>OX063288.1:10451776-10466776 GCA_944039245.1 Nebria salina
AAATTCAAGAACCTCTCAAAACATTTAAATATAAGCTTAGAGAAATGTATCTTGCGTTATAAACTATTTCTTTTTTGACTGTATGTATGAATATTTTTCTAATTTATTATTTGGTAATTATGTATTTACATTAATATATATATATACATATATATATATATATATATATATATATATATATATTATATATATATATATATATATATATATATATATATATATATATATATATTATATATATATATATATATATATATATATATATATATATATATATATATATATATATATATATATATATATATATATATATATATATATATATATATATATATATATATATATATATATATATATATATATATATATATATATATATATATATATATATATATATATATATATATATATATATATATATATATATATATATATATATATATATATATATATATATATATATATATATATATATATATATATATATATATATATATATATATATATATATATATATATATATATATATATATGTATAACTTTTATTTCTCACAATACAAGGTTAACAAAAAATGATATCTTGTATAATTTTATTGTACGTGTTTATTATGTTGTTTAAACAGAACAAGAACTGAACAGAATACGTGACTTATATCTAATATTCGGAACATTTATAGGTTTCGTAACTTCCACTTGTCACGTGACAATAAACATGTGTTGTCGGACAAGACAAAGAAATCAAATCATCAGCTAATAATGCAACATGTAATATGCTTATAATGCACCAATATAACTCCTCCCTTATTAAGTGATGATTTAAGTTCTTTTTACAATATTGCCGAGTTTCTGACATCTTCCAAAATTATATCGGTATTAATCTTATTTTTCTTAATTTTCAAATATTTAACTCTTACTTTATATATTATTACAATGATTAAAATTACAATTATAATTACTATCATTGCAGAGTTAGTTACACTATGTTCTCCGTTAGTAGTTATTTCTTTTATCTTTGGGATTTCGGGTATGATTATATTTTGTTTATGAATAGTGTTGATTTCAAAAGATCTATTAACAATTTTGTCATTTCTGATTTCAAAATTCATGTTTTCAAAAATGATTTCTCTAGCATTATTCATTGTTGGGACTAAATTATAATTATCTATCGTACAATCATTCCCGACAATAAATTTGTATATTCCTATAATTCTCTTTTTAATATAATAACGTGTACAATTTATTTCCAAATTTCTTGTTTTACTACTAGCGATGTAAGCTATGTTTGAATTTTCAATTTTGAATAAGGCAAATATTTCATTTATTTTGTGATATTCGCATTGTTCATTATTTTGATAGTTTATTAATTGTTTATAACATTCATTGACTTCTATAAAGTTTGTTTTACAATAATTATTATTATTAATCATTTTACAATCATAGACGTAATACAATTTATTATTATGTTTCATAATTAATTCTTTTTCTTTATTTAGCAAATACATCTGATTTTCAACTAACGTTGGTATAGGTGTTGTTTGTATTAATACGTAATTTTGATTTTCGAATAGTGGTATTTCTAGAAGATATTTTATTTGATCTTGTTCAATTTTACAATGACTGGTTATTTGGATATTTAAATCCCAAAAATTTAAATTTATATTAAATTCAGATATTAAATGTTTTAATTCATTTATATTTATTATGGAACTATGTAGTTTTCCTATATTACAAAAAGTAAGGCTGGTCTCTATTTCATCTATCATTTCGAGAATATTAATTAACATGAAAACAATCTGATTTATAATATCTTTTATCCTAAATAAGTTTTCGTAAGTCATTTGATTTTGTAACATCCCATCTAACTGCATTATTCTGGACCTTATTAAATTTTCGTTATGAAATAGATTTTCGATTTGTTTATTAAATTTATTAATCATTTCCTTATTCAATTTAATATTTTCTATATTTTGTTCTTGTAATAATTTCTGGTTTTCCTTAATTTTTTCGAACATTAATTCATATTTTTCCGCATCTTGTGAATCTAAATTCCCTGTTATACTTTTGATTATGTTACCCAGTCCATTTATTAAACCTCTTTTTGACCTTTTATTGAATAAATTTACGAGTTTTGCCTTAACTTTTGCATAGTTATAATTTAGTATATTCAAATTATTTTGTAATTCCCTTTCATAATGTAATTCACTCTTACTATTGCTAATTTTTTCTTTTATATCTAAAATATATATTGTTATTTTATCGAATTCTACACTAATTTTACTAAAATTAAAATGATAATATGAATATTTAGAATGCGTATAAATATTTACATTGCCGAGTTCTAATAAATTAATTCCGGCGGTTGAATCGATCCTGCTTAAGATTTCTGTTCCTCGGCAGGAACATCTGAAACGAACATACGTTTTCTCTTTAGTTTATTTGTTTTAAACTTTCTCCCGTCCTTTAAAGTTACTGTATTTCTTATTTTATTGAATTCTGTCAAGGATTGTTTTTTAAATAGAGGCTTTTTTAAATTTTGTTATTAATCTAGGATTTTCTTTTACTAGAACTTCTTTTGTTTTAATTTCTAAATCTTGGTCTTTTGTTGGTTTTTGTTTCAAGAATCTTTTAATTTTATTCATTTCTGCTCTTTGTTTCACCTTCTCGCGTATTTTCTTCAATTTGTCTTTCCAAATGTTTAAATAATCCTGATCTGTATCTTGAAATTTTAGTATTTTATTTTCACAATCGTTTCCAAATAGTGTTTCAATCGGGGTACATTTGGTTGAATTTAACGAATTGTTATAGGCTATTATTGCGATATTTATTTTATTAACTGTATCCAAGTTTTTAAATTCATGTCTTTGCTCCAAAATTCGAAGATGTTCTATCAAAGATGAGTGTAAGCGTTCGATTAAACCGTTACTTTGCGGGTTGCTAGTTGAAGTAATATGAAGTACAATTTTATAACCGGTTAATAAATTTTTGATCATTTCATTGTTAAATTCTACACCATTATCGGTAATAATTCTGTTAGGCACTTGATATTGGGCGAAATATTCTAATAAATTTTCAACAATTTTAGTGGATGTGGTATTATCTAATAATTTACATGCTGCGAATTTAGTAAAGGAATCTATTATAGTTAAGTACTTTTGTTTATTTAGGGTTAATACATCAAGGTGTAATATATCGAAAGGATGTTTGGCATTGAGAGTTAACTGATCGGGTATTTGGTATGGATTTCGTTCATACTTACAAGTTTGGCATAATTCGCAGTTATTAATAAATCTCTGAATATTTGAAATCATATTAGGCCAATAATATCTTCTTTTTAATTTCTGATACGTTTCTGTTATACCTCTATGATTTGTTTTTCCTTCATGATACAACTGTATTTGTAAATTTTGATCGTTATCATTTAAAACATCTTCTAATTGTATTGTCGTTTGAATAATTTTGAAAGAATTTTTAACAAATGTAGTTTGTAATATATTATTAATTATTGCAATTAAATCGTTGTCAATTAGACAATAATAATTTACATTTGGTACAAGATAATTTTTAAACATTTCACAAATATTTTTATTTGTATTTTCTTTATCTACGGTTACTATTAGTCTTTGTTTAATTTTGAATAATTTTTCTAAATTTATTTGAAATTTGTCACCTATTTTTATTATTATTTGGTTTTTTCCAACATTTAAAGGAATATCCTTGAATATAACACCGTTAATTTCATTTTCGTTATCAGAATGGATTGTCTGTTCGTCGGTATCATCTAAATTGGGTAGTAAACTTTCTAAAGAATCACTGACATTTATTTCTGGAAGTTCGTGGATAACCCAAATTATATGAGTGTCTTGAAATATTTTACAAATTAAATTTTTAATTAATTCAAAATTTATTTCGTCTAGCCCGGAACATATTTTGGGTGAATGAATTTCAAAAATGTCGTTTTCAATTAAATAATTTTTGATCTCGATAAGTCTATCTTTAATTGTATTTAACGTTGGTTTATCGAAGTAATTTGATTTTGTTATTAAATGTATTAATTTATATTTTTGTTCATATATTGGTTGTATTGCAAAATTTTGACTATTCATTTTTATATTTTGTAAATAATGTTTGCTATCGAAATTTTTATTGACTTCTAATGCGAAACCTTTATTTAATTTAAAATCTTTGCTTATACAATGTATTATGTTATTTGGTTTTTCAAAAATGTTTTTGTGGGTAAATTTTAGTTCGAATTTGTTTCGTATTCTCGATAAAGCGTCTGCATTGGAGTTCAATGTTCCTTTTTTATATATAATTTCGTAGTCGTATTCTTCGAGTTTAATACGCCATCTCATTAATTTCGAATTGGGGTCTTTTAGATTCATAAGCCAAACTAGTGGACGGTGGTCTGTTACGATTTTGAATCTCACTCCATAAACATATGGTCTAAAATATTTACATGCCCAAACTATTCCCAATAGTTCATTTTCTGTTGTGGAATAATTTATCTCATGCTCGTTTAATGTTCTAGACGCGTATGCTACTGGTAGGTCTTTTCCATTTACATTTTGGCTTAATACGGCTCCTATGGCGTAATTGCTAGCGTCAGTGGTTATAGTGAAGGTCTTTGTAAAATCAGGATATTGGAGAATAGGTGAATTTATTAATTGCAATTTTGAATTTTCGAAACTTTCAATATATTGTTTATTATTAGTATCTACTTTGTTTCCCTTTTTTAAATAGTTTGTTAAAGGTTTAGTTAGTTTGGCGAAATTCGGAATAAATTTTCTATAATAGCCAATAAGTCCTAGAAATTGTTTGATCTCCTTTTGAGTTTTAGGGATGGGAAAGGATTTTACTGCTTCGATTTTTGAAGGGTTAGGTTTTACTCCTTCCTGTGAAATAATATGACCCAAATAAGCAACTTCTTTCCTTAAAAACTCACTTTTATCTAGCTGTATTTTTAAATTATGCAATTTTAATGTTTTAAATACTTTTCTGATATTTCCAATATGCTCTTGTAAACTTGTTCCTAAAATAATAATATCGTCTAAATATACTAAGCAAATTTTATTTAAATGTTCCCTTAAAGCATAATTCATCAGTCGCTGAAAGGTTGCGGGTGCATTCTTTAGGCCAAAGGGCATTCGTGTGAATTCGAAATGTCCTTTATCGGTGTTGAAGGCGGTTTTACTAATAGAATCAGGATGCATCTGGATTTGGTGGAAACCGGATGCTAAGTCGAGAGTTGTATAATATATATTTTTTCCTAATTTATCAAGCACTTCTGTTATGTTGGGTATCGGGAATTTGTCGTCTACTGTTTTTTGATTTAGTTTTCTATAATCGATGACCATTCGAAATTTCTTTTTACCGCTTGCATCTAATTTTTTAGGCACCATCCACACTGGGGACGACCAAGGTGAATAGGATGGTTGGATTATTTTGTCATCTAAAAGTTTGGCTATTTGGTTATTAATCTCGTTTTTATAAATCTCGGGGTGCCGGTAACTTTTTGTGTATATAGGGGTTTCGTCTGTAGTCGTGATTTTATGTTGTATTACACTTGTGTGTGTTAAGGGTTCTTTTTCTTTTGGGAAAATCATTTGGTATTCACAGATTACTTTAAACAGCTCTTTTTCCTCTTCTTCGTTTAAATGATCACTTCTAATATAAATTTCATTTAATTCGCTGTTGAAACAATTAGTATTATGGGCGTTAAAATATTCGAAGTTACATTCTTTATTGTTTAATATTGCCTTCTTAAGTCTTTAAATCAATAGACATGCCTAATATTTCTAGAGTGTTAATACCCAATAATAAATTAAAGTTTTTATGGAAATTATTAATATAACATTTAATCGGATTTTTATTAACATTGATTATAACATATGAATCTCCGGAAGATTTGCCACTAGCTGTTTTAAAAGTGAAGTTTTCTTTAAAAATTTTAAACCTATTGTTTTTTTTGTTTTCTGATTCCACAAAATTCTTGTTTATTAGATTAATAGTGCTGCCTGTGTCTAAAAGTATAATATAATCTTTAATTCTGATAAAGGGTAATTTTGAATTACAGTTTATATTCATCAATTCTCCTGTTGTGTTATTTCGTCTAAGTCTAAAAAAGAGTTTTCGTCAGTGGTGTTTTCTGATTCGACATTTTCGTGCAAAGGTAAATTATTATCATCTTCGTTTGTGTTAAGTTCTTCTACAATGTAATTTGGTGTGGTTGTGCCGAATTGTCTATTTTGTCTCATAAAGTAACTGTTAGGTTGATTGGAACTAGTTGTCATTCTGGATTGGGTTGACATGGGTGTTGGTGGTTTTTGTCTTTGGTTATTAATAATATTTTGACGTGGGGCGAATCTTTTGGGTTGGTTACTAGTAAAATTCCTGTAGATTGGTCCGGTAGGGAAGTTTGTATTTGCTAATGGAAATTTCGTAGGAGGAATATTCGGTAAAAGGCGGATTTTATTTTCTGAATATTGCATATATTGAAAATCATTTAATAATAATTTTTCAATATCACTAATAGTTTGCGGATTTCGTGTAGCCAAGTTATTTCGCATAGGGTCTCTCAATGAACTAATGAAATGAGTTACTATTAAAGACTCGTTAAATTTTTTTAATTCGTTTGCAACATTATTGTCATAGGTTGTGATAATTTTAGTTTTGAATAATTCAAATTTATCTTTTATATTATTTAATAATTTTTCGGAGAATTACAATCTCTTAAAATATCTAGAATAATAGTAGTAGGTTTTTGATCATTTTGGAAACAGCTTAATAAATGGGTTTTTAGGTTTAGCCAATTTTCAAATTTATAATTACGCAATTCCTCGGCGGCTTTATCCGTTATTTTACTTTTTATGTGAAATAATGCACATTTTTTTTGTAAATCCGTTATTCCGACTGTAGAATTTAATATGTCTACTATTTCGTCGCAGGTTATAATAAAAGAAGCTAAAAGTTTTGGGTTTCCATTAAAATTTGGAATACCGTCCAACAAAAATTTAATTTCAGATGTATTTGCCATACTTGTAGTATTACAATTTGAAATATTTGAGTCCTGCTCGATTTCGAGTATTGATTCAAATAAGGTTGATAAATTTAATGCCAGGTTGGCTTTTTTTTTTTTTTATGCTAATCTATTTGTTATTTAAAATTCACTCCTATGTCGGGAGTTCGAAGTGTTAGCCGAATCGCACTTCTCTAGTAAACTAAATAATATGTTAGTTTTATAGTAATGCTTACAGTAATATTGTTAGAAGAATGTTGGCTATTGCAATCTTCATTTATGCGGCGGAGACTTCGGGCACTCGTTTTGCGGGCTCTGTGAAGTTGCTGGTGCTTAGCTTTGCGGGTTCCCTGCGTGTAACAAGACGGCTGCGGCTGTAGTGCTGCAGGTTCCCGGATCCTGGACGTATCTGATTTCTTGACGTTGGATTTAACCCTGGTATCGAGTTAAACGATTCTGCGGGTGTAGATTCTTCCTTGATCTTCCGAATGAACGATTAAAATCGACCGAGTACGTTAATAACGAATTGACGCTTTTTTAAATTTATTTAATAGCGTTTCGAACGTCACTCTTTTCGGATATCCTACCGACTGCGCCACTTTTATTTCTCACAATACAAGGTTAACAAAAAATGATATCTTGTATAATTTTATTGTACGTGTTTATTATGTTGTTTAAACAGAACAAGAACTGAACAGAATACGTGACTTATATCTAATATTCGGAACATTTATAGGTTTCGTAACTTCCACTTGTCACGTGACAATAAACATGTGTTGTCGGACAAGACAAAGAAATCAAATCATCAGCTAATAATGCAACATGTAATATGCTTATAATGCACCAATATAACTTATATATATATATATATATATATATATATATATATATATATATATATATATATATATATATATATATAAGCTTAGAGAAATGTATCTTGCGTTATAAACTATTTCTTTTTTGATTGTATGTATGAATATTTTTCTAATTTATTATTTGGTAATTATGTATTTACATTAATATATATATATATATATATATATATATATATATATATATATATATATATATATATATATATATATATATACTGCGTATAAGAAAGTAAAAAATGATCGTGGAAGCGATTTCCACAAACATGGGCGCTATATTGAGTGCAGCGACTAGTGATACTACAATGCCGTTACTCCCTATTTGTACCGGTACCTGTTTTAGCAGATGCATCTCAAACTCTTAATAAAGTGCTCTTTTCAAATACTATGCCATCTCACGCTCCTGTTCGGTTAGGACAGGATACAAATGTTTCATTCTCCGACTCAGAGTCAAGCGCTATGTCGATGGACAATGTGGCGGTAAAATACGCTTGAAAAGCCAAAGATAGGCGTAGGAAGGTTAAGGACAGTCCGAGGAACTCGAAACCGTAACACATTTCGGGTTTTCCTCTAAAGCCAGCTTTTTCTGAGTTTTTCTTTTTTCTCTCTCTTTTCATTTCTTATGTCACATTCATTCATCATTCAATGGAACTGTAATGGAATCGTCAACTACCTAGCTGAGTTATAGCTCTTAGTGGCTTATCATAACCACAGAGTAACGTGCATGCAAGAGAGTCATTTAATACCTTCTGAACCTTTTAACATACGGGGATACAATATATTTCGTGCTCATGGTGGCGTTGCAATTGTCCTGGAGGATTCCGTCCCTTTTAAAGACTACAATATCAGAACAAGGTTGGAGGCAGTAGCATGCCAGGCATTCTCACCCCGCAAAATAACAATCTGCAACGTCTACCTTCCAGATGGCAACTGGAACTTAAAAGACCTCGAGAATTTAGTACGACAACTTCCAACTCCCCACATCCTTGTCGGAGACTTTAATTCTCGTCACATACTCTGGGGTTCTGTAAGCACAGATGCCCGTGGTCGAATTGTCGAAGGGTTCTTGGACAACAATGATATCACTCTTCTCAATACTGGCTCAGCCACGCACATGAACTTGAGATTACGAAGGTTTGCGGCAATCGACTTGTCTTTCTCTACCTCTACTCTAGCTGCCCATATTCAGTGGCAGGTATTTGACGATGTCCATTACAGTGACCATTTTCCAATTCTTGTCGTTTCTTTCAAATTCTGATTCTGATGCCCAAATATCAACAAGAACTTGGTTATTCGATCTAACGGATTGGGAAGTATTAGTAAAGCTTCCTAATCCATCACCAGATTTACAAGTTGAGCTACAAAATCTTACTGATTGTATTTTGCTTTCTACTTCGTGTTAAATACCGAAGTCATCAGGCCGTTATAGGCAAAAGTCTGTTCCGTGGAGGAATGAGCATTCCGCTTCCAATATCCGTTCGAAAAATGTACCGGAGAAATCCGATACTTTCGATCCGAATTGCTTTCAAAGAGGCACGTGCCAACGCCAGATGTTAAATTCTTCAGTCTTAAACTGAGTTTTGGCGTGGTTTTGTTTCTTCAATCGGTACTGATTACGACCAAAATCTGCTTTGGAAAAAAATCAGATATATGAACTTCTACAAGAAAAGTCCCCATATTCCAATGCTCCAGGTCAATGGTCAAGTACATACTGTCAAAGATGAGATTTGTTATATTCTAGCAAACCAGTTTGAGTCCGTTAGTCATTCTGATAATTACTCCCTTCACTTTCTGCGCTCAAAGGCGGTTGAAGAGTTACCACTAACTTTTATGTCCGATAATTCGGAGAGTCATAACTCGGCACACCCAATACACCTGTTGGGCATGAAGACATTGCTTACGCAATGTATCGGCATTTATCCATCCAATTCAAATTAAGAACAGTGGAGTTCCTCAACCGTCTTTGTATTGAAAATGTCTATCCTGACGTTTGGCGAGAAGCTATAATCGATACATAAGAAGGGCAAAGATGTGTCTTCTGCATCAAGTCCAATATCTTTGACATGTCATCTGTCAAAGATATATGAACGCATGATCAATTTCCGACTAAGCTGGTTTCTAGAATCCCATAATCTCATCAATCAACGTCAATGCGGGTCTCGTCAACACAACTTCACTATTGGCC
The DNA here is from genome assembly GCA_944039245.1 of Nebria salina. Classification (NCBI taxonomy): domain Eukaryota; kingdom Metazoa; phylum Arthropoda; class Insecta; order Coleoptera; family Carabidae; genus Nebria; species Nebria salina. The sequence goes on from OX063288.1 coordinate 10,461,852, forward strand.
TGTATGCTATTCAATCTAGTTTCTTAAAACGCAACCATCTGGTTGCTGAGTTTTTTTATTAAAAGAAAGTTTTTGACATGACCTGGAGATACGGAATTCTATAAAAATTGCACAACAGGAGTGCCGAAATTCGTAGAAAACTTTATTTCAAACCGTACTTTTAGTGTTCTTGTTGGAGAAACATTCTCCTCTTTACGACCGTTGCAAAACGGTATTCCCCAAGGCTCTTCCAGAAATGTAACACTATTCTTGATCGCAATCAATGACATTGTTTCCAACCTACTTGTTACTGTTGATTATTGCCTCTATGTAGATGACTTCACGATCTTCACTTCTTCCTACTCTGTTGCTCTCTGTCGGGATAGATTACAGCAGGCTGTTGACATTGTTTTTCTGGCAGTATCCGACCGTGGTTTTCGTTCTTCTATGGAGAAAACCTGTGCTATCGACATCTGTCGACTACGTAAAGCACACAACTGTCCTGTTATGACGCTCGGCGACAGACCTGTGCAGATCGTGGATGAGGTGAAGTTCCTAGGTGTTATTTTCGACAGACGTCTCTTATGGCGTAAGCAAATCGACATTGTTTCCGCGCGTGCCGAGTCATTGAACGCAATCAAGTGTATTTACCGAAAGGGACTCTTTAATGTGTCTTTACTTCAGTCTGGTTCGGTCCAGGATAGACTTCAGTGCTATCGTTATGTATACTGCTAGTGCTCTTCACGTGAAGAAGCTAGAAAGTATTGCAAAGTACTTTCGCTCATGCAGCATATAAACAACACATTTTTTTTTCAATAATGAGGAGTTAAATCGTTGTTATATGAATAGTACAACCGCTCTTTAACCACTCACATTAAAACTATCAAGGTTTTTTAATATCATCTTCAACAACCAAGGGCCTGTGTTGCAATTTGTTTCGCTGGATTTGATAATATAGTATATATTTTAAAGCAACGTTTATTTTTATTATGCATTTACAATGTTATACTTTACATACTATGCTTAACATATTCTGCTTAACATAGCTCACAGTGGACTGTGTCTATTATTGGGTCCTTACGCAGAAGGTTACCTAATTATGGGGTGGGGGAGGCTTACCCCTACTTCAATACTGAACAGCCTGTATTATCACGAAAATATTCCGAAGTACCTCCATGGGCATCTCCAGCTTTAACCACAAATCTTGCGCTGACCATTAAGCCAAAAAATGCCACTTCTCATTCCATATACTTTGTTGAATTCTTTATGCAGATGCAACAGTAGACAGATTTTCAACACACATATACCGATGGCTCCAAGACAGACTCCGGTACAGGCTGCGCTTTTGTTCACACTGTTACCCATACGCTTGGTATTCACAGCCGAGTTATATGGTATCCTCTACTCTCTTTGACACTCTCGTCAATCTATCGATGAACATCGTCACCAACTCGCCTTCACCGATTTCCTGAGTGCCATCTTAGGCCTAGGCAGTCCGCTGTATCTTATAATAATATTATTAATAAGTATTTCTTATTTTGTAAAATGTATATTAACTTTTAAACAATAAAAAAATATATCTACAAAATTATTCTTAACATATTCTTAATCTAAAACTATAATGTCTGTCAGATCTTTGAGTCTTTGTTTGCGTTTTATTTTTCTACTGTCTTTCTCTTCAAGGTGTTGCCTCTTGTTAACCATGTCTTGATCAGTAATTCCATAATGTCTTCATGATAATGTATCTGACGATCCTGGTATTAAATGCCGTTTATCATCGTCCGCATTTAAAGTTGATTTAATTTTTTGCACCGAAAAAATGTTGTGTTGTTTTGATATAATGCTATTTGGTTTTTTATGCAGTTTGATCTTGTTTAAATTGATATATGAGCGAATTTGTGTCCATATATTGTAATTTCGGGTTAGTGTATATGTTTTTAGAGTAATTGTAGTGAAAGTCGTACATGAAGTATTTGCTTATGTCCAGAATAACATCGTAAACTGGTTTATTAAATTTTAAATTGACTTTGTTGAGTTCAATTGAAACTAAATCTGGTGTAAATATATTTTTGATTTCTTAAAATTTCTTTTTGTGATTATTTACTAGCACAACCTTTACCATCCCACTTTGATACCAGCTTTATATTCCTATGTTTCCGTATATTTTAAATACTTTTGCCGAATACCGCGTTATTCATAAGTTTGAAAAAATTCTTTTAAAGTCGTCTTTAGCAAGTTTTCTAAAGTCGGCTATGTTTGTTTCAGTCAAAATTATTGATTGAATTTAATAACGCGGTGAATTTTACTTAAGCGTCTCGTCTTTTCGAGAAAATTTCGCATGAATTCTATTGCTGCTCTCATTACCTTGTAAAAGATACATGTGTTCTATAAAAATATTCCTGATTGCAACATGTTCCCAAGATACAGAAAAAGGTTTATGCCTTGTTAAAATTTTAAAATAATGTTCGTAATTATTGCTTTACGTGATCGATATCATCGAATATACGCAATATTGACAGTAAGATAGTTTCTGAGTGTTCATGTTATTTCATATTTTAAAAAGGCCTAAACTTCAATTCTATCTTTCACTTTGCACACAATCTAAAAAAATTCAATACCTCATAAAATACATGAATAATTAAATGCTGAACCCTTTTTGGTATAATTACAAATGTGAATTCTACTACCCTAGTACAGATGCGGCAAGGTACGGGTAAAGAGACGCGTTCTGCTCTAAGAGTGGAGACACGCTTGCAAACCAATAGAAGCATATACTCTGTTGATGTGCTAGTGCTATATATGTACGTGCCGAGCACATATACACCACCCATCAGCCTTCGACTATTACCCCAAATTTTATTATACCCTTTATTTTATTATAGGCATAGTCAATAGTTTAAGTCAAGTTCTCCGTAATTATTTTTTAAAAATAAAAAACGACCCAAATAAATTTGGTACAGCGTAACTAAGTTTTTTAAGGCCAATTGTTGCTATTCTGAGAAATGCACTTCCTTTTTAAGTAGGACGACTTTCTATCTTACCAACTCGCCATTGGTCAAACTAAGCATTTAAGGGAGATTTTCCGACCACTAGCATTTAAATAAGTTATAAGAAATGTTTTGTAATATTGTTAAAAAGTCAGTGTGATTTGAGCAACGAAGAGTTAAACACCGTTTTTGTTACATTATTTTATTTTTATTATATTACATTTTTATTACATTAGTTTGTTTTTAGTAAATACTTTTTTAATTATTTATTTGAAATTGTGTTTTGCCGTGTTCATATTTTATGATGGAATCACAGTCTATTGACTGGAGACGCGGAAATAAACGAAGGCTGCGTCTATCTACGCCAAGAAAAAAATAAAAAGGGAGATGAAAATTATGCAGATGAAAATTATGGTGGTATTCAAGAACACCCAGATATGGACACGGATCTTTTTGAAAAAAATTAACTTATAATAAATCTAATGGTGACTGCTGAAGAAAGAAACTCAATTGAGCGAAATACGAAGAAACAATGTCAAAGTTCCGAGTGGCAACATGAAAGATGAGACTGACCGCTTCTTCGTTTGGTAAAGTGTGTAAAATGAGAAATAATACATCTTGTGCAAATACTATCAAAGTATTACTATATAGTACGTTTGCTGGTAATTTTTCTACAAAATATGGCCTTAAAAAGGAACCGGTGGCTGAAGATGAAATACGCAAAATATTAAATATCGAAATTGAATATACATGGATGTTTAGTGATGATGAATTTCCGTTTCTCGCAGAAAGCCCAGATAGATTAAGGGGGGAAATACAAGTAAAATAAATTTTTTATCGATTTTTTTTATTACATAAATCAATTGCCTATACATTTAAGATTTATCCTGTAAAATATCTAAGCGATTGGAAATGTAGTTACCGAGATATAACCATTTTGACTTTCTTATACGCAGTACAAGTAATCATGAAAAATTTTGATCTCTAGATTTTAACGGAAATATACGTTTTGACCTTCAATGTATTGATTCCGACTATTTTTGGAATGACATCCGTCCGTGTGTGTCTGTGTGTGTGTCTGTCTGCCTGTATGCGTGCGTGTGTGTTCTACAGCCTATACGGTTGAAGGTATAATTATGTAACTTCAAACTTAAGATTTGTATATTTCTAGAGAGAAAACCTCTTATTTTTGAAAACAATATTCAAACCGGAAGTACATGTTAACTCTAGTATTTTTTTTTTGCGGTTTCTGCAATTACTCAAAAATGGTTGCACTTACAGAAAAATTGATGAAATTAAAATTATAGATATAAGCATTTTGAATAACCTTTATTTGAAACTTTTTTCAAATAAAGTACCGGAAACAAAAATGACTTTTAAAATTGATTCTTATTTTAATTATTTTCACATAAATCGTATCAACTATGCCTGTCAATTGTTGAAAATTACTGAAAAACAAAAAAAACTTAAATAATTTGAAGTTTGACATTTAATATGTATTCTAAGAAATAGAATTAGTGAAAAAGGGTGCCAAAGTTTAGTAAATTATTATTAATTAGAAAAATAAAGAAAGTGTTATCATGGACGGTCTGCAGTTTGATATTGGCTAGAATACGCACATCTTCAGCACTAAATCCGATGAGGACCGCTACACTCGCCAGGAGCGCCGATCGTGGAGTTGCAGGAAAGAGGCCATAACTGCTAGAAAACAGGCTCAGGTTGAACTCAACGATTTCTATGCGCAAGAGGAAGGAACCTTGTATGGCCTCGGAATCGCCGATTGACTTAAAACAACCGAAGGTTTCCAAAAATTACACTTTTACCTAACATAAACTTTAAACGCGTTTTTCTCGAAACGGTATTTTTCAAACTGGCGGGAAAAATAACTCAAAAAGTTTTCATTTAAATGACTTGTAACTTAGCGCGATTGAAAGGTCATTAAATTTTATTCTATATGAA
>OX063288.1:10471776-10534276 GCA_944039245.1 Nebria salina
GTTACAGAAAAATTGTATTAACAAAAATTAAAGGTATTTATATTTAGCTGGTTTCAAAATAAATTTCTGCTTATTATATATATTTTTACATAAATCGTATCATCTGCGCCTGTCAATTTTTTAACAAAATAGCCTTCCATAATTTGAAGTTTGACATTTAATATTTATTCAAAGAAATATATTTAGTGTAAAAGCAATCTAAAGGTTAGAACAAATATTATAAATTAGATAAATAATGAAACTACGATGTGGTTTAACCCATATGCGTATAAGAAAGTTCGGTGCATGACACTGCAGATGTTTTATCTCCAAGGACTCCTGACTGCAACGGATTTATTTAATCGTATTCGTATTGGTCATTGTTTTTGAAGTCTTTCATAAGGAACACTCGTATGGTCACATTTATTATGTTGTTTTGGGTACTGTTTTTTATGTAAATACCATCTTATATTGGGACTGACATGGACCACATTTATTTTTGGGTACCACCATCTCGTTTTTCACATTCAGTTGGTCATTTCTGGTATATATTTCGAAAGTCGTCATTTTACATCAACTTCCGCTTGGCCATTTTTTTTACTTCCTGTCAGCAATTTTTGGGAGACGTCATTTTACATCAACGTCCGGTCGGCTTTTTTTCACTTCTTGTCATCAATTTTCGGGAGTCGCCATTTTACAGTAACTTCCGGTTTGCCATTTTGCTTCCAGTTGGTTTTCTAACCATTGTAACGTAAAAGTTTTAACCTTTCGTTTTTCTCGTCTTGTCTATCTCTTAAATCTAATCTTCTCTACATCTTTGGCTTTCTTATTGTTTTCTTTAAAGTTTACTCAGACTTGGCTTAATGGTAAAATTGGTAGATTGTTTTCAGCAATTTTAACTAATGGTAACCTCACCGTTGAACGTCAAAAACCACGTGACTAAGTACGGTTTACATTAGGAAATAATTAATGCCATATTTGGACATTTTATTACATTCACATTTAATATAAATAGGATTACAACTGAGTAAACTTCCATATATTCGTTTCCTTTCTTCTATGCTATTTTCTCTCTCTTTTCGCTTTCTTTTGTTGTTAATCAGAGGAATTCTGATTTTTGGAAATTGAGGGATTTTTGATTAGGAATTGCTAGGGTTTAAATAAAAACGAGGCATATTTTTAATAATAACAATAATAAGAGTTTTGAGTTACGGTAGAAGAGTGTTTATTTTCCATTTTACTCAAGTCGAGTTATCCGTAAAGGGATTAAGGAAAGTACCACTTATTTTCTATCGCGGAGTGTAGTGTTGCGTTGTGCGTAATTTCAGTTTTACCTCCGGTGGAATACCTGTAAAGGGATTAGTTCGTGACTCAAATTTTCTGTTGCTGATAATTATCAGCTCTGTGCGCCGACAAGTCAATAGTCGTCATACCAGTTTATCGTCTTCGGTTTTGGTTCGTTTTCTTCGCCCGGAGTACCTGGTCAATAGATTTATCACCCATTCTTCCACGGGAATCGTCGCCGCCCACCATCGAACAAAGGCTGGATGTCCTCTGAACAAAAGGAGTGAGAGGTTGGAGTAAACAAGATAAGTACTGCCGTAGTCTTTTCTTTTCATTTTTAAGCTTGATTTGTTTACACTTAAACAGAGATTAAGATAATAATTATAATTTATTGATGAGACCATTTGAGATCATGATATTTCTGTAAATATACTTTGTTAGTGCATGTGACTTAGTTTTACAAATGTATATTTAATATATATATATTTACGTCTGGATTCTGCGTATTCCGTGAGCGTTTATGCAGACGCTGATTTAAGATGTCCGCTGAATGATATCCATTACTTTTATTTTGCTGTAAATTATTATAATTTATATTACGCACTTATAGGCGTATATTTGTTCATATCTTGGGCCGATTCGTATCGCTTTATTTCTTTACCGTGATTTACTTGTCTACGATGAAATGTATGTGTATTATGTGAACCGAGTTGATCAACAAGGGCTATAAAACGTAGGAAATTGTTCTTACCGGGTAAAGTGATGAGTAGAACATAGCGGCACAAGAATTATCGTCTTTATTTTAGTACGGACATCCGCGTGTGTCACGTCTGTAGATTCATCTCACGGATACGGAATTCACACAACAACTAAATTAAAAATTGTTGATAATCACTGTTACATTAAGAGTTTAACGAACATTGTTATATTTACATGTTGCTAATAATAAATCCAGCATTTCAACTTTATTGGCTTCCTTGTTTATTTCAACCAATCTCTCCCTCAGCAGTTTGTGACGCCATTTTAGGAAAGAGAACCGTTGATTTTATAACGTGTATTTGGGGGAAAACAACTTTTGTTAATCGTACCAATACTATGGAATCGTAGGAACTTTCGCGTTTTAGTTTTGTATAGGTAAGCACTATATTTAAATCGCGTGGCGCCCATGACTAATATTCTCTTATTTTAATTTTGAACCACCCCTTCTTCACTGAGAAGCCGGCACCCTCAGCTTGACCGAGGATTTTTGGTTACGGTGTCGATAGGCACGTAGCACCATTATAATTAAATAACTGATGTGGTGCCATCTTGTGTGTGGAAGTCATATTAAGGGAACGCCATCTTTATTTTCTATTTAGAATATTTGGTCTTCCCCCAACTTTCTTTGTGATTTCCGGTTTTGATATCTTATCTTATCAGGTGTTATCTTTTCTTATCAGGTGTCGTCTTTTCTTATCAGGTGTTATATTATCTTATCTCATGATGTCATGATCAATCAGTGGGACAGAACTGTCATATTTCACCTACTACCATAGATGACTTACCAAGTGCTTCATTACATCGCCGAAACTGACAGCGATGGCCGTCTGAGGTACATGACGATGAAAATGCTTCACAACCTGAAAGGGGTAAACAAGGTATGCCTCTTCAAAAAGGCACTTTACGGTCTCAGCTAAGCCGGCAGGTGCTGGTACGAGACGCTAAATCCCGCGCGGCAGGATCTGGGGCCGACGCCAACGCATTCCGACCCCTGCTTGTACTTCCGAGGTTCAGGGGGAGACGTGACACTGGTCGTGGTTTACGTCAAGTGACCCCGACGATATCGCCTCTGTCAAGAGCGGTCTCTTTAGACGACTTCAGATCCGAGACCTCGGGGAGGTAGGATGCTGCCCTGGTATGGAGTTCGCTAAGCTAGATGGCGCCTTCGCGATACGAGAGCGTAGCCACATCGAGAACATTCCTCGACGTTTCGGCGTGGCTGATGTAAGCCGGTCTCAAAGCCGATGTCCGTCAATACAAAGTTGTCCAAGGAAGAGTAGTCCAGCGAAGAAAGCGCAACTCGGTTTTTATACCGAGAGTTAGTCGGTTCCTTCATGTACTTGGAAGTGGGCACTCGACCCGATATCGGGCACGCGGTGAGTTGGTTAAGCCGATTCAAACGCGTTCTGCATTATCTGCAGGGGACGAAGTACCGGGGGTTGATCAACCAGTCGACAGGTGAGAGATTAACCAGCTTGGTTGACGCAGACTGAGGCAGTTATACAGAAGACAGGCACTCCTACAGCGGCTTCGTTTTCATTTTTGGGGGTGCCGTAATCACTTGGGGTTCCAGAAAACAAAAGACCGTGTTGCTCTCCTCCACCGAGGCAAAGTACATGAGCGTTACGGAGTCAGTCAAGGAGAGAATCTACCTCCATCGGCTCCTGAAGGAGCTGGATCTCAACTCGATGGTCACCAGGATGACTATCTACTGCGGCAATATTGGGGCTTCAAATACGGTGTTCCATTCGCGCACAAAACATATTGACATTCGTCGCTACTTTGTGCGCGAGGCACAACGGGACTATTAATATATATAACATTTATATATTATCCCATTACTTCTCATTGTACTCGACAAAGTACACTATGAATAGGGAGGCTAAAGTAAAGGTTAGTACTATAGGAATTTTGTTCATCCCACAATCGGACCCGTATGAAGTGGGACACAGATTTCTAATAGTGATTTTGTCATATTTTACATTTCTCGCAGGTTATTTCGCTTTTATTTTGAATGCATTGCGTGAAAAATCGAATTTCAGTTGGACTTAGCTCTTTTTGCTCCGGTTTATTCATGGAAGTATATTAATTTACTATTATAGTACTACCTGATGGTCATACAAAATTTATTCATGTAGTATTTCAAAATATAACCAATGTCAAATATATTTCTTCTTTTTTTTAGGCGCTATTTACATTTATAATGGATTTTAACTAAACAAATTTCTCCACAATACATACTCAGTCGTTTTACGGTAAAATATATCAGAATCTAGGGCCAGCTGTAGATGCTATTCAGTCATCGAATACTACTGATGCGGTAGATATTATAATCATTCCATTAGATGTCGATAAGCAAACTGACGAGGAAGATATTGATGAATAAGATACTCAGACGATATCACAGCCTCGTGATGTTCCAGAAACTGTTGAGCTCCACTACGAAGTAAGCGATGACGATGAATATTCATGCGACGATGAATTGCCCCTTGCATCTCTGAGAATCCTCATTGTAGCAAACAGGATCACAGCCCAGCCGCTGTGGTCCAGTAGCCATGAGACTGTTATAAACATGCCCTCAACTTCTGGTTATTTAGAAAGGGAGGACATATTGAAGGCATAATTGGAAGGGAAAACCCCAGGGAGATTTTCGAATTTTTCTTTGTTGATGTGGTTATAGAGCATATAGTGCCGCAGACTAATTTGTATGCACACCAATTTTTTTTCTCCAAAGATGATCTAAAGATCTTTCTGGGAATACTATTGCTGACAGGATACCATCATTTACCATGTGAATCACTGCATTGGAGTTTGGACGAAAATCTATGGGTAGATTTGGTAGCGGCAAGCATGTCAAGAAATAGATTTCAACAAATAAAAAGGTACATAAAATGGCCAAAATTCTTCCTCTAATGGATCTCGTAAATCAAAACATTCGACAATGAGTATTTTGGCATAAAGAATTATCAATTGATGAGGCTATGTTGAAATATTACGGTCACCATTCATCAAAACAATTTATTCGCGGCAAACCTGTCCGATTCGGTTATAAGAATTGGACTATGTGCAATGCATCGGGTTACTGTTATTCCTTCAACACATATTGCGGGGCTAAGAATACTGAAACGGAGAATCAAATAATTGAAAAAAATTAAATTGTGGATGGTTACGAATTTGAGAAAAATTCATCGGGCTCCAATGGAGCGTAAATCCAAAGGCTCTGGGTTCGATCCCGGGCGAGGACCGATGAATTTTTCTCAAATTCGTAACCATCCACAATTTATTACATTGCGTTGGTACATCTTCCAACAAAAAGACTAGCTCATTATAAATTGAAAAAAAATTGCCTCTGGGATTTAATGTAGTTCTGGAACTCCTAGAAGCATTAGCTGTGCCGTCAGATCACATACTCTTTTTTGACAATTATTTTGCGGTCTTATAGATACACTGTGAAGGCTTGGCTACCCAGCCACTGGTACCATACGCGATAATCGCGCAAAATAAGTCCTCTTACCCGCGTCAAAGAAATGAAGAAGAAGAGTCGAGGTGAATATGAGAATATATTTGATAGTTTGGCTTAACTTCTATCTGTACGGTGGAAAGACAACAGCGTGGTCACCATGGCGACAAACTACGATTCTATTGAACCTCTGGGAAAAGTAAAGCGCTGGTCATCAGTTGCAAAAGAAAAAAATCGACGTGCCTCAATCATAACTTTTCCAAAATTATAATCGTTGTATGGCCGGTGTGGATCTGATAGATCAGTACCACATAAGAGGTAAAAAATGGTGGTGGGCCTTATTTACTCACATCATAAATATGGCAGTTGCAAATACCTGGCGAAACTATAGAGTTGTATCTAACGAGAATTTCGATATGCTTTTCGTGCAATTTTTATAACAATTGTCCGTCATTACTTACGATGCTACGAAAAATCATCACACAAATCTAGACCAAGTTTCAGTATCTCTCTCAGCATACAAAAACACAACGTGAGTGTGTTGCAAGTGTAAAGTCACGTTGTGTATAGAAAGAGACTGCTTTAAGATATTTCATTACTAAAAGGACATTACTAAAAAGACAGACGCTTATCGTAGCAGCACTGGTTACATTTTTCTATACCGAAACCCGAAATACAGTCCTACTAAAATCGACACCCTACAAACGCAGCAATTTCGTACCACAACATGGTCAAAAACCCCACAATGTCACTACTTATGATTTAAATTCCACAATACGAAACGGCACCAACAACCAGGAAGGCACACACAATAATTAAAGAATGAATATAATTGAAGTTTATCGTGTATAAGAACCTAGGCAGGCGCCAGTTCTCAACAGTGGCGCGCTGTATTTAGCGATCCATATATTTGTACTCGATTCTTCGTTCCGCACGGTATATTTGGAAGTTAAATAAGGCTAAGTAACAAACGCGCGTTTTATGAGAACGTACACTATATGCGTGGAGCGATATCGTTTTCTTATACTCACCTAGATGTTACTCGTGGGTGAGATCTTCTGTACACACTTTAATGTCCAGATTGTGGTTAGTTCGTAAATGATTATATTGATTCAAACAAATAAATAACAATTTAATTAAAACATAAAAATACATCAAAGTTCAATACCAAAGACAATATGATCGTTTTAAGTTAAAGTTACTTACTGACAAAGTATTACTTACTAATCGAAATTTGAAGTGAGAGCTCGATGTCACACGACATCGCCATTTTATACTCAGTTTCGACCTAAATTCAAATGGCCGATATTGTAAACAAATCCTGACCTCGCAACATTTCTTTGAATGAAGAAGAAACAATATTATGTCACTGTTGCGAGTTACTTTGCAGCTAGTTGCATTACTTATCGCGAATTCCCTAGCATAACAAAACTGAACTAGGTCGGTACGCAACTAGCTTGATTTGTTACAATAACGTCCCCTTAACACTGAATTACATTGAAAATGAATGAATTCAGGTCGATCGCTCTACTAACTAATTTATTCTACAACCAAATGTCTGACACCCGCACTTTCACAGGACTACTGGACCACTGGCACCAGATTGGGGATTGGGGTGGCAAGAAGAGGGGTCCATTTTCATTCGCGAGCAGTTACTGGTAACAGATCTCAACACAGACGGTCCACGATCTGTCCATTTAGGTATACGGCTGAATCTTTGATCAGGTCGCTAATGACATCTGAGCAAGAACCAATCTGATTCTAGTGATCCTCTCACAGGCGGCATCGCCTTAAAATGGCATCGTAAACCAGGTCGCTCACTTGCTTCTTGACTGTTATTTCTAGAAATAACAGCTTAGTGAGTACCTGTGCCATTAAATCGGAATTCTGTTGGAATTTTCTCGCTTTTTAATAGAAAAATCCAGTGTCGTCTCCTGATCACCATCAAGTGATTCTGCTTAGTCTGCCGGATTGTTGTCGACACACATCGAGTGCGCCAAAAACCATGTCCTGTGGTTCCACTTTCACGTATTTGGTCCCTGCTTGATTTTCTGCGCTTCCATATTCGTTGGAACTGCCTACCCTTGTAATTTTTATCCGCCTCGAGAGATCTCTTCGTTTTTATCTTTGACTGAAAGGTGCCCCCCCTGCCAAATTTCTGGGCGAACCACGGTAGGTTTGCCCTCTAACAACGTTTGGTCCAACTGAGAGATGCCTCCACAGTCAAATCCGTGCGATCCACAAATGGCTCGCTTAATTGCAAATTTTGATTCATCTGGGATGTACCCTCTTGCACGAAATCCGTGCGACCCTCGCGTGTTTCGCCTGCCAGTTGACTATGAGCTGAATGAAGAGTGCCCTCTTCCGTTAAATCCGTGTGAGCTATGAATGGCTCTCTTTCTGGCAACATTTGATCCATCTGAAAAGTGCCCTCCTCCATCAAATCCGTGCGAATCATAAATGGTTCACTTGCACGAAAGTGATCCGGGTGAGGAGTACCCTCCTCAATCAGATCCGTGCGAGTTCTGAATGGTTTGTCTACTGGCAACGTTTGATTCTGAGAAGTACCCCCCTCGGTCAAATTCGTACGAACCATACGTGCTTCGTTTGTCCGACGTTTGTGATCCGAGTGAAGAGCGCTCTTCTCACCCAGATCCGTGTAAACCGCAAGTGGCTCGCTTTCTGTCACGTTTCCTTCCGTCCCGCAGCTCGTGTCCCTTTCCAAATCAGTCTCCCTCCGGAATCTTCAGGTATCTGACTAACCTTCAGCAAGCAAACGTTTAATTGTTTGCTGCAATCGTCGTTTGAATCCGCGCGACCCGAGGAAACAATTTTGGAAAACCTTTCGTTAGACTGTCCGGCGTTGGGTCGCCCGCGAGAAAGTCGCTGTGGTGTCTGCGATCGATACCCGACCTTTACATCTACTGATCACTGTTTGGTGCTCTTTTTTCGTTTGTACCGGGGGTCCGTTTAGCTGATCCCGAGGAGGTTTTATATTCGCCACTGCTCGTATAGCCGTCTTCTGCATATCTGCTTTTGAAATTTTAACTTCTCGTGATAAAACTACCTCACAATATCCCGCGACCGGAAGAGTTTCTTCCACCGTGTAAAAGTTTCTATGCTTTCGGACTTCGTTACTCAAACGCGTGCCTAAATCGTCCAGAAATTGTTGTACTAGCGCGGCTTCTCTTTTAAAATGATTTCTGATTATTGAATCTTCATCATTATCGTTACTCCGAAATAGATTCGCGGCGGCTGACTCTAATCGAAAATCGAGTTTACAGAGTGTTTCTTCTTGCAACCAATACATTTTTACAAATTCGCGTTCTGTTGCAGCGGTATCTATTTTTCTCCCGAATAATCGGATTAGCCACGTTTTGAATGCACAAACCGTGGTCGGTCTTCTTTTTTCCGGCAACGAGTAAAAACAGGACTGTGCCGCTACTATTTGAATATCCGACCAGTTGCAACATTCCCCGGTTGTAGCCACCCCGTCGAAAAATTATTCTAAATTTGCCCCGCCGGAATAATGTTAGATACTCTGTAACGCGCTTATCGCTGGCGGGTCTGAGAAGATTGGCTCTGTCGCGTGCCACTATCCATCTCATTTTCCCATTTTGTCCGACCTGGTGCGGAAGGATTCATTGAGGCACGTAAATAATAGGGAAAAGGCGTCTTCGTTGCGTCTAGGAATTGTTAATCTTTATAAGTGAGTGGTTGTGTGAAGGATGTTGCGGTCTCCAAAGTGTGTGCCGTTATTACCGTTGCTGTAGTAGTGTGGGCTGTCTCCACCGCCGTGGAGATATCGCGACCAACAAACGGCATTTTGATATCGCTACCCTAAAAATAGTTCTGCCTTTTCGAAATTCAGTACCGGTGATTGAAGATCACATAGAGTTACTGATCCTACCGTTTGCACCAATGTTACAAACACGCGTTTTATGTGAGCTTGCACGCGTTTGGCTCCCTCTCAACTGTATGCGTGGAGTGATATCGTTTTCTTATACTCACCTGGATGTTGCTCGTGGGTTAGATCTTTTGTACACAATTTAATTTCCAGATTGGGATTAGTTCGTAAATGAATATACTGATTCAAACAAACAAATAACAATTTATTTAAACTATAAAAATATAACAATATTCAATAACAAAGACAATATGATCGTTTCAAGCTAAAGTTACTTCTGACGAAGTATTACTTACTAATCGAAATCTAAAGTGAGAGCTCGACATCGCGGTTTTATACTCAGTTTCGATCTAAATTCAAATGGCCGATAAATCTCGACCTAGCAACATTTCGCTGAATGCGGAAGGAACAATTTTATGCAACTGTTGCTAGTTATTTCGTAACTAGTATTACTTATCGCGAATTAACTAGCTTAGCAAAACTGAACTATGTCGGTACGCAATTAGCTTGATTTGTTACAGGTACAAAACTATTTGGCGATAAATATAAATTGCTATTTCATTCTTTAAAACATATTTAATTTACATTTTAGTTATGTTTTCTATTTTAATGGGTATTTTAATTAATCTATGAATGTAGGAATTAAATGAAGCCATTTTAATGTTTAGGGGGCGTTCGGCTGAATTAGGAATAACTGTATCAATGTAAGTAGGTTTTCTAAAAATATTTAAGTCGAATGAGTTATTTTTTCCACATCATTGACAAAGAAATTCCTAGAGACATTTGAAATCCAAAAAGCAATTCTTTATTGAACAAATTGACATTTTCAACTCAGTCATCTTATACACCATCTGCAAAGGGTTTACCTTATTATTCTGTACCCCCACCATATTATTTAGTATATATATGACTTAAAATGTTTTTTCTTGTTATACCTGATGGCCAAACTGCCGAAACTAGTCGTATAAATAAACAATTTTGTGAAATACTACCGAGTGTTTTTTTATTAATTTTTTTTGATTAATTATTGGTTACATTTCTTGCGCAGTAATCTTTACTGATTTTGAATCTATTTGTCTAGCGAGATCTTTTGAGAATTTTATATCTTTTGAAATTCAATGTGCAAAAATATCGGTATTCGTTACATCTCCTTTTTCATTTATTTTAAAATCATCTCTTTGTCTCGATAAGAAATCTGCTACTATATTTGTTTTACCTGGTAGATATGCAATGTCAAAGTTATATTTACCTAACTCAATCTTCCAACGCATAAGATTTTGGTTTGCGCTTCTCATGGAAAATAACCATGTCAGGGGTTTACGATTAGAGCGGATTGTAAATTTTCTACCGAATAAATATGGTTTAAAGCTTTCGATAGACCAAAAAATAGAATTTAATTCTTTCTTTATAGTACTGTAATTTTGTTCCGCAACGTTTGCTTTTGGTGCGTAAGCTATTGGTATTTATTGTCCGCTTAAGACTTGATTTTTTTTGAGCAATCCGGAAATTCAATTATTGGTGGGTTATTTATTAATTCATTAACAGTTTTGATTGAATTTTGATAAACTTAATTTGTTATGTCGATTTATTTATCCTTTTTTAAACATCCTGTGAAAGGTTTCGTGATTTTAGCAAGATTCAGAATAAAACATCCATGAGCGACTTTTTTCTTTTACTGTTTCTGGAATCATTATTTTCTCGATTGCTTCAATTTTATTTTTGTAGTGATATTATAAAGCATAAATATTCTGTTTCGCTCTTAAAATACTCTCTTAGATTTATCTCTTTGGGTTTTGAGATTTGCATTTTGTAATTTATGAAAAATGTTTTCTTTGTTTTGTAAATGGTGTTCTAACGTGTTTCTGAAGATAATTGTATCGTCCATGTTAGTCTACATACAGATAACAGAGTACTCTATGTAGTATGTAAAATTTTACTGACAAGAAGAATAGGATTTTGACCATGATTTTCATTGTTAGGAGTCTTCTAGTGGGGTTTTCGAACTGCTTCTCGTAGAACGAAATAAAAGAGTGTTTTTCACTGTCACAAACTATTGTTGGCTAATACTACCGACTGCGCCAATTATGTTTTTCAACTTTCAGATATTGTATTTAAAAACGTTTATTAATCGCAATTTCCTATTTTACAAGCTTGGTTCTTATAGAGAGACTGACTAATCTAGGTGTTACATATCCTGTAACAGCCTTTGGATTTACGCTCCATTCATTTAATTTAAAAATTTCTTTATTGTTTATAAATTTTTATATACAGATATTTTATATCTATTTGGTACGTGGTGGGTTTTTTCAGAGGTCCTACTCAGGAGGGAGTTTAACAACGAAGTATGCGTGAATAACAAATGTATGATAAGTGTATGTTATAATAGTTATGATTTTTTTGTTTTATGAATTAGAATAAATAGCATATGGGAAAAGGACCCATTTATTGTAATGAACATTTTTGTATAAAACTTACACTAGCCATAAATAATTAAAACTTAATCTAAGAGAAGGTGTATGGTGATGCGTGTTATTTTGTTAAGTGTGTTTGCTTGTTTTTGTTGTGTTGTGTAGTGTACGGGGGTTTGTGTGTGAGCTGTGATTTTTTCTGGGTTAGATGGTATGCTCCTACGAGCGCTCGTAGAATACTGGCAAAGTTGGATAGAGGAGCTTGTGCTTTAGCCTGAAAGGCGTGTTGTGAGTTTTGATGAAGGCATTGGGGTTTGTTGAAGTTGTGTAAAATTTTTGTGATAAATGGGTGATATAGTCGTTGATATATGGGATGTTTGTGAGTTGGTGAAGGTCGGTAATTTTGATGTAGCGAGAAGTCTGTGCAGCGAGGCGCAAGCATTTGTTCTGGAAGCGCTGAAGAGGGAGTAGAGGGGTTTTTGGAGCTCAACACCAGACTGGGGCAGCGTATGAGGGATTTGTATATAAGGAGTTTGGTTTTAAAAGAAAGTGTGCTGTTGCGGGTGAGAAATGGGTAGATGTTTCGTAGAGATAATTGTTCTTTGTGTATTGTTTTTTTTTATGTGATGTCCATGTGTGAGGCGGTTAGTGAGATGTAGACCAAGATATTTGATCGATTTTTGGGCGATGATTTTGTGGTTATGAATGATTAGTGGAGTGTGTACTTTGGGGTTGGTGTATTTGCGAGTGAGGAGTATGGCTTCTGTCTTGTCTGGGTTGATGTTAATTTTCCATTTGTCCCAGTATTTTTGTAATATGTCTATGTGAATTTGTTGTTGTTTGAAAGCCACCTGCGCGTTAAAGCTGCGCGCGTAGATGGTTGTATCGTCAGCGTATAGCGAGGTGTTGGTTTTAGGGAAGGTCGGGAAGTCGCAGAGGTAGAGGTAGAAGAGCTTTGGTCCGAGGACGCTGCCTTGAGGAATGCCAGCCACGATCGGGCGAGGGTCGGATAGGGAATTGTTGATCTTGATTCTAATTGAGCGGTTAGTGAGATATGAATGTATAAGTTTTATTAGGTTGTCGGTAATTAATTTGTGGATTAACCCTATTTTCCAAACTTTGTCGAAAGCTTTTTCGATGTCTAACAGGGTTAATGCAGTCACGTTGTCTTTATTAAAGTTACTGGCTATGTCTGTAGCAATTCTGCACACCTGTTGGACAGTATTGTGTTTGGCTCGGAAGCTTAACTGAAAATCAGGTGTGATGTTTTGCTTTTTATCTATGACTTACAGGCGAGCATGTATGATTTTTTCTTTGATTTTTGATAGAGAGTTGAGTAGGCTAATTGGACGGTAGGTGGAAGGAAAAGTGGGGTTTTTGTTGGGTTTTGGGATGGAGAGGACCGTGGCGGTCTTCCAGGCAGCGGGGAAATGATGGAATATAAAGATGGCGTTAACTAGGTAATGTGTTGAAGGCAGAGTGAATAACGAATACAAATTGAATACTTGGTTATATTAAATGTGGATCAAATACAACTTATCAGAACAGGGGTGAAAAATATATTAATTGTCATTATCTGTATTGAAAAAACAAAAGAGAACACAGTAACCATGACAGCACTTAAGAGCGTCGCCTTCTGGATTCGAGGTTGGATCGGTCAATATCATCAACACTTCCCCTCGAGTCATCCTCGGTATTCATGATTTGCTCGTGTGTCAGACCTAGAAGACTGACACAACGTAGGTGTTTCGGCTTCGGGAGCGCTTTCGTCAGTACATCCGCTGGCATGTCGTCGGTGGATATGTGCTGTAGGGAGATTTTTCCCGAGTCGACTACCTCCCGGACGAAATGGTGTCTGATGTTTATATGTTTCGTCCTTGCATGGTAGACCGGATTTGTCCCCAGCTTCAATGCGCCCATGTTGTCGCAGTATATCGTGATCACATCTATGTCGTGTACACCAAGATCTCCCATAAGTCTTTTCAGATGTATGGCCTCTTTGGTTGCGTCACTCAAGGCCATGTATTCGGCCTCTGTACTGGACAGCGCCACCGTGCGCTGTTTTCTGGAGTCCCATGTCGCTGCACCTCCGGCCATCATGAAAGAGTATCCCGTGATCGAACGTCTATCATCTGTCGATCCTCCCCAATCTGCATCTACGTAACCCACCAGACTTCCACCAACGCGTTTGTAGTGGATTCCGTGACTTGACGTTCCCTTGAGGTAACGCAATACGCGTTTGGCGGCCAACCAATGATCTCTGTTGAAGCAGTCATTAAACTGTCCCAGTAGACTTGCTGCATGAGCGATGTCTGGGCGCGTTGCTACGGATAGATACAAGAGGCAGCCGACTGGTTCCCGATAAGGTGGTTTTTCCCCGTCTAATACCGACCATTCTTCTCCTCTGCTCAGTCGGTTTCCAGGATCAAGTGGTGTCGAGATGGGCTTGCACTCTTCCATGCCAAATGTTCGCAGCATCTGGTCAACATAGGTCTTCTGGTTAATCAGAATCCCCTCGTCATCCCTGGTAAATTCTATCCCGAGGCAGCGTTTGATGTTCCCCAGGCTCTTCAGCTCGAAAATCTCTCCCAGCTGTTGGCCGAAGGTTTCAATCTGCTCAGGGTCTCGACTCATGACAAGAATGTCGTCCACATAAATGGTTACGATCATCTTCTGTCCCTTCCAAGACCCGTCCAAGTGCTTGTACCAAGCTCGGCCGGCCTGCTTCAGTCCGTATAATGCCTTCTTCATGTGACATACATTGTTCCCACTAGCCAGTTTCTTCAAAGTTAATTTCGCCTCGTTGACGGTGAAGTTGTTTTCTTTTCTGTTGTCGACAATGTACTGAAGTACCTCTGTCATGCGATCCGGCACCTCCATGAAGACGTCTTCTTCCAATCTTCCGTTGAGGTATGCCGTGGCTACGTCGTACTGGCGGATGTTCATATTTTCTTGCACCGCGAATGCGATAGCGGCTCGGATGGATCCCAGCCGTGCTACCGGTGCGTATGTCTCGTGATAGTCCTTCCCGTAGACTTGCGAGTAACCCTTGGCTATGACTCTCGCCTTGTGCTTTTCCAGCACGCCTCCCGTACCGTATTTGTGACGCAGAATGAAACGGCTCCCGATGACCTCGTGTTCTGGTGTTCGATCGGTAAGCGTCCATGTCCCCTTCTCCAATATGGATGTTATCTCGTTGGCCATGGCGCCCAACCAATTTTCTGCCTCTGGACCAGATAGTGCACGAGCAACTGGGATTTCCGTTACGAGTGCCGACATCTCCATGAAGTTGGCTGACGCGTACATCTTGCGCGGTCTGCCTCGAGCTCCGGAGCGCAAGATTCTCACTCTGCCTCCACCCCTCATAGAGACCGCGCCAGTGTGTGATATTCCCGTTGTTGGAAATTTCACGGGATCTTCGTCCGTGCTTTCGTCCTCCGTGTCCTTTGATTCGTCCGGCTGTTCAACCTGTACATCTAGTGGAACGTTTTCTTCGTCTCGAAATAGATTGATTTCGTTCTCTCGAAGTGAATTGGTAGATCTCAGTGGCTCCATCGGGCGGTCCTCTGCTGTCTTGAAGTGTCTCGCGATCTCGACTTTTCTATCATCCGGCAGCCAAATTCTGTATGCCTTGGCTTCCGAACTGTAACCAAAGAATATACCTTTCTTTGCACGAGGTTTGAGCTTCCCCTTGTCCTGCGCCGTGTCTCTAATGAACACCTCGCGACCAAATCTCTCGAATGTGGATACATCTGGGGTTGTTCCGTGCCAAGCTTCGTACGGTGATCTTCCATTCAATCGACTTGTGGGGCACCTGTTCCGGACGTAGTTCCCCGTATGTACGGCTTCTGCCCAAAATGTCGGCGGCAGCTTTGATTGAACCAATAGACAGCGTGCAGTGTCCATCAGAGTGCGGTTCCGCCGCTCTGCGATTCCGTTTTGCTCCGGGTTGTGTGGGGCTGTCAGTCGTCGAGTCACTCCGTGTCTTGTGAGTAATTCGTCGAACTGGCTGTTTATATACTCACCACCATTGTCGGACTGCAACATCCTTATCTTCCTTCCTTGTTGAGTTTCGACCGGTACCCTGAATTTCTCGAACTTGTCGATCACTTGACTCTTCTTGCTAATAAATCTTACCTCGCACCATCCGGAGAAGTCGTCGATGAATGTGACGTAGTACTTCTTTCCGCCAATTGATGCGACTGGCATCGGTCCACATACATCCGAGTGCACAATATCGGCTAGGACTGTCTTCCGCGTTGATTTCTTCGGTTCTTCCTTGAGTGCATACGTCGCATTGGAAATCTTCATCGATGTCCTCGACCTGGATTCCTTGTACGGATCCCGTCTTAATCGCGTTGCGAAGTGTTGGGACATTGAGATGACCCATGCGAAAGTGCCACTCCTTGAGAGACGCCTTCTTTCGTGAAGTTGTCGCTGATTTTGCTTCTGGTTGTCGACCTCGAGTTGTATCTTCCGTGTTGTCGAGGAAATACAAACCGTTGATACGCTTTGCGACTGCGAAAACCTTACCATCGACGTTATATACTACGTAATATTTAATTTTTACGTAAAATTGAGTGAGAGAGATAGGAAGAAAGTTGAATATCACGTGATAATAGGGTATCCTTATTAAAAAGTGCAGATAAGAAAGGGATACATTGCTTATGTGAAATAGTGTATAATATTCTACATGGCCAAGTTTCTATAAATAAAAATCAACGATCACGTTTATCACGTCATAAGCATACTTTAAAAAAAAGCATATTGATTATGCTGGTGTTTTGACTCATAAGTTGAGCGAACATCGTTTCAAATCTTGTTAAGAACTGTTGCAATGTGATATCGGTGCTTTGTTTTTGTGATTGAGTTTTGGTTGCGTGTGAATAAGAAGAACTGTTGCTTATGCTTATGTTCTCATTAGGTTTTTGTATATTGTCTTGATTTGCTTGCTGTGATGTAGTAATTTGTTCTTTGGAGTTGTATTGAGGTTTGTTTTGATTATTTCTTCTTTGTTGTATTTTTCGGTATTCTGGGCATCCTTTATAGTTTGCTGGGTGTGGTCCTTCGCATAGTGTACATACCGGTGCACTTTTTTGTCTTTTAGGCATTGTGTCGTTGGGTGGTCTCCCAAACATTTTACACAACGATAGGGTTTCGTGCAATATGTTCTCGTGTGTCCATATTGTTGACATCTTTGGCATTGTGGTATTTGGGTTTTCTTTCTTGGTGCTTCGATATCGATTTTCGTTCCTAAGAGGTTCGTAAGTTTGTAAATATCTTTATTGTTCTCGTTTGGCTCCTGGTCTATAAAAAATATAGGTAGCGGTTGTTTCGTATGTCAGCTTTTTATATTCGATATTTGTCTAATTATAAAACCTTTGTTTTCTAATTCCTCTTGTATATCTTCTGGAGGTACAGTAGGGTGTAAATTTTTTATCACGACTCTGTACGCCCGTTGTTCTCTTAATTGGTACTTGTGAAAAGCAACTTTATTTTGTTTTAGAAGATGTATAAGTCTTCGGTAGGCGTTAGATGTTCTTGCATTTACTTTGACTTCACCTTCTGTTAAAGTATTGCATAAGAATTCATCTTTTCCAAGCGAAGTTTGTATACAAGCGAGCATGTTTGAGTAATTTAACACGTTTTGTATGTATACAGGGGGTAGCTTGTGTTCTTTGGTTTCCGATTCTTCTGTGTGATTTTGTGTCGTTACTTCAGTATTTAGTACTGAAAATCTATTTTGGGTACTTACATTTCCATTAAAGTTGCTTGGATTGAGTTTAATTGTTTTTGATGTGATGTTGGAATTTTCAGCCCTTACACGTTTTGTGGATCTTCTATTCTGATTGGATTGCCATGAGCAGGGTGAATTTTGGTTTATTTGTTCTCTTTCGGTAGTTTGTGTAGTTGATCGTGAATTGGTGGTTTCTAGCCACGGTTCTAATGAATTTGGTGTGAATTGGATGGGTGAACAGATAGGAGTTGTTATCCTTTGTATTGGATAATAGGTTGTTACGGAGGTTGTTGTAATTGTAGTGACTGGTTGGGTGCTGGAAGTTGGCGTGCCACCACTTTTTTCAGACATTTTCTGTGTTTAATCACTGACACTTGGACTAAAGTATAGTTATGAAGTTGTGTTCACTTAAATAGTAACAAATTATATAATAATAATTTGTATATGAATTGGCACTGTTATAACAGCTAACTCTTAGCAAAGACACTGGTCAGACGAGGCAGATGCGTCCGCTCCGTTCGACCGACGAAGCGATAATATTGTGCATTTAGTGGCGAGTCTGCTATATAATTCCTCCCTCATTAGAAATAGAAATTACTTCATTGGTATTTTTATTAGATTTTTCAAATTTAGTTCTTAATCCTTTTGATTTTGGTGTTTTGATTTTTCTTTTATTATTATAATAATAATTATTATTAAGATTATTACATAATGGTAATTATAAGTACCAACATTATTATAAGGAGAATCTAACCGAATACTATTTTCTGATTTATGATTGAATTGTGAGATATTTTTTATTTCATTTTTTAAATGTTTGATATGATCTTTTGTTAAGTTCATATGGATATTAGATCTCCGATATTATTTTTCATTGCGATTTGGTTATTAATTTTAATTTTCTGGCTTTTCAATGTATTCATTTTCAATTTCGTTACAAAATTCGTTCTCTGTATCTAAGTTCATATCGTCTTCTGAATTTTTATTGAACAAATGCTCTGTTCTCTGTTGGATATTTCTGGTTTGGGTACTCATGGGTGAAACTTTTTGTTGTGCGTTACGGATATTAGCACTTGGGGCAAAAGGTTTTGAATATTGTTGTCGTTGATATTGTGGTGGTTGGTATTGAGGTTGTTGGTATTTATGGAGACTTGGTGAATTATAACGAATTGAACTATTGTGTTTTCGATTCAATAAGCCATTGGCTATCTTACCGACTGCGCCAATTAAGTATGAGAATCGGATGACTTGTTTTTAAAAAAGATTTATTTTATTTTCAATACAAAGTTATACAGATATGGTTCGAACTTTTTAGTTCTTACATCAACACTAGTTGTAACAAGAATAATTAGAATATTGTGTTTATTTCCTATATATACAAAGTTTGTCTTTTTGTACGTATCTTTATGGGAATAACATGTTATTCCCATAACTTGCTGAGTTATGAAAAAAACAGGATGATTCAATTTATTATTGTGCAATAGAGGCGAGTCTGCTGTGTAATTTACATATCAACTTGTGTGATGTTCTGTTGCAGATAAACGAGACAGAATTAATTCTTAACCCTATCTATGACTTCAATTAATTGACTGACAAGGATGACAACATTTTGTTTAAAATGCGTAACGATTTTACAAGCCCTTCTATTCAACCAGCAAATTTGAAACCTAGCGATAATTTTGAAACCTTATTAAATAAGCCTGTATCCGTTTGTGGTAATATCGAATTAGATATCGAGGATTACAACGATACACTGGAAATATTTGACTCGCTCGTACACCCCACCGCTGCAACGAATCTGCCCATATCGCCAATACAAACTGAAAATGGTCAACAACGCTTTTTTATTTGTATTTTTCTCTCAATATATATTTGTGTTGCGTGTGTGCGTCTATGCGTGTGTGCGTGAGTGCGTGTTCTCGAGAGTGCATAAATGCCTAGATATTTATTGGGTTTTCATTTATACTACGTAATATTTAATTTTTACGTAAAATTGAGTGAGAGAGATAGGAAGAAAGTTGAATATCACGTGATAATAGGGTATCCTTATTAAAAAGTGCAGATAAGAAAGGGATACATTGCTTATGTGAAATAGTGTATAATATTCTACATGGCCAAGTTTCTATAAATAAAAATCAACGATCACGTTTATCACGTCATAAGCATACTTTACTTAAACTCGTGCAAAGAGAGAGAAATTGGGAAGGTAGAAAAAAAAATTTTAATACAATCTGGTGGGGCGTTTTTGCCTCTTTTACTAGCTTTTCTCATCACAAGAGTACTTAACAGTTTATTTAAAAATTAAAATTATAATGGAACATGCAAAGAAAATGGTTCTTATTTCTTCTGAAACTCTACAAAGGCTTCGACAAAATAAAAATAATGATAATGACATAGCTATTGGACTTTATGGAGATATGAAAAGAGGAATGTATTCTAAAAAACTATCTGATGATGAAAAATGGTCATTATATCAGGAAACGTTGCAGAGATACCTATATTGCAATGATTTGCGGCGTCAACCGGTACAAATTTCAATTACTGACCAGCAAGATACGGCTAAATCCGTGATTGAAAAAGATGGGCAGAGTTTGCTTATCGGTTAAAAGAAATTAATATACCTGGCGAGTTAGTGGGAAATGAACGGCGAAGCAATTTCATGTACAGGATTCCCGGGGTTAATCGCAAGAATGATTCTGAATCCCCCCCACAACCGGATGGTGATTCCCTCAGAGTCGGTAGTAGTTGGAAAAGACTAAAATTCTCAATTATGAATAAACAACTAGCCCGTATCTATAACGATCCATCGAATCCAGATGGATATCCCGGTACCCGAAATCTCATTAAGGCCGTAAAAGGGAAATATTATGCTTAAAGTGAAAAGAAATGGTTAGCGTTACGAGGTACTTTTTAGAACGCTGCCACATCTATGATTAAAGATATACAAATATTTAAAAATGCTCAGTAAATAACTCAGAAATTGCAGTTTTATTTCATTTCAACGAGAGTGAATCTAGCAGCTCAAACTAGCAGCCGATTCGAAAAAGCGGCTAACCAAGGCCAACTAGATACATAAACCATAGCAAGTAAATAAAATTATTGGTCAGTGCCCTTCGGAACCCTTAGAAAAAAAAAATTTCTTTAAGATTTTCAGGAATTTCAAGTTCAAAGTCTAATATTATTATTAGCAACAATTGTCTGTCTTCCAAATTAATATCAGTTAGTCGTTTCAATCATAGCAATAAATATATAAAATTTATTGGCCAGTGACCTTCGGAACCCTTAGAAAAAAAATTATTTCTTTAAAATTTTCACGAATTTCAAATTCAGTCTAATATTAATATGAGCAACAATTGCCTGTCTTCCAAATTAATATTAATTAGTCATTATCAATCAAAGCAATTAACATTTGAGGGTTTCTCGGGGTTGATCTCCTTCAAGTAGAATTTTTCAAAGTTTGTTTCCGAAGATGTTCTTGGATTCTTTAAAAATTTCACATCTCTAGTAACTTCGACTCGCCTCTGTTCGGATATCCAAATTCTGTAGGCCTTAGATTCTTCAGCATAACCTAAGAACACGCCTTTCCGAGAACTTGGTTCGAATTTGCCTCGATTTTGTGGTCTATTGAGACAATACACTTCCTCCCCGAACTTCTTGAACTCTGTTACGAGAGGTGCTTTTCTAAAACGTGATTCAAAAAGGGTTTAACCTCCTCAGTGTTGATGGCTTCCGCCCAAAATGATGGTGATAATCCGGATTCGATGAGTAAACATCGTGCAGTTTCTACGAGAGAACGGTTCTTTCTTTCCGCCACCCCATTTTGCTCTGGATTATACGCTGCCGTCAATCGCCGCCGAATGCCATGACTCTTCAGGATCTCGTCGAACTCAGCGTTGACGTATTCTTTTCCATTGTCGCTCTGGAGGCATTTCACCTTTATTCCGTGCTGCTTCTCCATTAGTGTTCTAAAGTCTACAAACTCTTTCAGTACGTCATTCTTATAACGGAGAAATCTTACCTCACACCATCTTGACGAGTCGTCGATAAAAGTTGTGAAATATCGAGATTTTCCGTTCGACTGTACTCTCATTGGTCCACATACGTCAGAATGAATTATGTCGCCAAATTCCGTCTTTCTTTTCGATTCTTTGGGGAACGAAGGACGTGTCATCTTGCTTCGAATGCAGATCTCACAGTCAAAATCTTTATTGACATGGTGACACGGTGATATCCAACCCTTGGATAGTCCCATTCTTGGCAGCTTCACGCAGATCGTTCAGATTCATGTGTCCGAGTTTGATATGCCAGTCTCTCAAGGTCATCCTGGATGGAGTCTTCAAGTCATTTTCTGGAATGATGTTTCTGCAATCGATAGATTTTCCGCGATCTAAATACGACAAGAAAACCTTTGTCGGTAATTTTTCCAACCGAAATCAGATTTGTTCGTAAATCCGGCACGTGAAGTGCATCATTCAATCGTATCGACTTGTCCATTCTGTTAACTTCGGCCACGAATTTCGCGATTCCTTTCGCTTTTATATCCGTATGTGCACTACTAGCTAAGTTTAATACACCATTCGCATTCATCTTGATCTCAACAAAATCATTTATATGACACAGATGAGACGAACAGCCGCTGTCCACACACCACATTCTGTCCATGTCCTCGAGTTTGTTCGGAAAAGCTTTATACCCGCACGATTCAGCCGATGCAAAAAAGTTCAGGTCCTGTGCCTTGTTCACGATCGGACTTTTCATTTTGCAATCACTTGCCTTGTGCCGGATTTCATGACACCTGTGGCACCTCAATTTAAACGTCTTGTCGTCCGACCCGTTCTTCCTGAATTCATTGTTCGCGGTATAGTTCTTTCCATTAAAACATTTCTTTTTGAATTGCTTTTTATTGTAAAACTTCGAGGTCACCATCGCGTCTTGTGTCGTTCCGCGATTTTCAGAATTTTTCCGCGCGTCACTCTCCTCCGCGATTTTTATGCGTAGAGTTTCTGGCGTTGGGAGTTCATCGCGTGACTCGATTGCGCACCGAAAATTCTCATAGCTTGTCGGCAAGCTGTAACAACATTATAGCTAAGAGGTTGTTGTTTATGCCCACTTCCATCTCATGCAGCTTGTCCACTGCATCTAAGAACTTCGTCATGTGTTCGCGCGCGTCGTCATTTTCGACCATCTTCTGCAAAGTCAACTGTTTCAGTAAATTTGCTTTTCGCGCTGGCCCCCTAGATTTGTAAATTTCCTCTAGTTTGAGCCATACTTCACGAGAAGTATTGCAGCCCTTTACTTGCTTTAGTTCAGCGGGACATATTGCGAGGATGAGATCGGACTTTGCTTTATTGTCGGCGATGACCCATTTGGTCGCGGCTTCTGTAAGCATTGCAAATGCTAATATGCTGAGACAGCATAGTAACATCACCTTCCGTGAAGTTACTACCGCAATGTATAAATAACAATATATCGCATATTGTTATGTCAGCAGTTTGACCGACTATATAAGAACTCTATGTGGACAACGACAAGTAGTTGTTCCACCGCATTGCATCATGGACTCTTAATAATAACCAACTACGTTAGATCGACACCGTGGTAGTCTAGTGACCACCCCTTTCTCATCCTTACCCTAAACGTCTATTTGGCAAGAACCCGAGTATATAAGAAGAGAAGTGACCACTTCAGGCACCCTCTTACATTGGTGGCAGCGGTTTACGGATTTTTGTGCCGAATAAAGATCAGCCAGTTATCTGGGCTGATCGCAACTGGGTAAGAAACAACAAACAGAATGGGAGGCACTGGAGAGAGTACGTTAACACTAGGAGGTCCAAGAATGACATACGGCAATGTAGCTAACACAGTGGAGCAACTCACAGGGAAAGATACGAGCCAATATTTCGAGAAACTTGAATTTCGAGCAAAGTTAGGAGGTTGGTCAGAACAGCAAACCGTAGAAATATTGCTATTACGCATAGAAGGAGAAGCGTATGATTTCGTATCACAACGGCCGGACCTACAAAAAGAGAACGTAAGATATAAAGATATAAAAAAGGCAGTATTAATGAGATTTGAACCACCAAGATTACCAGGTCAAATCTACCGGCTAATAGTACAATGTACACAGGCGGGATACGAAACAGTACGAGAATTTGCTGACAAGTTACGGAAGTACAAGGAAGAGCTGAGGAAGGACTTGAAGTCTCAAATAATGGAACCAAATAGCAATGCACCAGAAATAGTATCTTCAAATTTAGTATTGACATAATTTAAATCAGAATTGCTCCCACACATCAGAATATACACCAGAACAATAATGGAAGTAACGGCAAGTTTGACATTCAAAGGTGCCGTGGAAATTGCAGAAAGAGAGGAGCGAACACAAATGGCAGAAGCGACGGAGTCCATAGAAATCAATGCCGTCAGAAGAACCAAATCTCCAACCACGAATATACAAACATCAAGATACCGAAATCAGGGCAGAAGAGAAACACAATGTTTTAAATGCAAAAGGAGGGGTCACATACAGAAAAATTGTAGGTACAATCAGAACTGTTTTCACTGCGGTAAATCAGGACACATAGCAGTAGGGTGTCACTCAAGGGTTTTGAATACAGGCAGAAATCAGTACCAGAAGCAAAGTAATGCATATTACAGGAGTCAAGGAAACAGATGTAATTTAAAACACCTAAAGCCTTTCGTCCGGGTAGCAACGCGAGAGGTCAACAGATTCACATACGCGAGGAGAATAATAGTACCAAATATAAACGGAATACGACCAAAGGAAATAGCAAATCTCGTGATCCTAGAAGTTAATAACAGACCATTGAAGCTGTTGATTGATACAGGATCAGCCATCTCACTAGTAAAAGAAGCGTACGTGGAAAAACATCGGGTAAAAAGACAATGTATAGGTACATTAACTTCAATATCGGGGGAAGAGTTAACGTACAATGGCACATCTAGGGTACATTTTAAAAGAAACAATAGCAATTTTTCATTTGACTGCGTAATTTGTCCTAACGAACTGGCATTGGAAGCAGATGGACTACTCGGCCGTGATTTTTTGAAACAATACAAAGCAAAAATAAATTACCAAACACATTGCATCACGCTTGGAAATACGTTTATAAAAATTGTTGCTGAGCACAGCATAGCAAACATAAACACGGACGTGAAATGTAACATCAGCAAGGTTACTACAGAAATAGCAACGCAGACAATATAAAAACAAGGTTGATACAGGTCAAGATATTTACAAGGAATTAACAGTATCAGCAGAAAATAAGATCAGGGTAAAAGAAGAAATAAAAATTCCGCCAAGAAGTGAATATGTATGCCACGCTACCCAAAAACTTTCCAAACCAGGAAAAGAATTATTAATCGAACCAGAAGAAACAAACATATACGGCCTAATAACAGCCAGGGTATTAACCAAGAGCGAGAAAGTGATACCTATTCGATTAATAAACATAACAAACACCACTGTGACAGTTCCAAAAAGAACTGTAATTGGAAGAGCAGAAATATTCGAGAGTAAGACAGAAAATAAGCAAAATCTAACAGAATTCGTAGACAAGAGGCTAAGAGAAATGGAGACTAAGGAAGTAGAATTTTAGCTAATTTAATCGAAATAATCAACGAATACATTCAGGCAAGAGTTTTAAGAAAACAGGATGAAGTACAAGTTAAAAGAATGGAGCTGCAACGTATCAAAGAACGTAAAATGAAGA
Source organism: Nebria salina (assembly GCA_944039245.1). Classification (NCBI taxonomy): domain Eukaryota; kingdom Metazoa; phylum Arthropoda; class Insecta; order Coleoptera; family Carabidae; genus Nebria; species Nebria salina. The sequence goes on from OX063288.1 coordinate 10,497,044, forward strand.
TTGCACGCCAGGAAAATAGAAATACGGAAAGACGAGAAGTGCCAGAGGATACAAGGAACCATTTTGATACAATACAGACGAAGGATGAAGAAGATAATAACATTGGAATACAATGGGATAGCATGCAGAAAAGCGAACCACACAAACTGGAAGACCATTTCGATTTAGAACATCTAGATGAAGATACGAAAAAGCAAATGATAAGCATACTAGAGAAGTACAAGGATATTTTTCTACTAAAAGTAGCAAACCTGGGATGCACACATAAAGTAAAACATAAAATAATCACGGAAGAAGTACCACCAATCGCGAAAACTGCATATAGGGTTCCATTCAGTCAAAAAGAACTATTGCAAAAGGAGTTAGCAAAAATGTTAGAGGAGGGGGTAATCGAACCAGCGGATTCTTCATGGTCCTCACCAGTAAAAAATCGGAAAAGGGAGAAAAAAAGATAAGGGTTTGCATAGACTTCAGAGGCCTGAATGAAGTAACAAAGAAGGATCATTTCCCAGTAGCAAACATGCAGGAAACGCTCGACCAACTGGGAAACGCGAATTTATTTACGACGCTGGACTTAGCGTCAGGTTACTGGCAAGTAGAATTAGAAGAAAACGACAAGGAAAAAACGGCATTCACCACCGGAGGTCAACACTACCAGTTTACGAAAATGGCGTTTGGACTAGCAAACGCACCAAGCACATTCCAAAGATTAATGAATAGTGTACTGGCAGGATTAACCGGAGAAAGATGTTTAGTGTACCTGGATGATGTGATTATATTTAACGGAGAAGGCACAACAGATCACATTGCTAGATTGGCTAAAGTTTTCGACCGTCTGCAAAAAGCTAATCTAAAATTACAGCCGAATAAATGTAAATTCCTAAAACGTGAAACCAAGTACTTAGGACATGTAATAAGTCAACACGGAATTAAGCCGGAACCAGAAAAAATTTCTACAACTGGAAACTATCCAACACCAAAATCTGTGAAAGAAATAAGGGCATTCCTAGGACTAGTAGCTTTTTACCGAAGATTCATAACAAGATTGGCCAAAACTGCAGTCCCACTAACTCAATTAACAAAGAAGAATGAAGAATTTACATGGACCAAAGATTGCCAGGAAGCGTTTGAAACATTACGAGAAGCATTATGCACAGAATCGTTATTAGCGCACCCAGACTTTAATAAAGAATTCATCTTGTCAACAGACGCAAGTGAATTAGCAGCTAGTGCAATTCTCAGTCAGAAGCAGAACGGATACGAAAGACCAATTGCATTTGCAAGCAGGCAATTGAACAAGGCGGAAACAATTTACGACACATCAGAAAGAGAGTGTCTAGCTATAACTTGGGGTGTGAAACACTATCGCTGCTATCTGTACGGACGAAAATTTACCATAATAACCGATCATAAACCACTGAAATGGTTAATGTCTCTAAAAGATCCAAACTCTCGTCTGATGAGATGGGCTCTACTTCTGAGCGAATTCGAATACGAGGTATTGCACAAACCTGGAAAGAAACATATAGACGCAGATGTGCTGTCACGAATACCAATTAATTCAGTGTCAAACACAGATAATATATATTTACCGATCTGGGACAGAGTTAAAATTAAGAAGCTGCAAGAAAACGACGAAGAAATCAGGAAACTGACATCAAAAGAAGGCTACTTCCAAGACGAAGAAGGTATAAAATTTAAAGAAAAAACAGGAGAAGAGAGAAATCACAAGTTAGTCATACCCAAAGAGATGTCGTTCCAAGTGATACACGACTATCACAATCTGCCGTATGCAGGCCATCAGGCACACGAGAAAACACTAAAAAGAATTAAAGACAAATTTTGGTGGAAGAATATGAACACGGAGATAAAAGAATATTGTGATAAATGTCATTCATGCAATGAGAGGAAGACACCATCAAACTTAAAACCAGCCCCACTGCAAGTGTTCCAAGAAATAACTGCGCCATTTCAAAGGACGTCAATGGATATTGTAGGCCCATTAGTCACATCCAGGAAAGGGAACAAATACATCTTGACGTTCCAAGACAAACAGCAGAAACGATAGCAAGGATATTTGCACAAGAGATTATTGCCAGACACGAAGCACCAAGGCAACTTTTAACGGATCAAGGGAAAAATTTTATCTCGAATACTATGAAAGAAGTGTGCAAATTATTCAACGTTGAGAAACTGCAAACAACAGCATACCGCCTTCAAACAAATGGAGTGATCGAAAGAAGCCATAGAGTGTTTAAAGATATGTTGTCCCTACCATATGTTCTCATGGCATATAGATCAGCAGTACACAAGTCGACAGGGGAGACACCATTCTTCATTATGCATGGCAGAGATATGGAGATGCCCTATGATGACGTATAACGACCAAGAACGCTAAGATACGATTATGATGACAACTATGCGGCCGAATTAAGAGAAAGAATGCGAATTGTGTTTGAACGAGTAAAATCAAAATTGAAGGAAACAACTGAAACAAGCAATTTAATAAAAAAGCCGAACAAACAAATTTTGAAATAGGAGACAGAGTATATTTTCATGATCCGACCAAAATACAAGGGACATCAAAAAAAATAGTAAAACCATGGACAGGGCCGTACCGAATAAAAGAAAAACTGAGTGCAGTGAATTACAGAATTGTTGAGGAAACTGGGAAAAGGAATATGATGGTACATGTGAATAGGCTCAAACCATTTAAAGCAGTTATAGAAGAGGTTCAGAAAGAGGAAATAGGAATGGAGAGCTCAACTCAAATCGAGAAAAGAAAAGCACCAACCACGGTAGAATTAGAAGCAATGCACAGGCAGATAGAAGCACTCGTTCCTCAACACTTGTCTCCTAGTAGAATCCATACCCGAAGTAGAGGGCCGGTAACAGAACAGCCCTGGATATGGTCACCCGCCAATCAATAGGGACTATCAAGTGCCCACTCCAGTATCAGGTGGATTAGAATGAGTAAATTAAGGAAAATAAAACGCTGTAGACCAGCAAAATTGTATCGCGAAATTGTGGGTAAATTGTGCTCCCAAGGGTAGCAAATTTTTAAAGGGGGGAGGAATGTAAGCATTGCAAATGCTAATATGCTGAGACAGCATAGTAACATCACCTTCCGTGAAGTTACTACCGCAATGTATAAATAACAATATATCGCATATTGTTATGTCAGAAGTTTGACCAACTATATATGAACTCTATGTGGACAACGACAAGTAGTTGTTCCACCGCATTGTATCATGGACTCTTAATAATAACCAACTACGTTATATCGACACCGTGGTAGTCTAGTGACCACCCCTTTCTCATCCTTACCCTAAACGTCTATTTGGCAAGAACCCGAGTATATAAGAGGAGAAGTGACCACCCCAGTCACCCTCTTACACTTCGATTGACGCGGTGTCATTTGCGTCAATTTCATGCTTCGGTTTGCTACCATTCACGTAATTCCACGCGTCGTTTTTCACTAGTAGCGCCTCCATTTGGATCTTCCACGTGTCATTATTCTCTTTATTTAGAGCTTCGATGTGTATTGTTCCGCCCAAATTCATGGTTGCGTTTCTACTGAAAAATAAGATACCAACTTCCAAGTTCCGTTCACCGTTAAACCAAATTACAAAAACCGTGCGTTGTCTGGGCCCATAACCTGTTAAGATTAAATAAGGCAATTTGGAATAAAAGGATACAAAACTCTTGAATGTGGTAAAAACGATACTATTTTATTGACAGGTATATTAACAACTGCAAAGTCTACTACAATAAGAATTGACAACTAACGTACATGATTTATATGCCGTTTTGGATTGTAAACAACTTATTTCTAACATAAATATATAAAAAATATTGGTCAGTGCCCTTCGGAACTCTTAGAAAAATAATCATTTCTTTAAGATTTTCACGAATTTCAAGTTCAAAGTCTAATATTATTATTAGCAACAATTGTCTGTCTTCCAAATTAGAAATAATTAATCATTATCAACCATAGCAATTAAGTATATAAAAATTATTGGTCAGTGCCCTTCGGAACCCTTAGAAAAAAAATAATTTCTTTAAGATTTTCACGAATTTCAAGTTCAAAGTCTAATATTATTATTAGCAACAATTGTCTGTCTTCCAAATTAATAACAATTAATCATTATCAACCATAGCATTTAAGTATATAAAAATTATTGGTCGGTGCTTTTCGGAACCTTTAGAAAAAAAATCATTTCTTTAAGATTTTCACGAATTTCAAGTTCAAAGTCTAATATTATTATTAGCAACAATTGTCTGTCTCGTACTGATCTCAGTGAGATCAGTACGAGTTCAATGTATTTATTTATATGTTCACTGCAGTGGATAGTCCACTATTTAGCGTGTTCACTATATCGCGACTCTACTGTATGTTGTGTAAAATAAAATTGTAAGCTTAAAATCTATTAAATGTAAAATATTAATAAAGAGGATTAAAAATGTATATATAAATGAATAAAATGTCCATGCTTAAAATTGTAAAATTAAAAGATATTGTAAAATATTATTGAGTGCCAAAAAAAAGCTGACGTGTTTGTCACTGAACTTTCTTATACGCATTTTAATTAGTTCGTTTTGAAAAATTTAAATGTTTTATAAATTCTAATGATCTTTGCAAAATGAGTGTACGAAATTATATTAGCGTATACGAAAGTTGTAACGAAGCGTGAGCATGCGCTCCCCACTACGTTACCGAACAGCTGTTCGCGCACCAGAGCGCAAACGGCGCGCGCTGTGCCGGGACAGCCACGCGCAGGTAAGGAGTAGGGAAAACCATATAAAAGCAATCAACCCTAGAGAGCAAGGCAATCTGAGTCCGAATGCAGAATTTTTCATTATTACAATACATACTTATACTGCGTATAAGAAAGTAATGACAGTTTCTTTTGAAAAATTTCAATGTTTTATAAATTCTAACGATCTATCCAAAATGCGTATACGAAATTATATTAGCGTATACAAAAGTATATGAACACACTCATGCACTGATATCTTAATTGTTTAATTTTAAAGAAATTTGAAATTCTGATAAACCTCACAAAAATATCGTCCGCTAATTATATCTGCAATTGTATACCAATGAAAGAATCAGCAAAAATACACGAACCAATCAATTATAAGATCAGATTTCTTATCGAGATAAAACGAAAATTGTCGAACATATATGTTAGTCGTGTAACAGCGTATGATATCTTTATAGTAGCCACCTGTAGTGCGGAGGTAGCACTACAATATTAAACGCTGCACTACGTTATACGTCAGTGCGCTTGTCTGCGGATCAGCGCCAGATATTACCGCGGCAAGTAAATCAGCTACTGCCGGAGGACAATTATATAGACATAACCTCCGCTAGTAGACGTGAGAAGTATTGAATCTAATATTGTAAATAACTCAATTTTTGTTGTAACCGGTACCTTTTCTGAAAATACTTTTCGAATAAAAGATATGCGAAATTTTAAATCTTTATTTTCATTCTTACTAATTTTGCTGTGAGTACTACCGTTTCTTAGTTAAAGCACAATATTGCAAAATATACCCTTTTTTGTAACCAGTACCTTTTCTGAAAGATATTTTCAAATAATAGTTATGCGAAATATTATCTTTAATTTTTATTCATAAAAGATTGCTGTAAAAACTACCGATTTTAAGATATAGCAGAAAATGCAAAAATTGACTAGAGTAAACATGCACTTCCTGTTGGAATATTCTTTTCAAAAATAGGTTTTCCTGCGAGGCACATATTGTTAAGTTTGAAGTTTCATAACTGTATCTTTTATCGTTAATGCTGTAGGGCGCACACATACAAACACACACACAAACACACACACACACACACGCGCACTGGCACACACACACACACAAACACACACACACACACGCGCACTGGCACACGCACACGCACTCGCACACGCACACGCGCGCACACACACACACGCACACGCGCGCGCGCACACACACACACACACACACACACACACACACACACACAGACGACATCTCGAAAATAGTCAGACTCTATTCATGGAAGGTTAAAAGATATATTTCCATTAAAATCTCGAGATCGAAATTTTTCATGATTACAATACTTACTTATACTTCGTGTAAGAAATTAAAAATACGTGTATAAATAAAATTAAAGACAAAACTAACACTTTTAAATAAAGGCAAATAGACCTGTATTTTTGAGGAACAGGACAACTCTGTCAATGAGTGTCGAATGGTCACCAAGGGCTACTTACAGGTCAAGTGACAGACCCGCCCTGTTCGGTAAACTGGGAGCACTCCAACAAAACGTGCGCCACTGTCAATGCAGTGTCACACGTTTCGCATATCGGAGCCTCCTCACGGCGCAGAAGATGGCCATGCGTCTACCAGGTGTGCCCTATCCGAAGTCTCGCCATAGCGACCTCTTCCGTTCGAGATGCCCTATGGGAAGAATCCCATGGCTTAACATGTTTCTTAATAATTTTAAGTTTATTTGAAACTATATGACTCCACCTTTCTTGCCACTGTTTCATGATCAGATGCTTAAAATGACCTTTGAGGTCATCAGCAAGCACCCGATCATAATCAATGGTGACCTTGGACGAAGCTCGCTTAGCTGCTGCATCAGCTGCTTCATTCCCGCGGTACCCAAATAAAGCGCACGATAGACCCTTTTGACGATAATGTCATCAAGGTTGCTTCTATCTGCTGCAAGAGAGGATGTTTAGGGTACAAAGAATCAATCGCTTTCAAAGCGCTCATCGAGTCCGACACAATAATGAAAGAATTACGTGTGATTCTGCAAATATAGAGAATTGCTTGGTAGAGTGACTACAGCTCTGCTGTGTAAACGGAGGAAAGTTTGTGAAGTCGAAACTCACATGCACCTCTTGCCGATATAAATGCACGTGCAACTTGGTCGTCACCCTTTGAACCGTCAGTGTAAATGCAAACCCAATGCCAATAGTTGGCAATGATTCGGGAAAACTCGCGTTGGAACAGAATGGGTGGAGTAACAGATCGATCTAGCTTTGAGAGCGCATAGTTGGTATTTGGTCGAAAAAATGTCCAAAGGGGATAGTTACTGCAAGAAGTTTCTGGAGTTGAAGGCAGTGCAAAATTGACTTTTTCAAAGATCTGCCAGAAAATGGACCCACCGAACGAGCCCTTCCGTTATAAATTTCCACAAGATGTTGACCAAAGCCACTCTCAAAATCCAGGAGAAAAGGTTTCGACTTCATGGATGCCGTGTAGTTCATGGTCAAAAGCCTGCGACAATCATGCATAGAAGGCTCGCCAGCGTCGCACAACTCACTTGGTATTGGACTGGTACGAAATGCACCAGTAGAAAGACGAATACCAGTATGGGGTATCGTATCAATGGTTTTGATAACAGATGGCCGATGCGTAAGAGATACTGCCATAATCTAGCTTGGAGCGTATCAAAGCCCGATACAGGCGCAGCATAGAAATTCTATCTGCACCCACGATTTAGAAGTAAGAACTCGCAACAGATTTAGAGAAAGCTGACAATTTGCCTTCAAAGCCACAAGATGGGCACGCCACTTAAGCTTCTTGTCAATTGGAAGACCAAGAAAACGGACAGTTTCCACAAATGGAAGATCAGTACCGTTGAGAGAGAGAACAGGATCTAAATGAAGGTGACGACGTTGACAGAAATGAATGCACTCTGTCTTGGCTGCAGAAAAACCTTTCTCAGTAGCCCAGGTATCAAGACGATTGATTGTTAACTGCAGCTGACGCTCTATGGAAGCTATTATGCGAGAACTGCAGAAAATCGCCAAATCATCCACGTACAAGGATCCCTGCACAAAAGAGCGGATACACTGAGCAACACCGTTGATGGCCACGGCAAACAACGTGACACTAAGAATAGACCCTTGCGGTTCTCCGCTTAAAATGTTGGCGACGTCATTTCCCTCACGAACTTGAACCTTTTTTAAGGAAGGAATGCTTTCAAGAAATATGGAAAGATTACCTACCATGCCCCAGAAGTGTTAATTGCGCATAATACCAAAACGCCAAGTGGTGTTATAGTCCTGGGTAATATCAAGAAACACAGCCACCATTTGTTGCTTGTTGAGAAATGCATCGCGGATGGCTAATTCAAGCCTTACCAGGTGGTCTGCAGTGGAACGGTAACGGCGGAATCCGCACTGGATGTTATCCAATAGGTTGTTTGATTCCAGTAACCAAACAAGACGCCTGTTGATCATGTGTTCCATGAGCTTGCAGGTACAACTGATAAGCGAAACTGGGCGATAGCTAGATGGCAGTGTCTTGTCTTTTCCAGCCTTTAGGATTGGTACAATAATCGCATCACGCCATGGCGTTGGGCAAATACCAGAAAACCAAATGCGATTTTATAATTGTAGATGAAATGTTTTCCGAGCAGGATCCAAATCGCGAAGCATCTGGTAGTGAATAGAAACAGGTCCAAGAGCGCTGTCTTGTGAATCAGAAATCGCACTTTCAAGTTCATCCACGCTGAAAGAAAGATTGTATATTTCGTCGCCCAGAAAAACGAAATTGATTTTCGAGCGAGGAACTCAACTGGATAGTGATTGGAACTTGAAGTATCCGCGAAAGTGGATACTATAATATTAGCAACATCAGACCGACAGGTAATGACATTGCTATTGATGTTTAGGCCAGAAACAGTGCTAGAATTAATTCGGCCAGGTATTGTTCTGACCTTCTCCCATACCTTCGAAACTGGAGTGGGGGTTGTTATGGAAGAAATGTATTTCTGCCATGACGCTTTCTTACACTTTCGAACAATTCTTCTAGCTTTTGCCTTGGCTTGGAAGTAATGGATCATATTCTCGGTCGCTTTTCCCGAATGGCAACCTTGCACTCCTCGTTCTAACAGGGAACGGTTATTCTATTAGAATGAATAGGTATTAAGGGGGCATTCACTTTAAGCGTTTTCAAAAAATCGATTTTTTTTTTTTGCAGAATAGGACATTTTGAAGTGTTGACTATGGGTTGCTGAAGCCGCTTTTCGAAATTCGAGTTGGAAATATATGAAATTGCGATTTAAACAAAACAATGTTTTTGCTCATAAACAGCGTTTGCGCGCGCGTCAGTTCGCTTGCGTATTTTTAAACGCGTTTTTCTCGAAACCATATTTTTTAAATCGCGCGGAATAATAGGTCGACAACGAATTAACCGATTTAACTCTCGATAAGCTCTTCTTAAAGTTAATAAAATTCTCTAAGAGTTGATTTTCGACGAAGTGTGTCCGACAATTATTAATACTTTTTAAGGCCTTCCAATGGAGAAAAAAAGTGGCAAAAAATGACACTTTTCGTACGATGGTGGCCATTTTGCTAATTATGGTCCAAATGGACCATCCGAAAGTCAATTCCTAGAAAATTTAATATACTTTAAAACCCGATTCAGGGTACCAGTTTCAGACAACTGGGACCAGAGTTATACTGCCGCGCGCCAATCAATGCTAAATTGAGCTGCCCAATTTGGACGTGCACATCTTCGCCGGGGCTGAACGTACCCGACTTTTAAAAATATCTTATTAAAGAAAAAAGTTGAATAAATACGATACAAAAAACCGTGTGCGAATATCTCGTACGTACCCTGAGAAAAAAAATGTAAAAAAACAGCCAGTTTTTCGTGCTATAAAGGTGAATGCCCCCTTAAAGGAATACTTTCTTGCGCAGCAGACAGATTGCATCCGTGATATACCGAACATGGTCGTCCACGTTAACGAAATCAATATCACCAAATACAGCCAACCCCGAGAATAGCTTCCAATCCGCTCGCTTCAAAGCCCATTTCGGACAAGGAGTATCAGAAACTGAGCCCAGCAAATCTTTCAGAATGATCGAAAAGTAGTCACTATGATGCAAGTCCGAGTGCACATGCCACTCAAATAATGGAGCTATTGCTGCAGAACAGATCGTTAGATCAATAGCAGTGAAAGATCTCCACGCTGCAGAAAAATGTGTCATGCTACCATCATTTAAGATGACATGCGTACTTGCGGCGAATAGGTGTTCCAAACGGCTACCGCGTTGATTAAGAGAACTTGATCCCCATTCAGCATTATGGGCGTTGAAATCGCCCATAAGAATGAATGGAGCAGGCAATTTATCAATTAAATCAACGATATCACGCATATCGACATTGTCGTTTGGCGGAAGATAGATACAACATAAAGTGACCAGAAAAGGAATAGCGACACGGACAGCAACAGCATGCAATTCAGAATTCAAAGCAATCTCCTCACAATACACACTTTCACGAACCAGAATCGCTACTCCATCACGAATTTGGCCATCAAGAGGCACATCAGTACAAAAGACTGAGAAACCTCGTACTGAAACAACTCTGGTGTCTTGAAAATGTGTTTTCTGTAAGCAAATGCAAGAGGGAGTCTGCTCGGCATTGAGAACTTTAAATTCTGCGAAATGGCTGTAGAAACCATTACAATTCCACTGTAGTATGGGAGGCATTATTTGGGTGTGGAAGATTTATCTCGCTCTGGCCTAGAAAGTTTAATGCTTGTGACTTCTATAGGAGAAGAGGATCTCGAAGATTGAATTCCCTAACTAGGAGAAAATTTGGAGATGGAAGAATTTGAAACACTAGATGTTTCTCGTACCTGCATTGTTTTTTTCTTAAAAACAATTTTTGGCGAACTAGAAGTACTTGCCTTTGAATGCGATATTTTGAACTTTGGCTTGGCGTTAACTTTTGTTTTATTTTGACATAAAATTTTGGTAGCTTGATTCGAAAAAGATATTAAATTTGGAGTAATACTAGACTTAGGAATATTGGTTTTACCAGGAGATAAATTTGGAAGAATTGTGGAAATATTGAGAGAAGGAACGGTGTCTGTTTGAATTGCAATAGATTTTTCAATGACGGGGGTGGCAGCGATTGAAGCAAAAGAACGGCTAAAAACCGGGCTAGTCTGCAATTTGAATTTCTTCCGGGCATCGAAATAAGAAAGTTTGTCAATAATTTTAATTTCAATAATCTTTCTTTCTTCCTGATTGCGTGGACAATCAGAAAAGAAAGAAGGATGATTGCCAGAACAATTCACGCAGCGAGCCGGACCCTTACATTCCTCGCCCAAATGCTCCTGCTCACTGCACCGCGGACACACAGCCTGTGCGTCACAACGAGATGCAGTGTGCCCGAACTTCTGGCATTTAAAACATCGCATTGGTCGAGGAAAGTATGATCTCACGGAACAACTGTGAAAACCAACCTTAATCTTCTCCGGCAACATATCTAGCCCAAAAGTTAAAACAACAGATGTCGTGTTTTTAACTTCGCCGTTTTTCTTCGTAGTGAGCCATCGACAGTCTATAACACTCTGACTCGCAAGTTCCCGTTTGCACTCGTCCATCTCAACAAATAGCAGGTCGTAACATGATATTACGCCCTGACATGAGTTGAGGGACTTGTGTGCCCCTACAGATATCGGCTTGCCAAAAAGAACTGTAGCTTTCAACAAAGACTTTGTTTATAAAGAATTAGCCGTTTCAACTAAAAGTGTGCCATCACGAAGCCGCTTGGTGGATTTACGTTTTCCACCAGCCAGTTCGCTCAGGCTTCTCGCCAAGCCAAAGCAAGAATCTTCAGAAATGGTTTTACCTTCTTCTGTCCTTTTTATTGTTAGAAATTTGGGCGAAAACCGGGGTTTTTTGTTTATTTGCCATGGACAAATAGAAAATATTCATCTCCTGGTCTCCCCACTCACCACGGAGCCACAATTTGAGACGTCACACCACAATCTGATGTGATCGCCAGGGTTCACCTGCCAATAAGCTCCAGAACGCTGCGAGCCACTCTCTCCAACGTCTGAAGACTTACCTTCAGGATCGTGGGACTCACCTTACCGGTACTGAGAACGTAACGGCAAGCCGGTTGATTAGAAAGGGTTAGTATCTGACCGCCCGTTCGAAAGAATCCGAAGCCAAAGAGGTGTGTTGCGTTAGCTTAACCACCAGGATCATTTTCTCCTTCCTTACGGGTCTCCACGCATGGAAAACACGCGGGTGAGCAAAAGAATAAGAAAGAAAAGTCCGCAGAAGATTGGCCCACTAATCTTCCGGTAAAGGTTTAGATGGAACCGTGTGTTTTTTACGAGGTACCTTCCTCGCCCATTGGTCGCCTCTTACGACCAACAAAGGTGCTGCGGGTGAATTCTAACACCCACTCGCAGGGGGCTGCATAGATTAAAAGATTAATAAAATTCATAAGCTTCTTAATATTCGCAGGTACTGATAACAGAATTATGTCTAAGATACCGATTTTTGTTAAATTATGTATATTAAGCAGCGTAACACATATTTGTTTGCTGGTCAGCCGCCACTTAAAATATAAATTACGAATATCCGGGGAAAGGCGAGTAATTTTTTATTTTTGATCTTGTTTCTCAAAAGTTTTATGTAAATAAATATGTAAAAATTAAAGCGCCGGGAAGCGGTGCTAAAAAATTCTATTAAAATGAAAATGTCAAACTCAGCAAAAAAAAAAACGGACCGCCATGTTGGATGCTGTTATATGCAATTTGCTTCGTATTTTATTATTTTAAAAGAATTACTATGAAACTAAATGTAATTGCATTTTAAAACATTATGATTTTTGAAATTTGATTAAAAAATAAAAAAGATGTAGCGATTTGCATTTTACATTTCAAAAAAGTAAATTTTAAAAGTTTTTTGCTTAGAGATCGTTTTTATGTATTTCTGTAATGTAATAATAAACAAAATTATTGCTGTCTATATTCCAAAGTATTCTTAATAAGATGGTATAAAAAAATGTTCAAAAATCGAATATTTGAAAATTTCCTTTTTGGCCACTTTTCAAGCGTTTCGTCCCACTGTGCGGCGTACCGTTCTATCCGAAATGTTTCACGCTGCTGAATGTCGTCTATCTTAACGAGTTGGGCTCTGCAGTATTCCTTGTCGAACTCTTTCGATAATTTCGGGTGTCCGCACTGTTACTTGATAGCCTATAAATGCATCACCAAGACTTTCAGTGTCACGAAATTTTCCATACCACTTCAAAATTATGTTACGCGAGGGAATTCTACCCCGTCTAGGAACATTAAATCTACGGCGAAATCTTCGCTGGACCGCAACAACTGACCTTGTTTCAATATAAACCTCTACGGTGTTGATTCAAAGGCTAGTTTTCCATAGCTCCTAAACTGCATTTGTTAACAAACCAGATTGACAGCGACGTTTAACCCCCCTCCTAACGTAGCTTTTATACTAGCGTTTTGAAAAGCATCACATTTTCGAGCCGCATCCTGTACTTTGCACAAACCTTTAAGAAAACGGTTTTTACGTAATAAATATAAAGTCAATAATATTCACGACTTGTACCAGGCAGATTTGAATGATATGAGGAGTCTCAGTAAATATAATGACGCAATGAAGCACATTTTAACCGTTATCGATGTTTTTAGTCGTTTTGCCTGGACGGTAGCAATACCCGATAAAAACCATTAACTATCTTAGAAGCATTTGAAAAAATATTCAATGGAAGTAAACGTTAATCAGTATATATATACACTGATACAGAATCAGAGTTTATTGCCGGTTCCGTAAGAGAGTTTTTAAAAGAAAACTATGTAAAATATTACGTAACCCAGAACCCCGATGTAAAAGCTTGCCTTGTTGAACGGTTAAATTGAACTTTAAAAACACGAATGTACCGTTATTTCACGCGTAATAATGCGTACCGATATATTGACATATTACCATAGCTTACGGACGCTTACTACGGTACCAAGCATTCGGTATTCGGCATGGTCCTCAGCATAAAAAAGATAAGTCTGATAAAAGCGTAAGATTAAAATGTAAACTTGGTCATTTTGTGCGTATTTCTAAAGCAAAACACACACGTTTGTAAAATGCCATGCATTAAAATGGGTTTTTGTTCCCATAGAACACAATCCTAACACATAAAAAATGTAAATCAAACTGTAACACACACAATAACACATTGTTTAAGCATACAACGCAAAAAACACACATACTCAGATATACACTCTCTTAGTGAGTAGGAGTTCTGACAAAACCAGCCAAGTTGTCCAAACGTTATTTTTAATATATAATGTAGTATTAACAAAATAATAAAGAAAATTCAAAATGAAATGACACACGTTTGCAAAGGGATATGAAAGTAATTGGTCTGATGAAATTTTTAAAATAACGCATGTACTAAAACAAACACCATCGACCGTGTATAGAATAGTTACTTTAAATAACGAGCTTATCGAGGATACCTTCTATGAAGCGGAACTGCAAGGGGTTGATGTAAAATAATTGAAAATGCAGTATATAAAATAGATAAAATAATCGAGACGCGCGGTACAGATGTCAGGAAGTTGGCGCTTGCTATATGGAAAGGTTATAGTGATAAATTCAATTCGTGGATACTAGCATCAGAATTAAAAAAAATATGAAGAATTTCTATTTAACACTGCTTAGCAATGGTTCTATGGACTATTTTCCAGGAAATACAACGACAATTTTTCACAAATTTTTACAAAGTAGTATCCGATTGAGTGGAGAGTGGAAGGTTGCCGTCTCCGAAGTTCAACATCCGTCAAATTTTTACACTGTTAACGATAGCTCGAACCAAGTGTGTATCAAAATTCAAAAATCTGAAAACATATGAGGAATATACGACTGGCAGTTTTTCCGCACTCGTATCTATGGAAATTAAAGAGAATGGTACCCGGAGGTTATGCGCCTATTTTGGATATCACGAGTGAACTTAGTGCAATAGATGTTCTTTAGAGAAATAATATAACATTTACACATAATGCGGCCTTGGGGAGAATTGAAAGGCTTTATGAAAACGATATAAGTTCTATCAAACTTCCATCGAGATTGATGCAGTAATTAGGATACAATCTGGATGACAATATAGTTAATACTCTTGTTGCATAAAATAGATGCAACGTATTAGTCGGCATTCCATCTCAACTGTCTATTTATTGTGATTTGAGTGAACCACAGTTTGTTATATATATATATATATATATATATATATATATATATATATATATATATATATATATATATATATATATATATACATATATATATATATATATATATATATATATATATATATATATATATATATATATATATATATAGGGTAAGGTTGCTCAAGTCGTACCTCTTAAGAGAAAAAGCGTATATATATATATATATATATATATATATATATATATATATATATATATATATATATATATATATATATATATATATATATATATATATATTATATACATATATATATATATATATACATATATATATATATATATATATATATATATATATATATATATATATATATATATATATATATATACATATATATATATATATATATATATATATATATATATATATATATATATATTTATATATATATATATATATATATATATATATATATATATATATATATATATATATATATATATATATATATATATATATGTAATAGGATGGTTCATCGGAAGTTGGATTAAATGAACGTGTGTGTAATTTTTTAACATGTAAGATTAAGTACATATGTCGTCTATTGTATAATAACAAAATATGGTACTGGTTTGTAATGGACCGTACATTGTCATTGATTGTTCACACTTATTATAGTATGTTTGGTTTAATGATGTGCGTTTCACACTGGAAATAAACTTTAAAAAATTTCAATTTTAACGAACAAATTGTTCACAAAAACTATTGCTAATCTTAACTTAACTTCAAAATAACGTCAAAATTGTATAATATAAGAATGTACCCGGACTAAATTTAACAAAACCTTGCGGTAAGCTACAATACTATACAACTTTTAATTATATTGTTTTTAAAATGATGAAAATTTATTAATTATGTTAATTTTGCTTGTTTTATTACAAATCTCGCAACTTAACTATGTAAAGTACATTTATTTAAATAGAATTTCTGTATATCTTGTGCGATTACAAAAAATAAAACATCTTACAGCTCTGATGAAGGTCAGGATATGACCGAAACGTTAGCGAAAACTTGGTAATCTGATTATCTGCATTTATCCAACTTCCGATGAACCATCCTATTATATATATATATATATATATATATATATATATATATATATATATATATATATATATATATATTTATTTATATATATATATATATATATATATATATATATATATATTTATATATATATATATATATATATATATTTATATATATATATATATATATATATATATATATATATATATACATATATATATATATATATATATATATATATATATATATATATATATATATATATATATATATATATATATATATATATATATATATATATATATATATATATATATATATATATATATATATATATATATAGGGGCCATGACATCACCGACAAACTGTGGTTCACTCAAATCACAATAAATAAACAGTTGAGATGGAATGCCGACTAATACGGTAGTAGAGTAGTCAGCGGTTCTCGCGACAGACCCTGTCAGCCTTTGTTCTCTGAGATTTGATTGATGGCCTGGACCCTAATAAATATGTCAGGTTCAAACAAAGGATGTGGCCCTTTCCCACGGTCGGGGTTCCTTTGTCGGCGCCCTTTGTGATCGGTGACCATTGTTACTTTGCACCTGTCCCTTTGTGCAGGTGGCCCTTTGTGTCACATACCTTTTTATGTAGACCCTAATAAATCTGTCAGGTTCAAACAAAGGATGGGGCCCTTTCCCACGGTCCGGGTTCCTTTGTCGGCGCCCTTTGTGGTCGGTGACCATTGTTACTGTGCTGCCGAGATATCGTGTTCGCACCTGTCCTTATGTACAGCGGCCCTTTGCGTCATACAAAAAATAAAAAGCATCTTTAGCCCGAAGGCGTCAGGTTGTACCAGACCCTAATAAATATACGAATGTCTTACAAATTCTAAAATAACTTTAGTGTAGTGGATTCTACGAGAGATTCTTTACTATTTTCAAATACATTTGACCATTTATAAGAAGAGTCAAATAAATAACGTATTTGTATTATTTTTGCTATACGATGGAGTCAAAAGCTATGTTTAAAAAGGTAAAGCACAATGCGTAGAACATCTTTTCGGAAAAAAAAGGGACCATTGTTATTTGGGCGGTTTCTGAGATTCCGCGTGGTATACCTGTGTACCCAGGGATTTAACATGCGTTTTTTCAATTTTACATTATCTAATACAAAAATATAAAATTGAAAATTTTACATTTAAATTAATAAACATAAATAAATGTGTATGGTTTTTATTACTGCAGAAATTAGTTTCAAATGGGAAAAACTGTTTACATACGGGTACGAAAACATGTTACAGTACAATATACTACAGTACAATATAAATAAATAAATAAAGAAATTGCGTACTACAAATAAATAAATAAATAAAAATAACTGATTATACGTTGAAACCATAGCCTTGTTTTAAAAGTATAACACCCGAAACCATGCAATATGTGTAGATTTTATAAAAAAAAATATATCAATATAAATAAATGAAAGCAATTGAAGATTAAAAATAAATAACTTATTTGTATTATTGTTGATATACGATGGAACCAAACGCTATGTTTAAAAGTTACCGAAAGAGCATAGAATATCATATCTTTTGTTGCGAAACGTATATAAACGGCCCGTATTTTAAGGGTAGGTACTCAGTGTTATTCGACCAGCAGACCAACCATGAACCCGCAAAACATGCCGATGCAAGTTGTCCAGCCGTGTCGTATTCGACCAGTCAGGTAAATAAAATTTAATAATTTCAATGTTAAGATATATTTTTATTTTACATTGCTAATATTTATTATGATTATTTATTGATGTATCTTTTTTTTTTTTTACTTTGTTTATAAGAATCTCGGAGACGGTGTATGTCGTAAGTGACAACGAGGAGGAGGCGGAGGAGACCCCAGTCGTCAATGATGACGATAACGACGTCTCGATGGAGGGTCCGGCGTCCCCATCCGAATCAATGGAGTTTTCGGCTCCATCCACCACCACCGACGACGATGGCGATCACGCCCAGCCCGATTTTACGGCACCGGGCGTGTGGGGTGATCGAGTAAGTCCCAGTACGGCGGACGTGTGGTCGCTACCCGCCGGCGAAGGTTCCGAAGCTGCCGTGGCGGCTTCAACGCCCGACAGGTTGCGGAACCTTGACTTGCCGACAGCTGACGCCCCCACCCCCCTAGGTAGATTCAAGCTACCTTCGTTTAGGGGGCTTGATGCAGATAAATTGCTTCGCCGTGTTACGCTGCAGGTAACACTCACTTTATATATAATTGTAGGGATTAGTCCCTACAATGATATGAAATGTGAGGTGAGGATTGCACGGGGTCAGCAAATTATTTGCTTCAAGGACTGCCGTATACTAGCTGAGATGATGCGGTACATGGGCGATCGCCTGAGGCAGGGTCTCGAGGAAGCGATTGTATTCTTCCACGAGACATGCGGCATCGGCATGACACTCATGGACCGCATCGGCCTCGAGCTAAGTAGGGACTGGCACAAGATCCTCCTTGACGAGGAGGATATTAATATGTGCGAACAGGTGTTGTGTCGGGCGGCGGTGGCGGAGGACAATCTAGTGCTTGAAGAAGACGCGTTTTTTAAAGAATATCTTCGCTTCGTGCAGTACTGCGCGCTGTACGAAGCGAGAACTGGTAGACAGTGTATCGCGAGTGAAAAGTTATGTGATTTAGGGGGTGTTCAAGGATTTGTAAAGGATTTTTGGGACATGAATAGGTTGTATAGTTTTAAATTAAGTTTACATATAAGATTTGTTAAGGATTTTATTAATAGGTAGAATAGGTTAGTTATTAAGATTTAGAAATAATTTTAAGATGTAAATAATAAAAATTTGATTAGATTTAGAATTAATTTTAAGGTGTATATAATAAAAATTTTATTAAGCATATTTTGACGCGTACATTATTGATAAGCTCACAAATTTTTATAACAGTTTACAGAAAAATAGCATTCGAATAATCCCTTAGCATACCTATCATTTTTCAACTTATTATTATTGCAAAATTTAAACAATTTTACGAATTCTTTAAGTTTATGTCCTTTTATTTTAAATAATAGAAATAATAAACAGTATTGGCCGCATACAGTGGAATACAAGTCTTGCAATAAAATTGAATTATACGTCCAGATTTGTGTGTTTCTCCTTATGAAATTCAAATGATGCACATTTCGAGGCGGTCTTCCATAACTGTCAAAATACACGCCTCGTCCTCCGCGATCGATAAAAATAGCGACCCAGTGCGATCCAGGTAGGGTGTCTGGATCGGTGTTAATGATGATTGCACATGGGTAGTTCACTTTATGAGGCAGTCTATTGGCAGCATAGACTAAATAGTGTGCGATATGACGGAAGTGATTCCTGAGAATTTTCTCGATATATCCCGCATTCATCTCTGCAATTGATATTGTACCAGTTTCTGAGATGCAATACGTTTTCCACAGCACATATCTTGTGTCTATGTGAAACTGGTATAATACACTTAGTTATTTGAAATTGACAAGATTTCTTTAAATCTCTGAGTGGCGGACGCTTGAGTTCTGATAAATCACACACATTTTCGCACTTTAGCAATTTTTCAAAAAAAATTTTCTTCTCTAGACCTTTTACGAACACGTCTTTAGTGTCGCACGTTATTATTTCCTCTAAAAGGGTGTGAAGATATGAATAATCAACAAAACCATGATTCCACTCTAGCCCGTGATGATTATGTTTTAACCAGTTATTAGAAGAAACTGCTTTTTGATTTAATGTATGTTCACTGTACGGAGGTTTAAACAAAAAGTGATGGAAAAACTCATTGTCCAGCGATATAAGTGCTAATTCTTTAATAACAAATTCTTTATCAACACCATGAACACCTTGAAAATCTATAATCACACCCACTCTGCTAAAGGTAGAAGAGCAACTAAGAAGAAAATCATATTGTCTATATATATATATATTTAAAAAAAAAAAATAATAATAATAATAATAATAATAATAATACACTTTAACTACCATAGTCTACAATAACATTTCTATTTTTATCTATTTCTATAATATTGTCAAATTCTGCGTAAATAATACAATTTATGGTTTGCGTTAACGCCGTTTCAAAACAAACTTCAAAACGTAACGAGCCGTGTCGCGTCAAGTTCCAATGGGACATTGTGTTAGCAGAGAGGTCCGGTGTTAAATCGAATGCGGCTAGACAGAACCCGTCGGGATAGCCCTCTCTGGTTATCGCATTGCCTTCGTTAGAGAAGTGAATGCCAGTGCCGGAGAAAACAGTGTTATACATTTGTTTTTTTCTGTCTTTAAAATTCGGTTGTAACGGTTTAGAAGGAATCTGCTGTCCATTTACACATAACGACAGAAAGTTTGTATTGTAATGTTGAAAATTGAAGGGGTTTGATCTGTATTCGCCGTTGAATGCGGAATTAGACACAAAACCGAAAACACATCTCTTTGGTAACTGACCAAGAAATATGTTATCGAGAGATTTTCCCTGGACTCCGGACGGGATAGTAATAGCCTTGCAATAAGCACGCGTAATCGGATACTTAGCCGTCGTCATCTCGAGCGTTTTATTATGGGCTAGTAATACGCTAGGGTTTATATTCATACGCCACACCAAAAGTGTTGCTTCATTTATTTGAACCTTATAATTGACCGTGTCGGAAATAAGATTAAAACTATCTCTTGAACGTACGAGTCTAACCCTCATTTCTACGCCATTGATTAGAAACTTTTCTTGATTAAATAAATCAACATGTAAATGTCCCAGCATATCAATATTTTTACTTTTCGCAGCAAATTGTTTACGTTTTTCAAATCCTTTATTATGCGCTTTATCATCCATTTTTGCAGCACAATCAATATACCATAAACTCGATGTAAGATGCGATTCTTTAGCTTCCTGACCATAATTGAGTAGAGTTTCTATATACGAACGATATGTATACGTATTGCTGGGCGGTGATACGAGTTTTTGATTGAGATATACATCCACCTGACTGAATAACGAATGCATCCAATTATTCACGGGTGCCACGATATCGGTGTCTGTTAGATCTTCATGTTCATTTTTCACTATTTTCGCGTTTAGATACAACATCGTTTGTGACAAATCTATGTACTGATCGCCATGGCCAGGTATAACGAATTCTATGGGCGAGTCGTCGGTAAGGGACGACAAAGGTTTATAGTTAATCCATTGTCCAAATTCTATGCTGGTTTGCGTCGGAGGCAATGCGAAAATGTCTAATTCAGATTTGACACATTCACAAGACTGAGTATGTAGAAAAGCCATTTTTAATTAAAAATATCGCGAGTTTTATATTTAGTCTTAACACGACTGAGTGATGGTCGCGAATGAAGACGTTTTTTTTTTCATTCGCTTCTTTATACGTCCTGCGCCGGAAAGAAGTGTATCCACTTTTTCTGCAGCTTTGCGTTTCAAGTTACTCTTTGCCTCGGTCAAACGATTCTGGAACGCTTCTTTGACCGGACGATTTTCATTGAGATCTCCGAGGAAATTTATTCCAGTACTAACTGCTTCCCGTCCAACAGTTCCCACACCTTTTTTTATCAACGGCATAATTCGTCTGAATAAACCACTGAAGAAACTTCCCAGCCCGTGGCCTCTCTGGAAAGCAGCCCCTCGGTATACAACTGTTCCTATACCAGAACTTGCTTGTCGATTATAATAATTTTGATATGGACAGCCACTCATTTTTTTTTTTTATAAATGTTATTTACGTCGTCGAAAGTGAAGTATCACACACAGTGTACCCGTTTCAAATGATGCAGCACTACCCATGTCTGTCCTTATATCAATTTCAATGCGATCAAACTCTGTTCGCAAGAGCGGAACATAGTGTGGCTGGGTATAAATAACCGATTTATTTCCTCCATATACATAATTTTGAATATCAACGCTTACGATTCTTATTAACGGAGCCACGACATCGCCCACAAACTGCGGTTCAATCAAATCACAGTAAATGAAGAGTTGCGATGGTATTCCCGCTAAAATATTGTACGGGTTTTTTGCAATTGATTCACTAGTAATATCATCGGACGGGTCATATCCCAACTGCTGCATTAATCTTGGTGACAGTTTAATTGAATGAAATTTGTTGACGGTGTATGAGGCTTGAATTCTTTTCAAGTTCAAATTAAGCGAGAACTGTATTTCATTTCTCCGAAGAAAATCACTCTCATTCAACTTCTTCAAGGTATCAAAAACCGATACATAATTTCCAACGGGTATTGTAACTCTCTCTATAATTTCTTCATATACCTTTGCAATAACAGTGTAGAGTTTTTTTCTTTTTATTTTCAAAATCAGTGCCCGCCGGTGATTTTTTTTTTTTTATTTTCTCTTTTAAGTTTTGACACAAACACGTGATTCGAACATTCGCTAACGTTAGAGAAAGTCGATGGATATTGCATTTCTGATACAGCAACCTCCCACTCTTCCCCACTAAGCTTGATATTTCTTTGTAATAGAGTGTAAAAATTGATGTTTTGTTTTCGGGGAAATAGTTCATAGAGCTATTACTTAGTAGCGTTAAATAGAAATCCTTCATATTTTTTTTTTAATTCTGAAGCTAATATCCAAGAGTTAAATTTAACCATTTAACCAACACTTGCCTTCTGACACCTATGCCCCGAGTTTCTACTATTTTATCTATTTTAAACGAGGTTCTTTTCGGTTTAATCGTAACCCTTTGCAATTCTGTTTCATAAAATGTACCCTCGATGACTTCATTATTTAAATCTACTATTCTATAAACGGGAGGCACTCGTTTCATTGCGTGGGTAATTTTGAAAATTTCCTCTGACCAATTACTCTGATAACCCTTCTCAAACTTTTCTTTCGTTTTGCAAATTCGAACAAATTGACCGGGCATGAATTTTAGTTTTATATTTTTATTTTTTATATCATTTCCATACTGAGTTCTCCATACTTGTAAGACATTCTCATCATTCACGTCTTTCGGCGCCATTTTTATTGCCGAATGCTTTGTGCTATTGTAGGCCGTAGTAAGACTAGCTAATACGTCAACATAACGGTACGTATTATTGTGCGTGAAATAACGATACATTCTTGTCTTTAAAGTTCTATTCAACCGTTCAACAAGGCATGCTTTCACATCAGGATTTTGTGTGACATAATATCGTACACCGTTTTAATGAAAGAAATTTCTCACCGATTTCGATATAAATTCAGAACCTTTATCTGTCTGTATGTATTGCGGTTAACGATTGCTTTCGTTAAATAATTTCTTAAATGCTCTGATTATAGTGGCTGGTTTTTTATCAGGTATTGCTACCGTCCAAGCATAACGACTAAAAACATCAAATACGGCTAAAATATGGTTCATTCCGTCATTGTGTTTACTAAGACTTCTTAAATCATTCAAATCTGCCTGGTATAGATCGTGTATATTTGAAACTTTATATTTATTTCTTGGAAAACGTTTTCGTAAAGGTTTGTGTAACGTATAGGCGTCCTGTAAAGATAACCAGTTTTTAACTTTCTCGGAACTGTATTTTATCTTGACCGCACTTATGAGGTTAGTGACACCCGAAAAACCCGCTGCATTTGACGGATCATAGTAGATACTAGCTAAACGTCTATTCATCGTTAAGTGAACGTTAGTTTTTTCCACGATATATTACCACCATACGATTCATCTGCCGTATCAGAACTGAGCTCTGATTTCTTTCTCTCTGATTTTATACGTCTTAATTCGGGCGTCCTGTACATAAACCTCCTTCTATTCGGATTACCGATTAATTCTCCGGGAACGTTAATTTTCTTTAATGCATTTGCAAAGGTGGACCACCCGGTCGGATTAATATTTTTTCTAGACCGCATGATATCACCTATCAAATCTGTAATATTTGAATCTGGGACAACAGTACCGTTTATTTGAACTATCCCTTTATCATCCCATGTTATACCGGTTCCGAGAACTTTCACTCTTTGAAGTAATCGCGACGCATTACTATGATATTTTTTCGGTAACATACTTAAAATATCTTTTGTATTATACGGTTCTTGAAGCTGCTGCTGCTGCTGCTGCTGTTGCTGCTGCGGCGGTTGTTGTTGGTCTTCATTTTTTAATTCAGTAATTGGAATGGTAATAGGTTCACGTAATTGATTCTTAAAGTGTAAATATTGTAACGCGCCGTCGACGTATTACGTAAACTGTAGACATTTAAATGACTAAAAGTTACTCAAATATTAATTTAACAAATAAATTCACAAAATTTATTAAACAAAATCAAAGTTATCGATTTTATATTGATTTATTCTTCAAAAATAATTTATCTAATTGTAATTTAGATTTTACATAAATTATTGACTTTAATTATTTATTAACTAACTTTAATTGGCATGATCGTCTAGTATTGGACCTACGTTGTGTGTGTGTGTGTGTGTGGTAACTAAATAATTCGTTGATCTAAAGTCGCACAGAAAAAGAGTTATACGGAATATCGGAATAAAAGAGTTTGAATCCTTCTTATAACAATCAGTTTATTGAACATAGATTTTATGGAATGCAATGCAAAATGATCTATGACTCCGTGAGGCTAACTGATGGCTAGTAATGCACTCGCACTGAGTTTCGCCAAAGCTCACGTACTGATGTAGAATAAAACTACTAATTATCAGAATTTACTGTTTTAGTACTGTGTATGAAATCTGACGGTCACAAAGGTGTTTTATATGCAGAGCTTTTGTCCGCGGAACTGTTTGCGTTCCGTGCACGCCACTGGACTTACGTTTGTTGGCCAGCCCGTGCACCGTAGAAATAGTAAGAGTCGTCGACACCTTGTTATGTGAGGTAGATTTGAATACAGCTTTATTCAGTCCAGTCTGGTAATCGTTATTTAATTTAATTTAGCAGTATGCAATGAGGACCCCCCAGAACGACCGGTCACTCAATCCATCTCATATGCTAGTGCTCACAAAATCATAGATATGTCGTTGACAAAAATATATGAAAGTTACTTGTATTAAATTTGGGATAAAAGATCTTCTTCCTGTTGCTTAGTAACCCTCTGATAGACGGTCGGTCGGTTGGTAGCTAGATCGACTGGTCGGATTGATGGGTAGATCGATCGACTGGTCGGATTTGTTGGCAATTGGTTTTGATTGGTTCGTCACTACTCGTACGTAATCCACGGAACTCACAAAACCCACAAACTCTCACCCCGAATCTCGATCGCGATTAAAACGTTCGTAAACTCGTTAGTGACTTAATATTCGTCAATCTTTAGCTTGAAAGAATTTAATGGAATATTAAGCTATCAACT
The DNA here is from genome assembly GCA_944039245.1 of Nebria salina. NCBI lineage: Eukaryota > Metazoa > Arthropoda > Insecta > Coleoptera > Carabidae > Nebria > Nebria salina. The sequence continues at coordinate 10,522,475 of OX063288.1, forward strand.
CAAAGTACGTTTGTAATTTTAAACAGACTATTGTCGTAGTAATAATTAAAATACAAAGTTCAAAGAATTTAGTGCCGTAACTTTTACAGTCGATTAAAATACAAAACAAACAGACTCAGTAAAGACTTTAAACTGTTTTATCTGATTTTAATATAAAAGATTCTAAGTTTTATTATTTCTCACGAAATTTAAAAACGTTCGAACGGTTTGACAGAGAAAATCTGACTATCTTCCTATATCTAACAGTGAGCTCCTCATCAGCTAGTAATTGTTGTTCCCGCCCCCAAAAGTCACCCCCTCAACGAATATTCTTATCTATAACACAGAAACCCAAATATAAATCCAAAACTATGTGCAATTATACTTCCTTATTCGTTCAAATATTAATAGGCCTGCCCCATCAGTACGGTCCTGGTTACTGGTTGGATGGCTCAGCGTCTTCGGGGTTGAGGCACTTGCGAAATCCATTGGTAAGAGAGAGAGAGAACACTATCCCTACCCCCACACACCAACGCATTCGTGTGTCTCACTTGGCACTGTTACACAATGTTTAAATAATTCTACGAAATTGTTTAAACAGCCCGATATAAATAAATGGTCATTATTGCTGTACTCAAAATTCCATCATACTCAAGATGTGGAGAAGTCACGGCAATATTTCGTATCAATTAAAAGATGGTTTTGTAAGAAGTGCAACAAATCGTTTGGTTTAAATAATTATACCAAATTCTTTGTGTCTTCCCCGATTCTGTGTAATTTAATCTTTATTACGACCAAAATTATCCTCTGGTCGCGTTTGATCAAAGAACTTGTTACTTCTTGCGAACTGACAATACGTTTTGAATTTATGGTAAAAAGGCGTTTACTTAATGCAGTCGAGGCAAGTAACGATGGTTTTAAGTTACAGTTATTTATTGTATTATTTAACACTAATATTCAAAAAAACGCTGTCACTAACATTTTTCAACATATGGTTAGTTTCAAGAAAAAGCCTAAGTTGACCGCCCGAGGGTCAAATATCCCTTAAATATTTGTTATATAATTTATGGTACTTGAAGTAAATAGAGACATGGGGTTTGAGTATTACCAGATGATTTTAAGGGTTGCACGTGTACGAGTAATAATTCTTATTTTGGCATTTAGTTTGTGTGACCAATTTTTGTAACAACGTTAAAAACACTTGACTTTCGAAAGTACAGTCTGCGTAAAAATTCTCTATATTATTTAAAAATATATTATTATTTACTTTTATAACCGCGATAAATATTACTAATATGCGACGCGTTTCAATATCTTTGCAAAGTCTCCCGATACAATGACCATTTCTCATGATCAGATAATTTTTCAGAAGCCATAACTTTCTTCATATCTCTGTCAAGTTCTGTAGTTATATCAGTGTCGTTATTATTATTATTATTAAAAGAAGTTTGTCGAAGTCGCTGCAATGTATCCGAGGATATAAGAACCATTTTTTTCGCATCGTATTAACGAATAAATTAGTTATTTTTAAATAAACTACTTAGCACTCCTGTAATAAGAGGTGCAAGTAATAAAGGCAATAGCGCTCCACCAGTTTGAATTAAAATTCGTTTTCTTTTCTTCCAGCCGGCACCTTTTTGCACAAGTTTACGTAAAGTTTGCTTGTGCCGAGATAGGCGTGCTCGTTGATTTTTATTTACAGGAACTTGGCCGTTTAAAATATTATACGCACACTCGCACAAACAATGAATTTCTTTACTATTCGCACTTTTCAATAGAGAAACACGATGGTTTGGTTTGAGTTTATGCAGAGCACCCAAATAATCTGCGTGGTTGATTACTGTTTTAGTCATTTTACAGAATAATCGCTGGTAAATTTTTATCATTGTATTTATACTTTTTGGCCGGTAGATAAATGAATAACTGGTTGTCACGTGACATTGTTTTAAAACGGCACCAATCTGGTGTCGATTGTTTTAAATCAAATAGTAAATATCCATGCGGTTCTGTTGTTGCGTCATTATACGCGTCTTGAATAAATTTTGAGTTTTCAGGACACACCTGACGCGCCAAATGTTGAATTTGAGCCTTGTCTCTTGGATTTTTAAAATAAACAATATAGTTTGCATTAAGCGATATATCTCTCTTGCCTTTACCTTGATGATACAGATTTTGCGTCAGGAAAAATACCGATAAATTTTTATGATGTGAACCTTTTGTGAAGAGGTCTACAATTTGAGAATTACTTTCACGCATTAAATCATCGATTATGATTATCTGAGGATTATCGCCGTCATAGTTATTCATGTCGGGAAGTCCTGCGATGAAATTAACATTTTGAATACGCTCGTATAATTTCTGCCATGTTCCGTAGTGCCAGTTTACTTGAGAAAACACTGTATCACACATATTCTCTATATGCTTGAGAAAATTAACAACAAAATAACTTTTTCCACACCCCGACGGACCCGCTACAATAGCAGAAAGGGCTCCATAATGATACAAAGAAGTTTCAACAATAAGTTATATTTAAAAAATACATGTCTTTATATAGATACAGCATCAGCATCAATAGCAATAAACAAATAAAAATAAATGATTTTGTACACACGCTCATACACACATACGCACACACGCACACACGCGCATACTCTTATCTACGCTTCTTATATCCATAAGGTTTAGAATTAAAATTATCCACTAGTCTACGTTTCATAAAGTTTATGTTGAACACTTTATTTTCTGCCCGTGTAACAACAGTATGATTCATCGTAATCCTGATGTTGTCGCACGTAATTATCGGGGAGGCCACCTCATCAGTTTCTCGTTGAATGATGTTTTTCAAACAGTCAAAATTCAACGTTTTAGAATTTTTGTAGTTCAAGGTGAAGCCTTTTATTTTACATATTTGGCTGGTTTCTTTTTTCGCCGTTCCAAATACTTTATACGCGTAGCTTTTTGGACCGCCGCATACGAATTCGGTGATGTAACTTTCCGGATCGTAACAGGTAAGTTCGTCCGTAAGGTCTCCCAGAAAATTACCTGTCGGAGGGTTGAACTGGCCAGGCGAGTGAGTATAGATCACCGAGTCCGTGTCATAATACAACACTCTGTCTCCTATTGACTGTAAAATGCAGTGTAAACACAGACGCGCTTGTGCCGTGGTATATGCCGCAATTACAACATTTACGGTACACAGCTGGTCGGCGGCTTCGTTTTGATGCTCCCAGCTACAATACACCATTTTCTCCCCCGCTGGGATAAGTCGATTTACGGTGATGGACGGGCTCGCCAACAGGTCGTACAATTCTTTGGCCGATGATAGAATGGTTGTTTGCGGTCTGTTCTCCGTCTGAGCAAATTTACCTGTGTGTGTGTGTGAAATTTGTTTTTATTTTGTGATACATTGATATAGAATAATGAAAATACATACCCCAGAAAGAGTTCAGCATCAATTTTGCCAGTGAACGTTTCCCCGCGTTGGTTGCAATCTTTGAAGGCTCCAGTAAAATTCCCTCTCGCTCCAAATACTCGGCAATGTATGTTTCTTTTATTTCATCATTTGTGCACTCTTGAGGCCATCCCGATGCTTCTTGTTTCATTTTTAGAAAATTATTTATATATTCGACAAATAAATCGCCGGTCTTTTGAACTTTATCGTATACGGTGGTTTCATACTGCCAAATTTCATATACTTCGAGTATTTTATAACCTCATCCGCCACCCATGTCCCCATAAATTTTCTCTCACTAATGGTGTGTGTACTGTCATTCTTATTCAACTCATCGCAACATGTACGACACAACGCAAACATGAGTTTGTTATGAACTTTTCGCGGTAGCACAGGGTGAAACAAGTCAGATGGTGGAAGAACTACACATTTTATTAGACCCTCAACGCGGTCAATGTTATTATCAGGGCCCAACACTTGCTGACATTCGGTGCCGACAAACACTCGCGGATGTCCCACAGGATATTTATCGTACTTGCAAACAAATGGATAGAGTGAACACACGTCTATGTATTTAATTTTTTCCACGCCTTCCGTTTTCTTGTACAGAGAAACGTTTCCTGTACGCCCGCCAAAGAATGCGTCACGCGGCTTTAACGGCAAATTATCAATAAGCGCGTGATTATCTAAAACAAATTTGAGATCTTTATCTCTTTGTAGCTGTCGTTTAAACTCACACTCCCAAATAACTACAACAGTGTATCCGCGATTACGCATTATAAGCACCTTTTCATGGGTTCTTTGAAAGCGAAAGTTTAATGTTTCACGCGTATTGTTATATAGACTTTTGTCTCGATCTGTACGATAGCATACGTCGCACCCGTGCCAGAAACAGCCCATAAACTCGAAAACCAGTTTTTCCGGCGCATAATAGCCATCAACTTTTAGGCCTGGCTCGAGTACCGTTTCTCGGCAATGACCTACGTGCTCTATACGAATGCCTCGTGCAATCTCTTCACTAATCAACCATTGCACCGCGATTTTAGAGTGATTTTCGCCTAGCCTGTAACCGTTCCGCGGAATTATACCGATGGTGTCCCTTTTAAGGTATTGTCTCCGAAACACACGATTACATGCCGAAGCGATTGTTACAGCTTCACTTAACGGACACACTTTACAGTCTTCAATAAAAGTTTTGCGAAATTTTTCACACGCCCGACGAAGTATATCCACATCAGAGACACAGTATTCAATAATTTCTCTTTGCATGCAAAAATATATAATTTTCTTCCTGTTGTTTTGCGTGCCACTCTAGAAAACAAGTACGAGCATCAGCTTTCATACTATCGACATCGTAATACGTAACCGCCGGAACAGGTCCGGAATAGAACTGGTTTTCCAGTTTATTAAATAAATGTGGAAAATACCCTTTTTTAACAGAATGCGGTAAATCCATGGCTTTGCTTAACGATGCTAACGACATGGGCAGATAGTTTATTGAGTCTATGAATCGAATTTTATAGTTTATTTCCATTAATAAAATTTTTGAGCCATTTAGTATTAATTTAGGTTTCATATTCATTATTTCTGTTAAATATTTCAGTATAAATTGGGCATCGAAACTTTTCGCATTGTGTGCAATACATATTACCGATGAAAAGTAAGTACGTGGCAGCAGTGCATATTCAACAAAACGCGACAATGCGCTGTCTTTGAAAACATGTTGTCACACCCCGCACATACTACATAGAACGGTCAAATCAGCAACATCTCTGCAGGTAGGGCATACCTGTTGAACGACACACAAGTTCACTTTATGTTCCTTGTCCCTACCGACAACTTTCTCTTGACGCGTCTCAAAATCATAATAAATGAACAAATCATTTTGTTTCTTCGCTGGTTCTTTATCTATTTTGATAAAGCATTTATGATTCGCAGCTTTGTAGCACTGACACAGCGAGCAAAAAGTTTCACCACACACATGAATTCTGCTCTACTTGTAGACTTTCAGACATTTTCTGCACGCATTCATACGGGCACAAAGCAATGTAGTGTGTTTATCATAGCACAGCTGACCCATAAAACGTCTATTGCATTTGTTACACAGAATAGATGGTCCCATGCATGCCGGAGAATAGAAACAATGCGGACAGATGTTGCTGCAACGATGACGTCCTCGTTGATGGTAGGGTTTATGACATGGCTCGCAAAAATAGTTTGACGAAAATGCTGCTGTCAAACTTTCAATCGCAGAGAAATGATTGTCGCTGTGGAGAAGATTAAGTCGCGGAAGGTTTTTTCCATGAGCTCCTTCGTATAATAATGAACCGCAACCACGATACTCATACACAACAATATTGTATTCCTGAAAATACCGCTGAAATTCTTCAATTTCAGGAATACCTCCTCCGTACATCGGAATATTAACTCGCGCCTTGATAAGCAGCTCACGAGCCATGATACCCTGAATGTCACGACGATCCGCAGCGATATCACAAAAGCTTGGATTTTTCGTGAGCCATGCTTCTGCAACAATTAGGGCTCGTGGTAAACAATTATTGTCCTCGTTCTGTATTTCTACAATACCATGTTTGCGTTTGCATAGCTCTGAAAATGTGAAACCGTGTCCGGGTAATCTTGGTTTCCCTCTGCCCACGGGCATAGATACTCTCGTTACTTCTACAGTGAAATCTCGTCTGAAAATACTTCAGCGTTGCTTTGCAGTATTCTAGAAAAGGTATCCCATACCACGTCTACATGTATCTGGTCAACACGTCGAAACCTTAGCCAAGCTGGTCCAGACTCCAATCTTGGAGTATGAAAAATCATGCCTACAAAATCCTCTGGTGGACTCGGTTACATAATCAATAAGATCTTTCACACTGTCTTTAAACCATGCAACTGGATTAATGTCCGCCGGAGGATCTGTCATTGCGATAGTTAAACGACGTCCCACTATATTGAATAATTTCACTCTTTTTTCCACATCACAAATGACGGTGAAGCGCTTCAAACCGTTTCCAATCTGAATGTTGGTGGTAGCAGCAGCAGCATCATTCATCGTCGACGCGTCAATTATGCCTTCGCAAATTTTAAAAAAATTCAGATAATTTTCATTGTTCTCTTCCGGATCACTATCAAAAACACCAGCAGCAGCAGGTTCCAGTGATTCTAACAGGTCATTGCAAATGTTGAAGAAATTTTGGAAATTTTCTTCTCCGTCAAAGTTCTGCGATTCATCTGTACTCGTCACTCGTTCCATAACTATTTTCGAATGTATTTTTGCAAAGACACTAATATTCGGACGGATAAACCAAGTCAACTAGTTTGTCCCGCCTGAAACCCCTCTTATTTAAAGTATTTTTTCAAACGACTCGACCTTTTTTTTTTTTTCATATCGGTTTGACGCTATTCCAACAGGTAAAGAAAATAGTGGGGATATATGCGCTTCCACTTTATCAAACGCTATGTTGGCGAGAGAACAGGTAAGGGATAACAGAAATAATACAAATAACTTATTTTTTTTTTTTAGTACGCAATCTCATTATTTATTTATTTATATTGATAGTTTAACAAACTCTACACATATGGCATCTTTTGCACTGCCACATGGTTTCGTGCCTGTATGTACAATAGCTAATTTTTCCGACTTAATATTGTTATTTAATTCGTTTATATTATCATCGGTCATCTTTGCAAAATGAAGGGGTAGAAATACGACTGACTCCGACAATTCGACAATAATCTTCCTGCCAAACTTTGTGGTTACTGCTTTTACGCCGAGTACTTCATTCTCTTCATTTATATTCAATTCTCGTAGTTTCCTTACTGGTTTCAGATCATTGACAGCCCCTACTAAATTTGCTATTTCCATTTCTAAACAAACCAATAATACAGATTTTATTGTAACTTTAGTTTCTAAATGTATCAACAATAAAAATACTTGTATACAACCGGTCCACAGCTTAAAATCGTCGCTACAGCATACACAGTCGAACTGATGAAATGTTCTAATATTTCGAAGGTTTTTATACGAAATCCCCTACTTATAACACATGTCGTCATAAGTAAAAGGGTCAAATCACAATATAAACTACAAGTAATACTCCTATACTATCGAATAAATACTTTTTTTTTTGTCTAACGCAAAGTGCAGCTGCACCAAAGGACAGGTTCAAACACGATATCAGTAGGAATGTAAAGATTTTTTTTTTGTCCGACACAAAGGGCAGCTACACACACAGGTATGATATCTCAGCGGGATAATAACAATGGTCAATGCCGACAAAGGAAAATCATTGACTTATTTATTAGGGTCTCGGTCTGGTGCAGGTGGGCCCCCATAAATCTTTTGTTACACCTGACATATTTATTAAGGTCTACATAAAAAAAGGGTCTGTGACACAAAGGGCCACCTGTACAACAGGGCAGGTGTAAAGCAACAATGGTCACTGCGCCGACAAAGGAAAACAATGACATATTTATTAGGGTCTACATAAAAAGGTCTGTGACACAAAGGGCCACCTGTACAACAGGGCAGGTGTACAGTAACAATGGTCACTGCGCCGACAAAGGAAAACAATGACATATTTATTAGGGTCTACATAAGAAGGTCTGTGATACAAAGGGCACCTACACAAAGGGACAGGTGCAAGGTAACAATCATCCCTGACCACAAAGGGCGCCGACAAAGAAAACCAATGACATATTTATTAGGGTCTACATAAAAAGGTCTGTGACACAAAAGGACACCTGCACAAAGGGACAGGTGCAAAGTAACAATGGTCACCGACCACAAAAGGCGCCGACAAAGGAACCCGGACTGTGGGAAAAAGCCCCATCCTTTGTTTGAACCTGACAGATTTATTAGGGTCTACATAAAAAGGTCTATGACACAAAGGGCCACCTGCACAAAGGGACAGGTGCAAAGTAACAATGGTCACCGACCACAAAGGGCGCCGACAAAGGAACCCCGACCGTGGGAAAGGGCCACATCCTTTGTTTGAACCTGACATATTTATTAGGGTCTACATAAAAAGGTCTGTGACACAAAGGGCCACCTGCACAAAGGGACAGGTGCACAGTAACAATGGTCACCGATCACAAAGGGCGCCGACAAAGGAACCCCGAACGTGGGAAAGGGACACATCCCTTGTTTGAACCTGACATATTTATTAGGGTCCAGGCCATCAATCAAATCTCAGAGAACAAAGGCTGACAGGGTCTGTCGCGAGAACCGCTGACTACTCTACTTACGTTGCATCTATTTTATGCAACAAGAGTATTAACTATATTGTCATCATTTCAGTAGTGAACGCAATCGAGTGTAATTATACAATACCTTTTTTAGATATGCTTTTAATAAGACAAACAGATAGTAACAAGATTATCACTGATTGGTACAGAAAACCAACAATGTCAGATAGAATATTAAATTTTATATCTAATCATACACTTAGCCAAAAAATAGGTACCATCAATGGTATGTTACATAGAGCGTATCATCTAAGTAACCCAGTTTTCCACAATAAAAACATTAACCTTATTAAAACATTGTTAATAAACAACAATTATCCGAAACACTTAATTAATAAAACAATACAGAAATTTAAAATAAAACATCTTCACAAAGAATATAATGTGAGCATCAATGTTGATAATATCACAAACAACTCAAATATAATTGATAAAACTTATTATAAAATCCCGTACATAAATAAACTGTCACCATTACTAGGACGCATACTAAATAATGAATTTACAAAAGTAGTATTTTATAACAACAAAAAAATAGGTAACTGTTTCAGCAAATTAAAATCATTAACAGAAGATAATAATAGATCGAACATTATCTACCAAATTGATTGTAAACAATGTAAAGGAACTTATATTGCTCAAACAAAACAATATTTAAAAAATAGAATAAAAAATCACAGATATGACTGTTCTACCCAGAATCAAGATAAAACGGCACTCAACTACCACCGTGTACAGTTCGATCACAATTTCGATTTTAATAATGTAAAAATATTAGATTATGAAACTAATTTTAAAAAACGTAACTTTTTGGAAATGACTCATATTTTTATGAATAATAACAGTATTAACTACAGAATCGACACAGATAATCTGAGCAAAGTTTACGATCCTGGTGGTTAAGCTAACGCAACACACCTCTTTGGCTTCGGATTCTTTCGAACGGGCGGTCAGATACTAACCCTTTCTAATCAACCGGCTTGCCGTTACGTTCTCAGTACCGGTAAGGTGAGTCCCACGATCCTGAAGGTAAGTCTTCAGACGTTGGAGAGAGTGGCTCGCAGCGTTCTGGAGCTTATTGGCAGGTGAACCCTGGCGATCACATCAGATTGTGGTGTGACGTCTCAAATTGTGGCTCCGTGGTGAGTGGGGAGACCAGGAGATGAATATTTTCTATTTGTCCATGGCAAATAAACAAAAAACCCCGGTTTTCGCCCAAATTTCTAACAATAAAAAGGACAGAAGAAGGTAAAACCATTTCTGAAGATTCTTGCTTTGGCTTGGCGAGAAGCCTGAGCGAACTGGCTGGTGGAAAACGTAAATCCACCAAGCGGCTTCGTGATGGCACACTTTTAGTTGAAACGGCTAATTCTTTATAAACAAAGTCTTTGTTGAAAGCTACAGTTCTTTTTGGCAAGCCGATATCTGTAGGGGCACACAAGTCCCTCAACTCATGTCAGGGCGTAATATCATGTTACGACCTGCTATTTGTTGAGATGGACGAGTGCAAACGGGAACTTGCGAGTCAGAGTGTTATAGACTGTCGATGGCTCACTACGAAGAAAAACGGCGAAGTTAAAAACACGACATCTGTTGTTTTAACTTTTGGGCTAGATATGTTGCCGGAGAAGATTAAGGTTGGTTTTCACAGTTGTTCCGTGAGATCATACTTTCCTCGACCAATGCGATGTTTTAAATGCCAGAAGTTCGGGCACACTGCATCTCGTTGTGACGCACAGGCTGTGTGTCCGCGGTGCAGTGAGCAGGAGCATTTGGGCGAGGAATGTAAGGGTCCGGCTCGCTGCGTGAATTGTTCTGGCAATCATCCTTCTTTCTTTTCTGATTGTCCACGCAATCAGGAAGAAAGAAAGATTATTGAAATTAAAATTATTGACAAACTTTCTTATTTCGATGCCCGGAAGAAATTCAAATTGCAGACTAGCCCGGTTTTTAGCCGTTCTTTTGCTTCAATCGCTGCCACCCCCGTCATTGAAAAATCTATTGCAATTCAAACAGACACCGTTCCTTCTCTCAATATTTCCACAATTCTTCCAAATTTATCTCCTGGTAAAACCAATATATATATATATATATATATATATATATATATATATATATATATATATATATATATATATATATATATATATATATATATATATATATATATATATATATATATATATATATATATATATATATATATACAGAGTGACACTCGGGAACCGGACGAATTTGAAATAAGTGTTACACAAAGAACTTCGAGATAATAAGGTTTTATTTACATCAGAATGAAGCTTACACAATGCCATTTACGATGTGTATCAAGTATGGAAGATAATGTCATCTAGATGGTGTCCGTCGCGTTGGATGCAGTTTTCGACCCTTTTCCAGAAATCGTCCATAACATGCTCCAACATCGCTCGTTCAATAATCATGATATCCTGACGAATGGCATTCTTAAAGTCGTCCAAATGACGGGGGTTGTGAGCTTACACATGATTCTTCAAAAACCCCCACAGAAAAAAATAACAAATTGACAGGTCTAGAGACCTTGGAGGCCACGGCACATCTCCAAAACGTGAAATGAGTTTGGCTGGGAGCATGTTGCGGACAACATTCATTGATGCGTTGGCAGTATGTGCCGTGGCGCCATCTTGTTGAAACAAAACATTCCTTGGATTTATCCATTTTCTGCGTAGTTCTGGCATTAAAAAAAAATTGGATCATTTGAACGTAGCGGTTAGAATTAACGGTGACGGTACGCCCGGCCTCGTCGAAAAAATAGGGACCAATAATGCAATTCGGGCCAATGACACACTACACTGTGACTTTTGGAGAATGAAGAGGTCGTTCTTGGATATTTCGTGGATTTTCATAAGCCCAGTCCCTGAAGTTCTGTTTATTAACAGTTCCATCTAAATGAAAATGTAGACATAAATTGTCTTCCAAAATCACTTGCATTCTCGTAGCGAAATCCAAACGATCTTCAAAATCTCTTTCCTTTAATTGCTGAACAATCTGTAGTTTGTATGGGTGGAATTTCAAATCATTATGCAAGATTCTCCTAACCGATTCCCGATTAATGTGCATCTCAGTTGCATGTTTCGGGCGGA
>OX063288.1:10539276-10576776 GCA_944039245.1 Nebria salina
CATCATATTAGTAATTGTTTCACGAAAAGAAACATAGATTCAAAAACCAGTCCTGCATATAATTACCGTAATTCAGGTAATTCAAATTTCTATAAGGATAAAAGAAATTTTGGTTTTAAAAATAGTAAAGTTCAATCTAATCAAAATAATAAGCCTACATCGGGAAACGAGTACGGCCCTGGTCAGAGCGACAGTACACCAGCGAGCCAATTAAATTAAGTCGCACCGTGCATTACAATAGTAATTCTAAAAACTTTAATTTCAATAATAAATTTTCTTCTGCCAATAAAGTAAATGAAAACAATTATAGTGAACGAATATATAAATTATCTGGAAAAGAAACTAAGAGACCAGATAGTGTAAATATTGAAATACCTTCTTGTAAAGAATCATTAACAAGTTTATTAATTGATACTGGAGCAGATATAAGTATAATAAAATCTGGAAAACTTAAAGGAAATGAAATGGTTAATACAATGTTAAAAGTCAATTTGAAAGGCATTATTACCGGAACTTTAGAAACACATGGTAATTGTACTTTAAAAATAAAATTAGGTGACAAAGAAGTTCACCACCCTTTTCAAGTAGTTCGTAACGATTTCCCTATTCTTAATGATGGTATTATTGGAAGAGATTTTCTCCTGAAACATAAAGCGAACATCGACTATAGTAAAAACGCATTGTCTTTTGAAATGCATAATTATGAACTAGTTTGGAAGTTAATTCCAACCTTAAAAACAAAAATTATTTTACCTCCTCGAACAGAAAACTTAATTAAAATATACACGAAACGTATTAATGAAGGCTTATGCCTATCTAAAGATCTTGCCAATGGATTATATATTAGCAATTGTATAATCAAACCTGTAAATGGTTGTTATTTTATTACTGTATTAAATAATAATGAAACACCTACTGAGTTTAATTCAGAGGAAATAGAAGTCGATGATCTTAATAATTACAAGATATTAAATTTTGAAAATTCTAATAATTACAAGCGATTAGAATATTTGAATTCACAATTACGTCTCACTCATTTAAATAATGAAGAAAAAGACTCTATAATAGAAATCTGTAGAAATTTTAATGAATTATTTCATTTATCTCCTTATGATAAATTAACGTATACCGAGAGTATTACTCATAAAATTCCAGTTAGTATAGATACTACTCCAATAAATGTGAAACCATATAGGTTACCAGAACAACAAAAGAATGAAATTGAAAGCCAAGTAAAAGAATTATTGAATAACGACATTATTTGTCATAGTAAAAGTCCATGGAACGCTCCACTGTTAGTAGTTCCAAAGAAAATAGAGTGGTCAAAAGAAATTTCGAGTAGTAGTAGATTTTCGAAAATTAAATGAAGCCACGGTTGGCGATGCCTTCCCATTGCCAAATATAATGGATATCCTAGATCAACTGGGAAATTCTAAATATTTTACTACCCTAGATTTAGCTAGTGGTTTCCATCAAATATTAATGGATTCAAAAGATAAAGAAAAAACTGCTTTTAGTACGTCTACTGGACATTTTGAATATAATCGCATGCCTTTTGGTTTAAAAGGAGCTCCTCCCACATTTCAACGTTTAATGAATCATGTTTTAGCCGGACTACAAGGTATCAAATGTTTGGTATACCTTGATGATATTGTTATATATGGAAAATCTTTAGTAGATCATAACGAAAAACTAATTAAAGTATTCAAACGGTTAAGTCAACATAATTTAAAGTTACAACCGGATAAGTGTGAATTTTAAAAAAAGGAAATTGCATACTTAGGACATGTTATTACTGATCACGGAATTTAACCGGATCCAGGAAAAATTGATACTGTTGAAAATTTTAAAATCCCGAGTAATCCAAAAGAAATAAAATCATTCTTAGGTCTCGTAGGTTATTACCGCAGATTTATACCCGAATTCTCAAAGTTAGCTAAACCGTTAACGGAATTGTTAAAGAAAAACGCACATTTTAAATGGGATACTCTTTGTGATGAAGCTTTTAATATTCTAAAGAAAAAATTAATTAGTCCACCTATTTTACAATACCCAAATTTTAATAATGAATTTATCTTGACTACGGACGCAAGTAATTATGCTATGGGTGCAGTTCTGAAATTAATAAAACTTATGAAAACTATTTAGAGGATATTGCAAATAAAATAATAATTAATCAAGATATAATTGAAAAAGACGGAGACATTTTTGAAGCTCCAATCGATAACAGTTTAGTTCATTGTTTCAGTAAAGATTTGGAAATGAAAGCTGGAATAGCTAAAGAATTTAAAGACAAATTTAATAATGTAGAATATTTATAATCACAAAACCCTAAACTATTTAATTTAGTTTATTTAAAAGATAATAATCGTTTTATTATTTATCTTATAACAAAGAATAGTTATATTGAGAAACTTACTTATGAAAACATATTCAAAACTTTATTAAAATTAAAAGAATTTTGTTTGCAACACAAAATAATTAAGCTAGCCATGCCAGTAATTGGAAATGGTCTAGATAGATTAAAATGGAATAAAATAAGAACAATGTTGAGATATATATTTAAAGATTCAAAAAATTTTATAACAATTTATATGAATAATATCATAAAAAATTTAACTAAAGAAGAAATTCAAATAGTCTTGAATGAACATCATTTAACTCCATTAGGAGGACACCAAGGTGTAGTAGTAGTAGTAGGATTAAAATTTAAAGGCGTATCAGCCTCTTGGGCTATTCACGCGGACACCAAGGTGTCAATAGAACATTTAAGAGAATAAGAAAATTTTATAATTGGCCTGGAATGTTTAATGACATAAAAGAATACATAAAGTCTTGTGAAAAATGTCAACGAAACAAATCAAATAGAAAAGTTAAAGTCCCTATGACTATTACAACTACTTCTAAATTTCCCTTTGAGAAAATTTACTTAGATATAGTAGGCCCGTTACCTCTATCTTTAGATGGAAATAAATACATCCTAACTTTTCAGGATGATTTAACTAAATATTCACAAGCCATTCCAATACCTAATCAAGAGTCTGCAACAATAGCTCAAAGCTTAGTAACAAATATTATCTGCCAACATGGCATACCACTTTCTATACTTACCGATCAAGGTACTAATTTTCTCAGTCAAGTTTTCAAAGATATATGTAAATTATTAAAAATAAATAAAATACAGACAACGGCTTATCATCCACAGTCAAATGGTTGTTTAGAAAGAAGTCATAAAACCCTAGCTGAATATTTAAGAGCCTATGTTAATAAGGACCAAACGAATTGGGACACTTGGATCCCATACGCAATGTTTTGTTATAATACTACTCCACATACAGCTACTGACTACACCCCATTTGAACTATAAAGCCGAAATTCCTACGGTTGTTACAAAGATACCAGAATTAAATTACAATTATGATGATTATTCACGAGAATTAAAATCTAGACTTCAATTTTCCCACAAACTTGCCAGGGAAAACCTTATAAACAAGAAAAATAAGTCTAAAGAAAATTATGACAAAAATATAAAAAATATAGATATTAAAATCGGAGATAATGTACTTTTAAGAAATGAAGCTAAAACAAAAGGAGTATCAAAGAAACTTCAACCCTTATGGGAAGGACCTTATAAAGTAATAGATACAAAAGGAGTAAACTCAGTAATCCAAATTAAAACTAAATATGTAAAAGTACATAATAACAGATTGAAATTATTTCACGAGTAGAAAATTAAAATTTGCCCTGTGGCTAAGGGTGTAGAATTTTACCACAGCTACGCGGCTTGTCGTAAGAGGCGACTAACGTGCTGGAGGTGGCATTTAAGTCCACTCCCCGTCAGGGAATATAAGTCCCTAACGGAGGTCCCAGGAAAGGCAACGCCGTCCCTGAACGTAAAAGTTATACGGAAGTCCCTTAGTCTTGCGTCACGAAGAACGCGATTCGTTTCGACTCATTGATAATTTTGTGTTTTAAAAGCGATTTGTTTTGCGTCATGCGAAATAATTATCTTGGCTTGTTGCCGTTGAGCGATTTGTTTTATTTTAGCTGGAAGTTATTTAACAGAGGATTGAGTCTTCTTTTAAAAATTTTATTTCTATTTTCCGAAACCGTCCCTGAACATTTTGTTATAAGGTAGTATCCCGCTAATGCCGCTAGTCATACCGAGTATTTTGATGAAAAAGTGTCATCGTATAGTCTGAAACGGTAGATGCAAGAGTTGTCCGTCGAAAGTCTTGGCTCTGTAGATGTCACTGTTTATCAGATTAAATAAGTTGGATTTGTTTCCATCTTCTACCTCTTCTACTTTCTTTGACGTTGAGTACGTCAATGACCTGACGGGTCATAGAAAAAATTTTAATGAATGAAGTTATCCATTAAAGGTTGCAGTTATCACTACTTGCTTAAAAAAAAATATATATATATATATAATAATTAAAGACACTTCATGTCTTGGGTCTCCTTTAGTTTATTTTACCGGGGGGTTGGAAAACATTTTACCTATATTTTGGCCTGGATTTAAAATTAATGTTTCCACCTAGCCCAGGAGATGGTTGAGATATTTTTATCTCATTTCATACATGTTAAGTTCAGCTACGAATTGCGTGTTCTTAAATGTATTAAAATATCACAGTTCACACTGTTTTAAACTAATTTTAAGATTTTTAAAAATGGATCAAGAATCCATGGGTTATTATTTTATCATAAATAATTTTTATATCTTTCATATTATCTATTGGTTATGCCGCCAATTTTATATTAAAATTTTATTTCTATTTTGTCAAGAGTTTTGAAATCTATATTTATCAATATTTGTTTACAATCAGCGTCACTCAAGCATACAACTTATAAATCTCTTTTGTCCTTACAGGATGTCGGTATTACTATTATTCATCGGAATTTTACTCCGAGCAGCGAGTTGTCACGAGTTGTATAATACAACCCCTATCGACAATAGTCCAGGACTGTATTACGAAAAATTTGGAATATTGAAATTATCCAATGACGAATGGCGATTGATAGTCTCTCTTAATTTAACTAATTTTCATGATGAGTATAATAATATTCATAAATACATATCAAGTCTAAACAAACTTTGTTCTACTTTTAAAGAAAAATCAATTGAAAGTAATGAAATTGAAAACTGTAAAACCTTTTTAAATAATTTTGATAGTATCTTTAAACAATTAACTGAACAGAATGAAGTCATTGAACCATTTTTAAATACACGTGTTAAACGTGGATTATTAAACCCAATAGGGAAAATTTCTAAAATACTTTTCGGAACATTAGATTCTGAAGATGCTGAGTATTATGATGCTCAGATCTCTGAATTACATAATAATGATGATAACTTACTAAATATTATAAAAGATCTACTTCTAATTTCACTTATTTGATAATAAAATTTTCTTCAATTGCGTTAGCAATAGTAATTCTAACGATTTACTTTTGTATAAAATTTAAAAAGATTTATTTAAATTTGTCTTCTGTTAGAAATAATAGAGAAATTACACTTTCTCCTGTTAAATTAATCAATACTACCCTTAGTAGTGCAGATATTAATGAATCACTACTTGCAGAACCTGATATCGAAATGGTTGAGCAAGTTGTTGTCAGAAATGAAAACAGTAGCAATCCTCGCTACCGTTTTCAATCTTAGTTGGGAGGTGTTGTAAAGTCACCCATTTCTCATAAATAATTATTTAATAGTTTTACTAATATTTGTATTACTTTGTATTATTTTAAGTCTAACCATATAATCATATTATATTACTACTTCTGAGACTACACATCCGTTCTAAATGTTGTTATCAACCTTTTCTCAGCTGAATTTACATTAAATGTCACGTTCGCCAAGATGGAAGGCGACTTGGTTGTCTCACGAAAGACGCTGAGTCCGTGTGAAACATAAAAGTTTGTAAATGAACGATGCAACATTGGGTGGATGTTAGTGGCAGAAGCGTCGCGATCACCGAGTGGAACAGACGTTCTACCAATGTAGTTAAATTGTACCAATATTTCGTTTGTTCAATAAATCTCTTTGTTACAACAGACTACGTTGTTGAATATTAACCAAAAACCTTAAAAAAACCTCTTATTGAGTTAGTAGCGAAGTCTCGTCACTAATATTAGACACGAACCACCCATTTCGTTGTATCCGACAATACAGAAATACTTAAGATTTGTATGTGCCTGTCACGAAAATCTCCTATTTTTGAAAACAATATTCCGACCGGAAGTGCATGTTTACTCTAGTCATTTTATGCAGTTTTTGCAATTACTCAAAAATGATTTCAGTTACAGAAAATTTTTATAAACAAAAATTACATAAATCGTATCATCTGCGCCTGTCAATTATTTAACAAAATAGACTTAAATAATTTGAAGTTTGACATGTAATATTTATTCTAAGAAATATATTTAGTGTAAAAACGATCTAAAGGTTTGAACAAATATTATAAATTAGAAAAATAATGTAACTACGATATGGTTTAACCCATATGCGTATAAGAAAGTTCGGTGCATGACACTGCAGATGTTTTTAGATAACAATAAAAGGAATATATAATTTTAACATACCTAATTTAATTTCCATAAAAAAAAACATATTTATTATTACATATTAACACGAGCTAATAATTTAAATTATATCGCACTTTCGTCGAAATTACCTCCTTTAGATTTAATGATAGCCTGGCAAATGTCTATCACACAGCTTTTGCAAATACTGGCCATCAACAGTACTCCAAATAGTTTTAAGAGATGACCAAAGTGTAACGTAAAAATTTTAACCTTTCGTTTTCTCGTCTTGTCTATCTCTTAAATCTAATCTTCTCTACATCTTTCGCTTTCTTAATGTTTTCTTTAAAGTTTACTCAGACTTGGCTTAATGGTTAAATTGGTGGATTGTTTTCAGCAATTTTAACTAATGGTAACCTAACTGTTAAACGTCAACAACCACGTGACTAAGTACGGTTTACATTAGGGAATAATTAATGACATATTTGGATATTTTATTACATTCAATTTAATATAAATAGGATTACAACTGAGTAAAGTTCCATATATTCGTTTCCTTTCTTCTATGCTATTTTCTCTCTCTTTTCGCTTTCTTTTGTTGTTAATCAGAGGAATTCTGATTTTTGGAAATTGAGGGATTTTTGATTAGGAATTGCTAGGGTTTAAATAAAAACGAGGCATATTTTTAATAATAACAATAATAAGAGTTTTGAGTTACGGTAAAAGAGTGTTTATTTTCCATTTTACTCAAGTCGAGTTATCCGTAAAGGGATTAAGGAAAGTACCTCTTATTTTCTATCGCGGAGTGTAGTGTTGCGTTGTGCGTAATTTCAGTTTTACCTCCGGTGGAATACCTGTAAAGGGATTAGTTCGTGACTCAAATTTTCTGTTGCTGATAATTATCAGCTCTGTGCGCCGACAAGTCAATAGTCGTCATACCAGTTTATCGTCTTCGGTTTTGGTTCGTTTTCTTCGCCCGGAGTACCTGGTCAATAGATTTATCACCCATTCTTCCACGGGAATCGTCGCCGCCCACCATCGAACAAAGGCTGGATGTCCTCTGAACAGAAGGAGTGAGAGGTTGGAGTAAACAAGATAAGTACTGCCGTAGTCTTTTCTTTTCATTTTTAAGCTTGATTTGTTTACACTTAAACAGAGATTAAGATAATAATTATAATTTATTGATGAGACCATTTGAGATCATGATATTTCTGTAAATATACTTTGTTAGTGCATGTGACTTAGTTTTACAAATGTATATTTAATATATATATATTTACGTCTGGATTCTGCGTATTCCTTGAGCGTTTATGCAGACGCTGATTTAAGATGTCCGCTGAATGATATCCATTACTTTTATTTTGCTGTAAATTATTATAATTTATATTACGCACTTATAGGCGTATATTTGTTCATATCTTGGGCCGATTCGTATCGCTTTATTTCTTTACCGTGATTTACTTGTCTACGATGAAATGTATGTGTATTATGTGAACCGAGTTGATCAACAAGGGCTATAAAACGTAGGAAATTGTTCTTACCGGGTAAAGTGATGAGTAGAACATAGCGGCACAAGAATTATTGTCTTTATTTTAGTACGGACATCCGCGTGTGTCACGTCTGTAGATTCACCTCACGGATACGGAATTCACACAACGACTAAATTAAAAATTGTTAATAATCATTGTTACCTTAAGAGTTTAACGAACATTGTTATATTTACATGTTGCTAATAATAAATCCAGCATTTCAACTTTATTGGCTTCCTTGTTTGTTTCAACCAATCTTTCCTTCAGCAGTTTGTGACGCCATTTTAGGAAAGAGAACCGTTGATTTTATAACGTGTATTTGGGGGAAAACAACGTTTGTTAATCGTACCAATACTATGGAATCCTAGGGACTTTCGCGTTTTAGTTTTGTTGAGGTAAGCACCATATTTAAATCGCGTGGCGCCCATGAAAAATATAATTTTGAACCACCCCTGAGAAGCCGGCACTGAGAAGCCGGCACCCTCAGCTTGACCGAGGATTTTTGGTGAGTTTTTTCGCACCTCTCTGTCCAGATGATCCCAGAGTTATTCTATCTGGTTGCAATCAGGGCTTTGAGGTGGCCAAGCCATTACCTGTAGCAATGTTTCCTCGGATTTTTTTCTTAGGTACTCTTTTGCCACTTTTGCAGTGTGTTTGGGATCGTTGTCCTGCTGGAAAACGAATCCTTCACCAATTAATTCTATTCCACAAGGCATGACATGTTCATTTACAATATCCAAATAGACCTCTTTCGTCATTTTTCCATCATTTTTCACAAGTTTCCCTACCTGACCACCTCCAAAACAACCTCCAAGTTTCACAGTTTGCACTGTAGACTGCTCCAGCAGCCTTTCCCCAGACCTACGGCGAACAAATTATCGACGCTTATTGCCAAAAATTTCGAATATGGATTCGTCTGACAAAAGAACTTTATTCCAGTCTTCTGCTGTCCAATTTTTAGGTTCTTTGGCCCATGCTAATCGCTTTTGTTTATGGACTGTTGTAAGACGTGGTTTTTTTTATCGCTACACGGCCCCTGAGGCCAGCATTAAGCAGACGTCGCTTCACTGCTGTAGTGCTGCTTTTTGTTTTATGATGGACATTGATATCGGCGGCGATTTCTGGCGCTGTATTTCGGCGATTTCGCAACGAATTTATTACAATGTATCGGTCTTCCTTTTTTGTGGTTGAGCGAGGTCTTTCGGGTCGTTTTCGGTCATAAAACGATCCTGTTTCTTCTTTTCTTTTGATTGTTTGACGTACACAATACTCCGATATTCTGACGTCGGCCAATTTCTCGATTGGAAAAGCCCAGAGAAGTAAGTGTACAAATTTCTACTCTCTTTTTTACACTTATTCAGCCTTATTCACGTGTCCCTTGTTTTCGAAACAATATTGTATACGATACGATTATTGTATAGTACACAAGATATTTTAAAAATTGTATTCTTGTGACAATCGTTTACGAAACAAGTCTTGTATGAGTTACAATATTGTGTATGAAACAAGAAATTCTAATATTTGGTATTCTTGTGACAAAATTTAGATTGAATACAATACAATACTTGC
The DNA here is from genome assembly GCA_944039245.1 of Nebria salina. NCBI lineage: Eukaryota > Metazoa > Arthropoda > Insecta > Coleoptera > Carabidae > Nebria > Nebria salina. The sequence goes on from OX063288.1 coordinate 10,548,897, forward strand.
TTTCAATTATTGTCCTTAGCTGTTGTTACGGAGTATTGTATTGAATGTAGACATGATTATTATATTTATTCCATGTAAAATGGCCCAAAACTATTTCATATTATTAATTGACGCTCTAAAATTTGTCTAAATTCATATAATATAATATTGTTATTTTTAAAATAATTGTTAAATTGCTTAAATATAAATTTGCTTCGGAGCACTTTATTTTTTTCATAATTATTTTTGTTTCGTTTAGAGTCGGTGGCTGTGTACATAAGAATTCAACATGTAAAAATAGCTTTTCATTGCGAATTGCCCCACAAATTATTATAAGCAAAAATGACTCAAAAAAGATTTGTAGAGCTTAATTTTCTGCACTCAGATCAATAAACAAAATTAATTTTGCATGCTTTAATAATTGCAGAAATTAGATTTGAAAATATTTAAAATTACAATTAAATAGTACTATAATATTAAAACAAAAGACTAATGAATTTGTGCCGTTTGAAACATGTCATTTATTTATTTTGTGATTCCTTTATTAAAATTAATTAAATTTTTTCTAACTAAGAAAAACTTATTATAAAAACTTTTAATATTATAAAAATTGTTTACGCAAAGTTCTAGATTTATTCGCCATAATATTTCCAAATAGGCCGATGCCAAGCGTTACAACAATACGCACTAATTTTAATAAATTGGAATTCACGGAAATGTTGCGGATAATTTAATTTTGAATAAGAAGTTTACAAATAATTCATATCTTTATTATAAGAAATAAAAATAATCGCACTAATTTGGATGGCGAAGAAAGAGTTCTGGAACTTGTAATTATTAATCCCATATTAAAATAAAGCCATCAAGAAATTTTCCCTACATTAATTTTAATTAAATTAATATGTTGAATGTTTATTTATATCACTTTTATGACCAACTATGTGGTTATGTTCAACGCGGTTAACTTCACAGTAAACCATATACCAACTTAAAAAATATTGTTGGTAGCAATGCACGCTACCTTCGTTCTTGTAAGTGATAAGATATCGTTTGATATAAGCTATTGTAAATTGCGATTTACAAGGTGGTCACGAGAATACCAAATAAAAACAATATCTTAAAGCACATTGTAAAGTCACTTGTAATCAATACAATATTGTTTCGCAAACAAGGGACACGTGAATTAGGCTGATTACTTTACTTCTTGCTATTTTGAACACACAAAATCAGCTTTAAATCACAAAATTTATTATTTTAAGCACAACCGCTCTTTCTAACAATTTATTTTCGACTAAGTCCAATTGAGCCTAAGCAGATTGTATTTTTGTTTATATTTTGTTTTCAAAACACTTTTAAATGCTTACCTAAACATTTTGATGATAACCATAGTTATAATAATCTCGCCGGTTTGTTTATTTTGATAAATAAACAAACGGTATTATTTACATTACTTATATTTTTACTATAACCGATCTAAATTTTAACTGTCTTTCAAAACAAACGTCGTTAAATTTATGTAGGGAATACGTTCCGACACCGCTCCAACAAACATATTCTGTAAATGTAATATTTATAATTTTTAAGTTTTGTTACCAGTATGCTGCCCAGATGTTGGGTTGCTTTGTTTGCATGTATCCGTGTACTTTCCCTCACATTCCTTCGGTGAAAACCTGTTCTCGGTACCCAAGCATTCCTTTTGTCTTCCGTCACACCCTATACCGAACCTTCTGACCAAAACCAAATATTCCATACAGTGAGTCCATAGATAATTCACTAATAGATCGTCGACTCCTTAAAGAAGCGCTGTAAGAGTATATTTTGGCGTATGGAAATTGAACTAACAGATGGCGGGAAATATGAATTCCAGATGCAGTGCAGGTTGCATAAAAATTGGAGCGGTTTTTAGTGAAGACCACAATACTCTGAATCATGAATAGAGATGCGAAAATAACGCTCTTAGTATATCAATTTATACAAAGACGTTGTTCTCGCTTCTCTATTTATGATTCAGAATATCGTGGTCTTCACTAAAAATCGCTCTAATTATATTGTAATCCATCACCAAAAATTGGGTAAAATAATGAATATTAAAAAAAAACTGATATATATATATATATATATATATATATATGTATTATAATACTTATTTCTTAGTAAATATAAAAAATTATTATACATAGTGTAATGATATTATTAATTTAAGGATCTGAAAAGAAATAGAGATTAATAAAATATTAATTTAAGAATCTGAAAAGATATACATAGTTTTATTAAATATTAATCTAAGAATCTTCTGACACATACGTGATAACTCACCCGCAAAATAATACCAAGATACGTTGCCCAAAGGAGATAAGAAGCATCAAGGAAACATATATAAATCAACCAGGAGTGTTACAAATTCAGTCGCCTTGTAACTGCTAACTATACGTGAACAATAAACCGATTATCCCAAGAAAAATTCCATGTGGAGAAGACAGTGTGATATTCGGAATAGTACACGTACTTCCAGCAACCTGGTCGAACCTGAAATCATTCAGAATAAATCCACTATACGCACAAAATATACTAACATAAAACAATCTATCTGAATGTTTCAATCATAATTGGACTAGTCATATAACACATTTGAATTTACCATCCATTAGTGGATTGAGTGAATACAAAACGCACCGCTGGACTGGCCATTATATTATTGAGGTACCATAGAGATTTTAATAGACTTTACATATGGAATGTCATCAATCACAGCAATTGCAATATTGTTAATGCTAAGAAACATCGGATTGGATTGAGGCTATTTGGACTCGCACTTTGGAATGCACTAGTGATAATCGAATTAGTGACACTACTGATTATTTCGGCTATAACATAACCTAACTTACCTCGCGTGGAAAGTGCAGCAGAAGATAAGAAAAGTTCTTCATGGAATCCTACAAATTACAAATTGATATATTTGTCTTAAATAACATATAAATGTAGTAAATTTTCAATATATATGAATAGAATACTATGTATTCAACATAATTATTTAATATTACCTGGCATTTTTATTGACGGTACTGAGTACATTTTCAGTCTTTTAGTCCCAGAATATTTACATTCTTCGATAAAATGACCACTACATATACGAAATGATTCATGATGATGTATAAATCATCAAAGTTTACAAATTTAGGATTTGCTGTTGTTGTTCAACTCATTTATTAGAAATCTCCGGCTCGTATACAGGTAATCTGTGGCGGATGACGAGACACACAAAATCACATCGGGAACATAACAAAGGATCGGCATGATATACAACAATAATTTCGATCAAGTCACAAATAAATTAAAACTGGTAACCTGTTGATGTAAACAACTTTGTCAAGTTTAAAACTGCGACTGACGTTTATGATTGACGCACGCGCAGAAGTAACCTCATCTGAGGCACAGCCGCGCTATGTGTACGGGGAAGGAACCTTTTTAAAAAAAAGAGACAGAAGCTTTGTACCACTCGTTCTATTGGAGTCGACATAGCGTGAGTGAGTCAATAACCAACTCTCATCCGCGACAGACCTTTTGCTATAGCTTCAACATTTAATAAAGACAATTATACACGAACGATCAGTTTTTCATTTGTTTTCCTTCGACAAATTCACCTCATTTATTTATATATCTTCATTTATAACATAACTACACTATCTTGACATAAATTTGTCTACATCGTCTCGTTTTTGTGTTTTGAAACAACACAAATCTAATTTATTTAAGTGCGATTAAACTTATGGACGGGAGTGTATATATATATATATATATATATATATATATATATATATATATATATATATATATGTATATATATATATATATATATGTATATATATAAAATGCATTCCTGTTCATATCAAACCTATTATAACCATCAAACAGGATCCGAATTGGATACAGTCGTTTATAGAAGAGCATCATTTCAACGAGGTCACGGTTTAGGGAACTTTTTTAGTGGTCTATTTAGGCGTATCATGCCTTTGATCAGAAAAGATGTAGGAGCCGTAAGTAGAGAAGCATTGAGTACACGTGTAATTATTCTGAGGGATCTACATGAGCAACGACCAATCAAAGAAGCCTTGTTAAATCGTTTATCTCAAGCAAAACAATTTAAAACACCAAGCAGAGAGTATAATTGACACGCTGTTGACAGGGTCAGGAAATAAAAAGAAGCAGTTATCAGTGAAACGTAATCATTTGCGTCTGTCTAAAACGACGTGTAAAGAACAACAACAACAAATCTAAAAACATTCGTGATATATTTTATTAAAATGGCGTTTTTACACTCTCGGTCTTGTGACTGTGTTAAATCAGAATTAGACATTTTCGCAATACCTAATATTAACTGGTAGTAACTAGTATTGAAAATGGGCAATGGATTAACTATAAACCGTTATCATCTCTAACAGGCGACAGAGTTTGTTATCCAAGGTCATGGTGAGATCAGTATATAGATTTATCGCTAACAATGCTTTATTTAAGTGCAAAAATAGTAAAGAATACAAATGAAGATCTGGATGAAAACGATAATGTAGCACCTATAAATAGTTGGCTTCACTCGTTATTCAGTCATGTGGATATTTATCTAAATCAAAAACTGGTATCACCTCCCAACAACACGTACGCATATCGTTCATATATTGAAATATCTCTCAACTATGGTCGTGTTGCTAAAACCTCCTATCTTACATCCTCTTTATGGAATGTTGATTCTGCTGGTAAAATGGATGCTAAAAGGTATGAGAAACGTAAAAAATTTGCTGCAAAGAGTAGAAATATTGATATGATGGGTCATTTACATGTCGACCTTTTTAACCAAGAAAAGTTTCTAATCAACGGTGTAGAAATGCGACTTAGACTCGTACGTTCAAGGGATGGTTTTAATCTGAAATCAGATGCATCCAATTATAAAGTTCAAATAACAGAAGCTACATTTTTGGTACGACGTATGAATATTAATCCCACTGTTTTGTTAGCACACAATAAAACTCTCGAAATGACATCGACTAAATACCCTATTACAAGGGCCGAATGCAAATATATTACTATACCAGTGGGAGTTCATGGAAAATCTCTCGATAATATATTCTTGGACAATTGCCGAAACGCACAGTGGTCCGAAACTACAAAAAGTGTGACAAAAGTCGAAAAATGTAAGTCGTAATTTTAAATGTAGTACTATGGGATATCGTTAGGAAGCTATTGTATACAATAGAGAAAAAAAAATCGCCAAAAATCTTAATACATTAGCTATACGTCATCGCAAAGTAACCGGTTACACTAGAAATTTTATACGCACTAGGTGCATCGTTTATTGACATATCGTCAAGTGTTCATAACTTTTTATCTTGTTTTTAATTTGCAATTCGGTTTTGTGATGGACATTCCTGGTGGTATGTAGATCATTTACATACATAACATTGCCCAATATTTATATCTGGCATATATAAACAATAACGTTAAAAATGGTAGTGAAGACAAATGTAAACATAAACAGTTGTTTACTTAATTTAAAAAAAAGTTGTGATCCCCCGAGATCCTGTGATATGAAAGTAATAATAATATAGCTTGGAGTATTCTTTAACTATTATCGTAAAGATTACCTGCCTTTTCGTGCCGCAAACATGGATACGAGGTTTATTTTAAAAGATAATCGTTTATGAGGATCTTTACGTACTAAATCGAAAAATAATTCACGTTTTAAATTTTTTTTTGAGAAACCTATTGCAGTTATTAAAAAAAAATTTTTGCACATTTTTATACAACTTATTGAAAACTTAAAAAAAAAATTTTTAGCCAATTCTGATTCATCCAGGCGGCGGCAGATGACGTCTTCTAAAAGTTGTTTTTTAAACTCGTATATTTTTGAAGCTTCCTGGAAAAGATAAAGTGAAAATGCTTGATAGGTTATAATTTTCAGACCTTTTCCCTCGGGTAGAATTAAAAAAAAAATCCAAATTTCTCTTTTTTTCTCGTATATATGGGAATTTTTACTTTCTTATACTTCTAATCTCGAGATTTCAACGGAAATATACGTTTTGAGCTTCCCTGAATCGATTGAAACTATTTTTGGAATGACGTCTGTCTATGTGTTTGTGTGTGTGTATGTGTGTGTGTGTGTGTGTGTGTGTGTGTGTGTGTATGCGTTCTACAGCCTAAACGACTAAAGGTAAAATTTTAAAAGTTTAAACTTAAGATTCGTATATGCCTCGCATGTGCACCTCCTATTTTTGAATAAAATATTTAGACCGGAAATGCCTGTTTACTCTAGTCAACTGGCACAACTTTTGTTTGAATTTTTTACCAAAAAGAGTACTTCAAAATAAATTTCTGCTTATTATATATATTTTTACATAAATCGTATCACCTGCGCCTGTCAATTGTTTAACAAAATAGACTTAAATAATTTGAAGTTGGGCATTTAAAATTTATTCTTAGAAATATATTTAGTGTAAAAGCGATCTGCAGGTTAGAAAAAAGATTATAAATTTGCAGAAACTTTGATATCGTTTAACACAAATGCTTATAAATTTACCTACGCAATTTCATTCAGGTTAAATAACTGCTTCTTTATATCAAATTCTAAATAAGCGAACCTTAATACACCCTAATACCTATTTTTTTAAAGAAGTTATATACTTTTTTCACTTACATGTCCGCCATATTAGATCCGCCATTTTTTTTCCCAAAAAAATATCAAAATTATAATCAACAACCACAATAACTTACGTCTGCTGAATTTCAATACTCTCGAAAAATTCTTCCCCCCTGCGGGTGGGGGTTAGAATTCACCCGCAGCACCTCTGCTGGTCGTAAGAGGCGACCAATGGGCGAGGAAAGTACCTCGTAAAAAACACACAGTTCCATCTGAACTTTTACCGGAAGATTAGTGGGCCAATCTTCTGCGGACTTTTCTTTCTTATTATTTTGCTCACCCGCGTGTTTGCCGTGCGTGGAGACCCGTAAGGAAGGAGAAGATGATCCTGGTGGTTGAGCTTATACGCAACACACCTCTTTGGCTTCGGATTCTTGCGAAACGGGCGGCCAGATACTAACCCTATCTGGCCAATCGGCTTGCCGTTACGTTCTGTGTACCGGTAAGGTGAGTCCCACGACCCTGGAGGTAAGTTTTCAGACGTTGGAGAGAGTGGCTCGCAGCGTTCTGAATCTTATTGCCGGGAGAGGGGGACTATATCTCCTAGTTAGCCCTGGCGATCACATCAGTTTGTGGTGTGACGTCCCAAATTGTGGCTCCGTGGTGGGTGGGGAGACCAGGAGATGAAACGTTCTATTTATTTCATGGCAAATAAACAAAAAACCCCGGGGGCCCCTCCCCCAAAAAGATCTCGTCCGTTATCGGACGAGGGAGAAAATTTTCAGAAGGGCGAAAATAAGTTTTCGCCCAAATTTCTTATTATAAAGAGAACGGAAGATGGTAAATCCATTTCCGAAGTGTCATGTTTTGGTTTGGCAAGGAGCCTGTACGAGCTGGCTGGTGGAGAACCCAAATCCACCAAACGGTTACGCGATGGTACTCTTTTGGTCGAAACTGCAAATTCGTTGCAAACAAAATCGTTACTGAAAGCGACTGCTTTATTTGGAATGCCAATTGTAGTGGAGGCACACAAGTCCCTCAACACATGCCAGGGCGTAATATCCTGTAACGACCTGTTATTTGTTGAGATGGATGAGTGTACGCGAGAACTTGCGAGTCAAGGAGTTATAACGTGTCGACGGCTTACTACAAAGAAAAACGGTGAAGTATAGAATACCACATCTGTCGTATGAACTTTCGCGCTGGACAAACTTTCAGAGAAGATTAAGGTTGGATTTCACAGTTGTTCTGTGAGACCATACTTTCCTCGACCAATGCGTTGTTTTAAGAGCCAGAAGTTCGGGCACACTGCATCTCGTTGTGACGCACAGGCTGTGTGTCCACGGTGCAGTGAGCGGGAACATTTGGGCGAGGAATGTAAGGGTCCGGTCCGCTGCGTTAATTGTTCTGGCAATCATCCTTCTTTTTTTTCTGATTGTCCACGCAATCAGGAAGAGAAGAAGATCATTGAGATTAAAATTATCGACAAGCTTTCTTATTTTGATGCCCGCAAGAAATTCAAATCTCAGACTAGTCCTGTTTTTAGCCGTTCTTTCGCTTCAATTGCTGCCACACCCGTCATTAAAAAATCTATTGCAATTCAAACGGACACCGTTCCTTCCCTTAATATTGCTACAACTCTTCCAAATTTAACTCCTGTTAAAACTAATGTTCCTAAGTCCAGTGTAACTTCAAATCTAAAACCTATTTCGAATCAAGGTACCAAAAATTTAAGTGTAAATAAAACAAAAATTAACGCCAAGCCAAAGATCAAAATTTCCCATTTAAAGGCAAGTCCTTCTACTTCGCCGAAAAATTTTTCCAAGAAAAAAACAATGGAGGTACGAGAAACATCAAGTGTTTCAAGTTCTTCCATCTCCAAATTTTCTCCGAGTAAAGGATCTCAATCTTCGAGATAATGCCTTCTATACTACAGTGGAATTGTAATGGTTTCTACAGCCATTTCGAAGAATTTTAAGTTCTCAATGCCGAGCAGACTCCCTCTTGCATATGCTTACAAGAAACACATTTTCAAGACTCCAGAGCTGTTTCATTACGAGGCTTCTCAGTATTTCGTACTGATGTGCCTACTGATGGCCAAGCTCGTGGTGGAGTAGCGATTCTGGTTCGCGAAGATGTGTATTGTGAGGTGATTGCTTTGAATTCTGAATTACAAGCTGTAGCTGTCCGTGTTGCTATTCCTTTTCTGGTCACTTTATGTTCTATGTATCTTCCTTTGAACGACAATGTCGATATGCGTGATATCGTTGATTTAATTGATCAATTGCCTGCTCCATTCATTCTTATGGGCGATTTCAACGCTCATAATCCTGAATGGGGATCAAGTACGATTAATCAACGCGGTAGACGTTTGGAACACCTATTCACCGCAAGTACACATGTCATCTTAAATGATGGTAGCATGACACATTTTTCTGCCGCGTGGAGATCTTTCTCTGCGATTGATCTAACGATCTGTTCTGCAGCAATAGCTCCATTGTTTGAGTGGCATGTGCACTCAGACTTGCATCAAAGTGACCACTTTCCGATCATTCTGAAAGTTTTGCAGAGCTCAGATTCTGATGCTCGTTGTCCGAAATGGGCTTTAAAGCGAGCAGATTGGAATCTGTTCTCGGAGTTGGCCGTATTTGGTGAAAATGATTTCGTTGACGTGGACGACCATGTTCGGTATTTCACGGATGCAATCAAGTCTGCTGCACAAGAGAGTATTCCTCTAACACCTATTCATTCTAATAGAATACCCGTTCCCTGGTAGAACGATGAATGCAAGATTGCTATCCGAGAAAAACTACGTATTTTTCGCCATTTCAGGCGATTTCCAACCACCGAGAATATGATCCATTACTTCCAAGCCAAGGCAAAAGCTAGAAGAATTGTTCGGAAGAGTAAGAAAGCGTCATGGCAGAAATACATTTCTTCCATTACTACCTCCACTCCAGTTTCTAAAGTATGGGAGAAGGTCAGAAAAATATCTGGCCGCTCAACATCTAGCACTGTTTCTGGCCTAAAAATCAATGGCAATGTCATTACCTGTCGGTCTGATGTTGCTAATATTATAGCATCCACTTTCGCGGATACTTCAAGTTCCAATCACTATCCAGCTGAGTTCCTCGCTCGAAAATCAATCTTGGAACGTCAATGTCTCAATTTTGTTTCGCCGGGCGATGAAATCTACAATCTTTCTTTCAGCGTGGATGAACTTGAATGTGCGATTTCAGATTCTCACGACAGCGCTCCTGGACCTGATTCTATTCACTACCAGATGCTTCGCCATTTGAATCCTGCTGGAAAAACATTTCTTTTACAAATGTATAATCGCATTTGGTTTTCCGGTATCTGCCCAACACCATGGCGTGATGCGATTATTGTACCAATCCCAAAGAAAAGACAAAACACTGCCATCTAGCTATCGCCCAGTCTCGCTTACCAGTTGTGTCTGCAAGCTCATGGAACGCATGATCAACAGGCGTCTTGTTTGGTTCCTGGAATCAAACAACCTGTTGGATAACATCCAGTGCGGCTTCCGCCGTTTCCGTTTCACTGCAGACCACCTGATAAGACTTGAATCAACCATCCGGGATGCTTTTCTCAACAAGCAACATATGGTAGCTGTGTTTTTTGATATTGCCCGGGCCTATGATACCACTTGGCGTTTTGGTATTATGCGCACTCTACACTCCTGGGGCTTGAGAGGTAATCTTCCCATATTTCTTGAAAGCTTTCTTTCCTTAAGGAAATTTCCAGTTCGTGTGGGAAATGACCTCTCCAACATTTTTACTCAAGAAAACGGAGTACCGCAAGGATCTATATTGAGTGTAACGTTGTTTGCTGTGGCCATCAACGGTGTTGCACAGTGTATTCGTTCACCTGTGCTGGGTTCCTTGTACGTGGACGACTTGGCAATTTTCTGCAGTTCTCGCAATATGGCTTCCATAGAGCGTCAGCTGCAGTTAACAATCAATCGTCTTCATACCTGGGCTACTGAGCAAGGTTTCGTATTTTCTGCGGCCAAGACAGAGTGCATTCACTTCTGTCAACGCCGTCACCTTCACTTAGATCCTGTTCTCTCTCTCAACGGTACTGATCTTCCATTTGTGGAAACTGCCCGTTTTCTTGGTCTTCTATTTGACAAGAAGCTTAACTGGCGTGCCCATCTTGTGGCTTTGAAGGCAAAATGTCGGCTTTCTCTAAATCTATTGCGAGTTCTTTCTTCCAAATCGTGGGGTGCCGATAGAATTTCTATGCTGCGCCTGTATCGGGCTTTGATACGCTCCAAGCTGGACTATGGCTGTATCGCTTACGCGTCTGCCAGGCCATCCGTTATCAAAACCATTGATACGATACACCATACTGGTATTCGTCTTGCTACTGGTGCTTTTCGTACCAGCCCAATACCAAGTTTATTGTGCGAAGCTGGCGAGCCTTCTCTGTATGATCGTCGCAGGCTTTTGACCATGAACTACACGGCAGCCATGAAGTCGAAACCATATCAGCTGGTTTTTGACACTGTCTTTGGTCAACAGTTTGCGGAGATTTATGACAGAAGGGCTCGTTCGGTGGGTTCTTTTTCTATCAGATCTCGCAATACTTTTATAGAAGTTAATTTTGAACTTCCTTCAACCCCAGACACTTCTTTCAGCCCCTTTCTACCTTGGACATTTTCCCGTCCGAATACCAACTATGCGCTTTCAAAGCTGGATCGATCCGCTACTCCACCCATTCTGTTCCAACGTGAGTTTGCTCGAATCATTGCCAACTATCGGCAATGGATTCGCATTTACACTGACGGTTCGAAGAGCAACGACAGGGTTGCATGTGCTTATATATCGGCAAGAGGTGCGTGTAAGTTTCGACTTCACAAACTCTCGTCCGTATACACGGCAGAGCTGTATGCACTCTACCAAGCACTTCTCTATATTTGCAGACTCGCACGTAATTCTTTTGTTATTGTGTCAGACTCAATGAGCGCTTTGAAAGCGATTGATTCTTTGTACCCTAAACATCCTCTCTTGCAGCAGATACAAGCAACCTTGATGACATTATCGTCAAAAGGGTCTATCGTGCGCTTTATTTGGGTACCGAGTCATGTTGGTATTCGCGGGAATGAAGCAGCTGATGCAGCAGCTAAGCGAGCTTTGTCCAAGGCCACCATTGATTATGATCGGGTGCTTGCTGATGGCCTCAAAGGTCATTTTAAGCATCTGATCATGAATCAGTGGCAAGAAAGGTGGAGTCATATAGTTTCTAACAAGCTTAAAAATGTTAAGCACAACGTGAGGTCATGGGATTCTTCCCATAGGGCATCCCGAAAGGAGGAGGTCGCTATGGCGAGACTCCGGATAGGGCACACCTGGTGGACGCATGGTCATCTTTTGCGCCGTGAGGAGGCTCCGATGTGCGAAACGTGTGACACTGCTTTGACAGTGGCGCACGTTTTGTTGGAGTGCTCCCAGTTTACCGAGCAGCGAAACAGGGCGGGTCTGTCACTTGACCTGTCGGTGGCCCTTGGTGACCATTCGACACTCATTGATAGGGTCGTCCTGTTCCTCAGGAATACAGGTCTATTTGCCTTTATTTAAAAGTGCTAGCTTTGTCATTAATTTTATTTATACACGTATTTTTTTTAGCACTCAATAATATTTTACAATATCATTTATTTTTACAATTTTAAACCTGTACATTTTATTTATTTATATATACATTTATTAATATTTTACATTTAATAGATATTAAGTTTACAATTTTATTTTTACATAACATATATTTAGTTAGTTTCTTTCATAATATAGTTTATGGCGTGAATAGCCCAAGAGGCTGCTACGCCTTTAAATTTTAATCCTACCTACCTACTTTTCATAGCATGAATAAATGTTTGAGATTCACTACTATCCCAAAATCTTGAGCATATGCTTTTAATGTTAAATGAAATGTAATCGTTTCTAGCAACTGCAATTAAACTTATCCTAGTATGATGAGATTTACTACCATGATCATCGTTAGTTGCTAGTTTCTATTTTAAAAATAAATAATAAGTTTCTATGAAGATAAATACATTTGAAAAGGTAAATTCTATAATAATAAGTTACATATTTAATACGCAGTCCTATAAGTATACATTAAAAACGTCATACTTTAGGAATATATATATAATTGCATAAATTCCCCTTTGCTACGTCACAAATTCTCTTTACAATTCAAGGGCGTCAGTACGTAAGTCTCCTAATCTTTCTTGCTTTCAAACAAACGTACTTACAGGTAATGAACTACATAATATCATTTATAATCCGTAGGACCTTTCAAGACTTTTACACAGTACAAGTATAAAATTACATTTGAATTAGCTAATTAATATTTCCAATGAATGTTTTAGAGATTCAATCACTTTCTTTTACTTTGTTTGAAAAGCAATAAAAATTTACGGGTATACAGTTAATTACTGTTTTATATTTACAGTCATACACATTGTCAATTGCTGTATTTTTTGGCACAATCTGTCTCATGTTATTACATGTGAACTGATTCTTCTTTTCTAATATGAGCTGTGTAATGAGGAGACCAGATAGGAGACGCATATAGAAGAATTGAACAGACTAAAGTATTATATAATAACTGGATTGAGTGCAAATTGATGAATTCACTTGTCATCCTCCGCACAAAACCCAGCATTTTCATCGCCTTATTGACGATAACTTCAATATGTCTATCGAATTTCAATTTAGCATTAAAAACTACTCCTAGGCCTTCTGTCACGACTTCTAATGACCGATTATCAACTTTATAGTAAAAATGAACATGGTGGTATCGCAATTTTTATATCGTTTATGAAGATTAGAAACAATAATGGACCTACATGGGAGCCTAGCGGTACTCCTGAGAAAAGCGTTATTTCTCGCGATATATATATATATATATATATATATATATATATATATATATATATATATATATATATATATATATATATATATTATATATATAGGTAATAATAATAATTTTAACACTTGATTAGTTTCACATATATGTGAAACTAATCAAGTGTTAAAATTATTATTATTACCTATTAAATATGTTTCATCAAGTGCCCACCAAACAAACTTTAAATTTAATATATATATATATATATATATATATATATATATATATATATATATATATATATGTATATATATATATATATATATATATATATATATATATATATATATATATATATATATAAAGACATACTTTCTGCTTCGTGGGGAAACACTTACATGGAAAAAACCATTTCTCAAGTCCAATGTACTGAACACACGAGTACTGCAAAGCTTGTCGAGTACATCATCCATCAGAGGCAATGGATATCGGTTTACTCGACGATAGTCAACACATAATCTTGACGTTCCATCTTTCTTTGCTGTAACAACTACTGGACTGGCGTACTCCGAACTGCTCGGTTCAATGATTCCTTCCTCCAGCCACTCTCGAACCTGTTTGTCCACAACCTCTCTTTCTGCTGCAGCCAATCGTCTGGGCCTACAGTAAACAGGGTCTTCTTTATTTATAATAATGTTCATCTCGATTTGGGTACTCTTTTTTTCTACTTTCTGATAACTGACAACCATATCCTTAATCTTCAATATCGTTTCAGTCGTTGTCGCGCCAATGTCGAGATCATCGTCTCGACTGAGGTCTATTTTCATCAGGAATACTTCATTCCTTATTTTCGTTATCTTCACGCCTTTCTTATTAATTACTACTTCGGCTTGGTCCAATAACTCGTTTCCGATAATAGCTGGCATCTTCAGTATGTCCTCGGAAACGACGTAAACGTCTACCTGGAAACTTTCATCATTCACGTCAATCGTTGCCGAAAAATGACCTCGTGGTGAAACGTAACTTTTACCGAATCCTTTCGGGACGATGTAAGTATTCTGCAAGGCAGGTCTTCACAGGTTGGCATAAATATCGTCACGAATGAGATTGAGATAGCATCCGGTGTCTAATAAGGCTTCAATCTTGTGACCATCAATCAATAACTCTTTTCTCTTAACGTTGGACGATCTCACTGCAACATTTACACCCATGTATTTCTTCTTGTCGTCTCTGGTGTCCTTCCCTGCACAATTTGAAGCGATATGTCTGAAACTATTGCAGCGGAAGCATTTCGGTGCTTTGTCCTTGAACTGACACTCGCTCGACTTGTGCCCATCCTAACTTCCACAGTTAAGCACCTGGCTTATGTAGGATTCTTCAATGTTGCTCCGTTCTCAGTTGACGACTTAGTTTCTCTTAAGGTATGATGTGTTTCGTTCTTAAAGTTCCTCGTATGCTAGTCATTTCTAAACGACTGCTGATTACCCTTCTCGTAAGCTAACTGATAATATCGCAGCTTTTACTTGAACTCCTTAAGACTTCTTGCTCCGTACAAAGTAGTCTTGGTTCCGGAATTGTCTTCAATGCCGTCAATGATGTATTGGATCTTGTCGTCGAGTTTAGCTCTGCTATCAATTTCTCGCATCATTAGAAGGTACTCCTGACAGGTTTCATCTCCCTTCTTTTGCCGCTTTCAAAATTTTTATGAATTTCAGCTGACGTAACCTCAACATGAAATTCCTCTTTCAAAGCTTTCTTCAGTTTACGCCCTGACATTATGCCTCGTTCTCCTTTAACAAATATCTTAGCCAAACCCGTCAGTGTCTTCTTTGCAAAAATAAATTTTTGCATTATGTCCCACTCCATAAGCTCTGCAGTCTCTTCGAAGTCATCGATCCATTTAGCTATTGGATACCCATCATTACCACTTAATGTATGTATGGAGTCTTCGACATCACGAAAGGTTAAAGCAAACTTGTGGGATTTCTCTCGTGCTTGTGGTCGGCATCTTTTGTGCCGTGTCTCGTTCTCATCATCACAGGAACTGTCCTCACTAGAACTGTCCTCGTTCGATCTGCTCCCACTTGAAGTGCTTGTTGAGTCGTTCCTGTGGTGCTTGGTTCCCGCTTTTTTACCGACTGGCTTCTTTCCTCCACGTCCATTCCTCGATTTACTCATTCTCTCTATTTCGGACGCGGTCCGACGGTGGTCCTTCGATTTCTTGACATGCTTCTCAGCTTCCCGTTTCCTATCATCATCGTCGTCTTCCGATATTTCGCACTCTCTCTCGAGCAAAGATTATTTAGGAATGCACAAATGCGATCTACGAGTGTCGTCTATTCCCTGAATAATTAATGCAATGGTGATCAAATCGGCCTTAGTGAAGTCGTGGTCAATAAATTTGCATTTGGAATTGTAGTCGTCCAAGCCAAGTTCAGTTGTGAAACCAGCGAAATCACGCAGCCTCTGTCGGTTTTTACGGTCAAATGGCTCGCTCTCAAAGATTAGCTTGTGGGATTTACGAATCGCCACAGCCTATGCTGCTCCAATATTCTTGTTAACCCTTTCAATTTCACCCAAAGTCGACACTTTATCCATAAAATTCACTTTACTCACTTGAATCGCGTCTTTCGTCATGTATCAAGTGTCTTCAGGCGGGTTTTTTATTTCGTGGGAAAATATCTTTTTCTCGCCTGAGCGTCTGAATAATTTTACTATTTAACTTTCACATTTATTTCTCCAAAAACTGAATACATGTTAAAAAAGTAAAGGACTCAAAAGAACAACTGCCTGTAACTTACATTTTTATTTTACTTCCGCTCATTCTCCCTCTCCCGGCAATCCTTTCAAATTTTCCAATTGTCTTCGTGCGCTATCTATTTCATCGCGCGCAAATCCTTTGAATGCGTCTCCTGGCACACACACACACACACACACATATGTTTATATATATATATATATATATATATATATATATATATATATATATATATATATTTATATATGTGGTGATTCTATATCTATTTTATCATTTTGCACAAACACTAAATCAAATATCTTATTAGAGCTATGCGTAACATGCGGTTGGAAGAGATTCAAATAATAAATGCTGCTTATTAAAGCTGTGCTAAAATTTTGCTCAGTTTGTGAAATATTTTCAAAGTAAAAATTCAAAGAATTTTCCTCATTGCGCCAGTTTGAATTGGGCAGATTAAAATCTCCAAGAAGCACATAGTTAGCTGATGAAAACTCTTCAAAAATGTTTTCCAAACTCTCGGTAAACTGAATATATGCTTCAAGAGGAGATCTTGGTGGTATGTATACAGTTCTATGTGTCAATATACAATGGGGAGATCACATATATCTGTTCACCATATTGGTTGTGGGGTGAGATATTCATACACGCATATTTCTGATGGATTGAAACTGCCTCTTGCGAACCGGCTCGTTTCTTTGCCGAGTTTAAATACATTGTAGTTTTGTAAACCTAGTTAAGCATCCGCGATTCCATCATGCAGCCAAATTTCAACGAGACCTATGATGTCGATGTCCTCTAAAGATAAAGCAGCGGTGGTGAGGTTCTGCAGCTTTGTACTTAGGCCTCGTACATTCTGGTAGTAGATGGATGCCTTGGAGTCAGTTTCCCTGGTGGAGGTCCCGGTGGTGGTAGTGGATTTCTTTTTCAGCATGACGATGATGAGAACACCGTTGATGTACTTCAGGCCCTTGTTCCTCACGCCTTTCCCCTCCTCGACCTTCAGTTGGAACAAAACAGCCTTCAGGTGGTCTCTCTGGCTCGGTGTCAAGTCTATACCGATACGGGCTGTGCCGGTAAAGACTTTCTTGTTCCGCAACACGAAGAGTGCTTGGGAAGGATCAGGAAAATAACTCTAATTGGCCTGGTTCTAACAGTGGAACCGTCGGGAGAAGTGGTTTTGGGCTTTCTCAGAGGTCCGATTCTGGTCCCCTTAATTTCATCAGCTATGGCACATATATACACATATACACATATACACATATACACATATACACATATACACATATACACATATACACATATACACATATACACATATACACATATACACATATACACATATACACATATACACATATACACATATACACATATACACATATACACATATACACATATACACATATACACATATACACATATACACATATACACATATACACATATACACATATACACATATACACATATACACATATACACATATACACATATACACATATACACATATACACATATACACATATACACATATACACATATACACATATACACATATACACATATACACATATACACATATACACATATACACATATACACATATACACATATACACATATACACATATACACATATACACATATACACATATACACATATACACATATACACATATACACATATACACATATACACATATACACATATACACATATACACATATACACATATACACATATACACATATACACATATACACATATACACATATACACATATACACATATACACATATACACATATACACATATACACATATACACATATACACATATACACATATACACATATACACATATACACATATACACATATACACATATACACATATACACATATACACATATACACATATACACATATACACATATACACATATACACATATACACATATACACATATACACATATACACATATACACATATACACATATACACATATACACATATACACATATACACATATACACATATACACATATACACATATACACATATACACATATACACATATACACATATACACATATACACATATACACATATACACATATACACATATACACATATACACATATACACATATACACATATACACATATACACATATACACATATACACATATACACATATACACATATACACATATACACATATACACATATACACATATACACATATACACATATACACATATACACATATACACATATACACATATACACATATACACATATACACATATACACATATACACATATACACATATACACATATACACATATACACATATACACATATACACATATACACATATACACATATACACATATACACATATACACATATACACATATACACATATACACATATACACATATACACATATACACATATACACATATACACATATACACATATACACATATACACATATACACATATACACATATACACATATACACATATACACATATACACATATACACATATACACATATACACATATACACATATACACATATACACATATACACATATACACATATACACATATACACATATACACATATACACATATACACATATACACATATACACATATACACATATACACATATACACATATACACATATACACATATACACATATACACATATACACATATACACATATACACATATACACATATACACATATACACATATACACATATACACATATACACATATACACATATACACATATACACATATACACATATACACATATACACATATACACATATACACATATACACATATACACATATACACATATACACATATACACATATACACATATACACATATGCACATATGCACATATGCACATATACACATATGCACATATACACATATACACATATACACATATACACATATACACATATACACATATACACATATACACATATACACATATACACATATACACATATACACATATACACATATACACATATACACATATACACATATACACATATACACATATACACATATACACATATACACATATACACATATACACATATACACATATACACATATACACATATACACATATACACATATACACATATACACATATACACATATACACATATACACATATACACATATACACATATACACATATATACATATACACGTCCTGGAGGCGGCAAAGAGGTTTTGTTAGCTGCAATCAGCTCTGGGCTGTCTGGAGTTGCGGTCTCACCCGTTACCAATTATTGGTTTTGGTAACAATCTCCTGCAGTGCGTTCCTGTACCAAAGCCGTGACTTCACGTACGTTATTCGTGAAATTGCATCGGTATCAATTGCCTTAAACACAGGTGTAGGGTGTTATGTACGAGATATGGGCAAGACGGGGAGGTATAGCCACGGTAGTAACGGAATTTACGATTGAAATTACTAAACAATAACTCGAGAACCTTCGAATACTGAACTTGGGCACAACTCAAAAAAAAGGAACAATAAAATCTACAATTAAATTGATTGCAATTACAAAGTATGAAGCGCTAAACAGAATTTCGTTAATTGATATACTACAAATGATTTCGAGGCGGAAAAGGATGATTTTTTCAGCTAGTTTGGAAAGGGTATTAAGTAGGCTGATAAAGCGGTAGCTGGTGAGCATAGTGTCTTTTATTGGGTTTAGGGATGGGATGTACCGTGGCTGTCTTTCAAGGGATGGGAAGGTGATGGAGGATAAGTGTGGGGTTAACCAGGTAGTGTGGTTGGACAATAGCTTTTCGGGAGGGGTTCTTGAGGATGATGTTTTCGCTAGAGTCAGGACTGGGTGACTTGAGATTGGGAAAGGTTCTGATTAATTTTAATAGTTCGGTAGGAGTGGTAAGGAGTTTGTGCATCTGTTTGTTAATGGGGTGTTTAGTGTTAAGATATGATTGTGTAGATTGTATGATGTCTGTCTGGTCTGGTGTGTCGGAAGTGTTGAATATGTGTATTTGTGCGAATGTGTATGCGAGTGTTTGTGCTTTTTGTCTGTCAGTTATTGATTCTATGTTGTGGATTATGAGGGTGGGGATAGGTTTAAAAGGTTTCTTGAGGTTGTGGGTAAGTTTCTATAATTAGTTGTCAGAAGGGTTGATTGATGCGAACTTGGTGGTCCAGGTCTCATTTCTGTGTCTTTTGATTTTTGTTTTGATTTTGTAGCTTAAAGTCTTTAGTTCGAGTCTAGGAATAGTGAGTTGGGTTCTCTGCCATTGTCTATGGACGTGGTTGCGGTATGAGATGAGGGTACGTATGTAGTCTTTGGGGGCGGGAGCAGGAATGTATCTAGGTGTTTCTTTGTTTATTTGTGTGTTGGTGTTGTTTCTTCGTTGGATTTTTGTGTGTCGAATGCGTTGATTTTTTGTATGTACACTGGGCATTCTGTAGAGTTCGCCGGAGGTGGCCCAGTGCAATTGAAGCATTTTGCGGGTACTTCTGGTTTCTTTATGCACAGGAGTGTAGGGTGGGGCTCGGCACATTTCAGGCAGTGTTCGGGCATATAACAGTTAGCTGTTGCGTGGCCCCACTGCTGGCAACGATGACATTGGATAGTCCTTTTTTTTTAAATGTCTCTCTTAGGTGATTTTTGTGTGAAAAAGGACTGTGCAGTGAAAATTCAGGTGGGATAATGTAATGTCGCTGGATGTGGTTAGTAGGTATAGAGGGCGGAAGGTGTTTTTCATATGGAAGATTTTTTGGACGTTTAATGCGTATTTGCTTTTTAGTTTTACTGCAATGTCTTGGGGGTTGTCGTAAGGGCGGTCGTGGCCGCACAGCACGAATGCGTGTGTTTTGATGTTTCTGTCGGAGTAGGTTTAATATTTGATGTTGTCTGTTTTGTTCATTTCTTCCATTATTTTTTGGCGCTGTGTTTCGTCATTGATGTAAAGGTTAGTGTTGTTGTTGGTGAGCTTGATTTGTGGCGTTTGATTTTAAAAAGTTTAATATCTTGTTCCTGTTTGCAGGGATGCCAGGGATGATTAACGGTGGTGTAGGGGTTGGTTGTTCGTCTTTGTCTTCATCTTGGTCGTCTCCTTTATCGTTAATGGGAGTAAATGTTAGAGGGGTGTATTAGTTTTGGTTTGGATCGGACAAGAGTCTTTCGGGACTCGTGCAAATCGTTTGGGTTTGCGAGACGTGAATGTTTCTGCCGTAGTTTTGGCCGCCGGTGTTGTCGTTGTAGCGTTTTTAGTGTTTGTGTTGTAGTATTTGGTCATTATAAAGGCTTCGCTTACCTGTGTTAATGAGTTGATGGTCAGGTCGGGTGTCGATGTTTCAGGTGGTGGCTTGGGGCCCAGTTACTCGTCCATCTCTATCACTGTTTCACCAGTGGAATATAGATCTGATTCGGGATCTATGTCTGGTTCTTGCGAAAAAAAATTCACACGTTAAAGCTACATCTTCTTCTTAGGTCGTCAGAACAACCGCTAAGTATTTTAAAAAAGATTTATTTAAAATACAAGATAGCACAATGCTACAGTTACAAGACTTAATTTTGACTAAAAAGTTATTCAATACTAAAACTATTTATGTTACATTATGTTATATGATCAGTTTGGAATCTCGCTGAATCTGCATGTTAATTGATGTATGTGACAATATAACTCCTCCCTTCTCAGAATGAAGCTCCTCCTGGTAGCTCGATGGCTTCTACCTTTTCCAATATAGTTTTTTGTTTTAATTTTTGTTTTTTATTAATTATATATTTGATTAGCAGATATATATTAACAATTAAAATTGTAATATATAATATTATTGTCCATATGCTTGGCACGTGAATGTTTACTTGTTCTTCTTTAATTACCGTAGGTGAATTAGTTATGATGTCTTTTAATTTCAATGTTTTTAGATTTATAGTAAAGTTGGAAATCGTAGTTCCGGTAGCAATATAGGTTTGCCATATGTTTTAGTTTGATACGTTAGTTTTTGTTGTTTGATGTAAATGTCACAATTATTTTCTTTAATTAAATATATTCCGGTCAATGATTTAATATCGGTTCCTTGGGGACATTTTATGATAATTTTCTCTTCTGTAGGAAATACACCTAAATATTGGTTGATTTCTGTTATAACTTCTACGTGGTTTTTAATGATATTTAACTTTGTATATTGGCATAGTCTTGAATTTTCTTCTAGTAAGATTTGTTCTTCACAAGTTTCTTTTTGGTGAGTGTAGAATTGATTTGGACATTGATATACTTGATTTTAAAACTATTTCGTTATGCTGTATATCTCGTACTGTATCGTTAAAATTGTTTATAATTTGGTGGTTTACTGAGTAGGCTAGTTTTAATTGGTTTTCTAAATGATGTTCGTTATCTTGTAAGTGTCCAAGAATTTTATTATATCGTTCACCATCTTCTGCGTCTAAATTACCAGTTACAAATTTGAATATTTTTCCTAATCCGTCGATAAGGCCTCTTTTGGATTTAGTGTTACTTGAGTGATATTTAATATTATTAAATTTTTGTTCTATGGTTAGTTGCAGGAATAGTATTATTTTATTATGGTTGTTTAGTTCGTTGGCGTATATCGTATTATTAGTTGTACTAAATTTTAAGTTTTCGTATTGAATATTTAAGTCGTTGTATTCGTCAAGAAGTTGTGTCAGGTCATAGTAATGAATGATTGTATGTTTTGTTTTTTCTAATTTAGCAATACCCAAATTTATAGGTATCTTACCTCGGTTTTCTGTTATGTTTATGATTTCTTGTCCTTGTCCGAGTCCGAACGCGAACAACCTGGAAGAATTTCAAATTGGTAGGTTCCTGTTCTAGGTCTTTTTATGTTAGATAGGTGTATTTTTTCTGTAGTGTTACCGTGTCTCGTATTTATTTTGGCGGTTTTTAAATTTTTATTTACTCTTTTTAATTTTTCTGCTTTGTATTTATTGCACGTTTTTTGTTGTTTTTGTCTGCTTTTTACGTGTACAAGTTCGGGGATATGTGGTAATTCTTCTTTAGTTTCGTTTAATTTGCTTATAACCTTTTCTTTATTTTGTTTAATTTTGTCATTTAAATTTTGATAAAGTAGCTTTACTTTATTTCTATGATTAAGTATTTAATTATTTATTAATTGTTTGTCAATTTAT
This sequence comes from Nebria salina, assembly GCA_944039245.1. NCBI lineage: Eukaryota > Metazoa > Arthropoda > Insecta > Coleoptera > Carabidae > Nebria > Nebria salina. The sequence goes on from OX063288.1 coordinate 10,572,348, forward strand.
ATGTTGAATGGGGATTTTAAGTTTAAGTGTCCTGTTATTATTTCACATGGTTTTAGTTTAGTTACTGAGTGTATTGTGTTGTTGTAGGCTAATAAGGCGTAGTTAACTTTAATTTCTATAGGTTCATTTTTATATTCTGCTTCATTATTAAATAATCGAATGTGTTCGATAAGGGTAGAATGGAATCGTTCTACTATTCCATTAGATTCGGGGTGTTGGGAACTAATGAAGTGCGTTGCTACTTTATGTAGTTCTAGTAATTCTTTAACCAGTGAATTTTTAAATTCTAGCCCGTTATCTGATATTATTTTCTCGGGGATGCCATGATGAGTGAAGTATTTTATTAAATTGTTAGCGATTTCTATGCCTTGAGCCGAATTTAGTACATATGCTTGTGCATATTTTGAGAATGAATCTACTATTGTGAGAAATTTAGCTTTTTCTAAAGTAATACTGTCAATGTGTAATATTTCGAATGGCTTAGTTGCTGTTGGTGTGACATTAAATTTTGAATTGAGGGGTCTTCGGTCATATTTAGTATATTGGCAAATTTCGCAATTATTAATATAAGTTTGGATTGATTTACGTTGTGTTGGTCAGTAATAATGTTGCTTTATACGTGTTTCTGTATCATCTGTGGTTTGTTTTACTTTCATGGAAATTTTTTATTATGTGTTATTTCGTCTTCATCAGAGATATCCTCTAAATATTTTGTACATTTAATCATTTTTATTTCTGTATTATTTTTAAAATGTTTTTGTAGAATAATGCTGAATTTTTCGTTTAATTGGCTTACATTTTCGAAATAAAGATAGTATTTTATTTTTGGTACTATGAATTCTTTGATAAAGTTGATTATTTCTAGTTCGTAATTATTTTTAAAAAATTGTATTGCTATTCGTTGTTTGTTTTTATATAGTCTAGTGAGAATTGGGTTAGCAGGGTTAAATTCAACTTCAGAAATAATAACTTGATTTTTACCGTGGTTTACAGGGCAATCGATTATAGGGATGCCTATTATAGGACTTTCTTGGTTTGAATGTATTGTATTGTCACTGTCAGTTGATGCGTCGTCGTCTAAGTTTCTAGTAGTTTTATCTACTTCGACTATAAATGATTGATTATCTTCCGGATTATTAATTTTTGGGTCAAGTTGTTTGTTAAAGTCTTCCATGTATTTGAAAAATGCATCTGTGTTGTCTGTTTCATTTATATTGAATTCTATTTTGTTATTTGGTCTTTTAAAGACAGTAATTTGTATTTCATTATTTTCAAAAATGTATTGTAACATGGATTTAACATCTGACCAATTAAGCATATCTTTTCCACAGGTTAATTTTGGGATACTCAAGTTATTGATGTTATTTTTTATACAAAAGTGTTTTAAATTTAATAAGCAATAGAATATGTCTTGGTTGCTTGGTTTATCAAAATACCGGTTTTTTGTTATTAGGTATATTATAAATCTATCATTAATTTTTTTGAAATGTTACATTATGAAGTTCCGGATTTTGAGATTTTAGTTTATTTAAATTGTTGAATTTTCAAATCTTTGCTGACACAATGTGCTATGCTATTATTGGATGAGGTGTCGAATAAGTTTCCCTCTATTTCTAAAATGTTATTGTTGTTAATATTGTTTACTTCTTTATTAGTTAAATAATTTTGATATTGTGTTAACGGGGATAATTTATCTTGAGTGTCTTTTAATTTGTTATTTTGAGTGTTATGGTCATAAGGGATGCGGCTTAAAGCGTCGGCATTTGTATTTAATTTTTCTTTTTTGTAAATTATTTCATAATCAAATTCTTCAAGTTTTAACCGCCATCTGATTAGTTTTTGACTACATTGCGTTAGTGAAAATAGCCATTGAAGTGGTCTATGATCAGTATAAATTTTAAATTTGCGTCCGAAAAGATAGGGTCTGAAATATTGTGTTGCCCAGATTATGGCTAGAAGTTCTTTCTCAATAGTAGAGTAGTTTATCTCAGAACTGTTCAAGGGTCTGCTAGCGTAAGCAACTGGAGGGTCATTGCCAATGTGGCCTTGTGACAACACGGCACCGATTGCTAAATTGCTGGCATCGCACGTAAGATTAAATTCTTTTGTAAAGTCAGGGTACTGTAAAAGTGGTTCGTTAATTAGTAAATTTTTACATGTCTCAAAACATTTTATATAATCATGATCTTCGATATTTATTATTGCGTCTTTCTTTAAACATTTGGTTAATGGTTTTGTAATTTTAGCGAAATCTTTTATGAATTTTCTATAATATCCTAAGAGTGCGAGAAATCCTTTTATTTGTTTAGTGGTTTTTGAAATGGGGTAATTTTGAATAGCTATAATTTTATCTGGGTTTGGTTTAACACCATCAGGGGTAACAATATGGCCTAAGTACGCTACTTCTTTCTTTAGGAATTCTGATTTGTCTAGTTGAATCTTAAAATTTGAATTTCTGAGTCGGTCAAACACTAATTTTAAATTGTTAATATATTCTTGCAGGCTTGTACTGAATATAATGATATCGTCTAAATATACTAAACATTTTTGGTTGGTTAGTCCTCTTAAAATATTGTCCATAACTCGTTGAAATCTTGCCGGAGCATTTTTTAAACCAAACGGCATGCGTAAAAATTCGTAATGTCCGTTTTCGGTGTTAAAAGCGGTCTTTGATATGTCGTCTTTGTTCATTTCTATCTGGTGGAATCCAGAAGCTAGATCTAGGGTGGTAAAATATTGACAACGTCCTAGTTTATCAAGCAAGTCAGTTATATTAGGTAAGGGATATTTATCGCCAATAGTTTTGTCGTTTAGTTTTCTGTAATACACAACAATTCGCCATTTACGCTTTCCGGTAGAGTCTAATTTTTTTGGAACTATCCAAATAGGTGAAGACCATGGTGAGTTCGATGACCTAATTATATTTTGATCTAACATTTTCTTAATTTGATGGCTAACTTCTTGTTTGTGAATTTGAGGATACCTATAAGTTTGAGTGTAAATTGGAATTTCGTCTTTGGTTTTTATTATATGTTTGATTTGGTTTGTAAATGGTAGCTTGTTATCTTCTAAATAAAATATGTCTGAATATTCTTTTATTAATTTATCTATTGCAAATTTTTCAACTGTGTTCATGTGGTCTGTTCGTATTTTGGATATGTCAAATTTTATTTTGTTTGATTGTAAGTCATTGAAATTTGGGCTTGAGTATGTTACATAGTTATCAAATTTATCAACTATAATAGGGTTTACTATGTTTAATTTTTCTTTCGTTTCTGTAGGATTTATTACTGTGCATAAGGCTAGATAATTTTTTGCAACGGTCACACATTCTGGGATTATTAAATTGTCTATTCTATGCTGAGGTATGATTACAGTTCCATTATTTAAATTAACTTTGATTTGAATAATTTTTTCTGATGTCGGGTCTATTGTAATTGTATCTGTACTTGATATAATATTTGTATTTATTTTGCTTTTAAGATCGTGATATTGAATTATTATTTTGCAATTTGGTGTTATGATCAAGTCATTATGCATGTCGATTAATATTTTTAAGTTACCGACTCCAAATAGTATATCAAATTGATCGTGAAAATTAAAAATATGGTATTTTAATGCAGGATAATTTTATATTTTAAATATTTTAGAAATGGACACGAGTGCTAAATTGTTCCGTCGAGGTTCCGTGTGCGGTTGATATTTGAAATGGATCTTTTATTATAGCATTTTTAATATATTTATTTGCTACTTCTGGTTTGACAAAGGATTTAGTGCTGCCTGTATCTATTAAAACTTTTAAGTTATATTCGGGGAATATTATATGGCAGTGTACTTTGTTAGTTTGTTAAATTCATTACTTCGATTATTGGTTTATATTTTGATTCGAGGCTGGGTCTTCTAAAAAATTATTCTCGTTTAAATTTTGTGTGTCGTTATGCTGTTCTGTTTCAACAGGGAATTCTACTCATGGTTCGGTATAGTAGAAACTTCACCTCATCTACAATCCGCACTGGTCTGTTGTAAAGCGTCACAACAGGACAGTTGTGTGCTTTGCGTAGTCAGATTAACAATGTCTACAGCCTGCTGTCATCTCTCCTGACAGAGAGCGAGAGAATGAGACGAAGTGAAGAGGGTGAGGTCGTTGACATAGAAACAATAATCAATGGTATTGGGGATGGCAGAAACGATGTCATTGATTGCAATCAAGAATAATGTTACACTTATGGAAGAGCCTTGAGGAATAACGTTTTGCAACGGTCGTGTAGAAGAGAGAGTTTCTCCAACTCGGACCCTAAATGAACGGCGACAAAGAATGTTTTCTATGAATTGAGGCAGATGGCCTCGTAAACCCCAGTTGTGCAATTTTCGTAGTATTCCATACCTCCAGGTCATGTCGAACGCTTTCTCTAGATCAAAAAACACAGCA
>OX063288.1:10581776-10601776 GCA_944039245.1 Nebria salina
CAATGTATTGATTCCGACTATTTTTTTAATGACATCCATCTGTGTGTGTCTGTGTGTGTGTGTGTGTGTGTCTGTCTGTCTGTATGCGTGCGTGTGTGTGTTCTACAGCCTATACGGTTGAAGGTATAATTATGTAACTTCAAACTTAAGATTTGTATATTTCTAGAGAGAAAACCTCTTATTTTTGAAAACAATATTCAAACCGGAAGTGCATGTTAACTCTAGTATTTTTTTTGCGGTTTCTGCACATACTCAAAAATGGTTGCACTTACAGAAAAATTGATGAAATTAAAATTATAGATATAAGCATTTTGAATAACCTTTATTTGAAACTTTTTTCAAATAAGGTACCGGAAACAAAAATGACTTTTAAAATTGATTCTTATTTTAATTATTTTCACATAAATCGTATCAACTATGCCTGTCAATTGTTGAAAATTACTGAAAAACAAAAAACTTAAATAATTTGAAGTTTGACATTTAATATGTATTCTAAGAAATAGAATTAGTGAAAAAGGGTGCCAAAGTTTAGTAAATTATTATTAATTAGAAAAATAAAAAAAGTGTCTGCAGTTTGATATTGGCTAGAATACGCACATCTTCAGCACTAAATCCGATGAGGACCGCTACACTCGCCAGGAGCGCCGATCGTGGAGTTGCAGCAAAGAGGCCAGAACTGCTAGAAAACAGGCTCAGGTTGAACTCAACGATTTCTATGCGCAAGAGGGAGCAACCTTGTATGGCCTCAGAATCGCCGATTGACTTAAAACAACCAAAGGTTTCCAAAAATTACACTTTTACCTAACATAAATTTTAAACGCGTTTTTCTCGAAAGGGTATTTTTCAAACTGGCGGGAAAAATAACTCAAAAAAATTTCATTTAAATGATTTGTAACTTAGCGCGATTGAAAGCTCATTAAATTTTATTCTATATGAACCACTAAAATCATGAAAAAATTAGCATTAAATATTATTTAGGAGTGCTTAAATTCGAAAAAAAAAGATGAAAAGTTCATCTTTTTTCAGATTAAGTTTTTTTTTTATGAAATATCGGTTTTTTTTTTCTAGTTTCGGAGGTTCATATAGAACAAAATACATCTGAGAATAAGGTTTATCTAATAAAAGTAAAAAATATTTATGTTTCCGGTCCCTAGAGTTCCCGCCAGTTGGGTCCGCACGCCTAACGCGACCTCCTTTCGGCGTAGCGTCAAGGTCACACAAGGGTCGGGCATATTTAAAAAAAAATCGTGAGTAAAGCTGAATGTTTATTAAATGCAATAAAAGAAACCCGAAAAGTGTATGTTGTTTTATATTCCCAAAAAAAATTCCCAAAAAACGTCGAGTTTTCAGGTAGTTACTTGTATTTCCCCCCTTAATACATAACATAACTTTCCGGCGAACTCATTTATTTCTCAGCAATATTCATCGATTCTCTAATTTTCCGATACCCTCCAAATAATTCAATTTCTCGAAGTCCTCAAAATATGTCTCAGCTTTAACTATGGCCTCGTCATTCGACTCAAATTTCTTATCACTGAGACTTTTATTCAAGTATAATAATATATAATAGTGGTCGGGGGCAAATCTTGAGAATATGATGAATTTGGAACTAATTCGTAGCGTAATTCATTGAGTTTTGCCAATGCGAGTTATCACTTCTACGTCAGTGCATTGTTCTGGAGCAAAAGCACTCTTTATTCTCCAAATGAGTCCGCTCTCGTTTAAAATCGGTGTTTAATTGGTTCATAATATACTTCCGTGATAGTTTTACAATTCTCCAAGTAGTAGACGTAAATAATATCATGCGCATCATAAAAATCTATAACCATGACCTTGTTGGTCGACAGACACTTGTTCGACTCCGTTTCATCAGTCTACTGTTCCGAATATTCTTGGTCTCTTCTGTGTAGTGAAGGATCCATGCTTCGTTTACGGTTAATAAATGGAGCAGTTGAACATCGCCAAATACTCCTACGATAATCTTTGATGGCGACTGAGAGCAAATGCTGCACACATCTGGCAGAGAGCTTCCTTATTGCCAAATATTCATGTAAAATGCTGAGCATCCTATAGGTTGAAACACCCGTAATCGTTGCTATATAGCTCTTAAACACTTGTCGATTATCATTTAAGGCGTGGGGACCTCTTTTTGACTACCTGAACGCTCTTCATTAAAAGCATTTAAATTCAGCTGTCCAATATTTAATTGTTGATATGGAAGTCAGAGAGTCCTCTAAAATATAGCTTAATTTGGTGATGATCTCATTGTGGGTTTGGTTTTTCAATAACAAATATCTTCCGAAAACTTGACGTCTCTCGTGACCTCCACTCTTCGAGATTTTGGATGCCATACTCGAAAAGCTTTGGTTTCTTCAGGGTAGCCAATAAATATCCCCTTTCTTGATCGAGCATCATGAGTATTCTGTCGATGCAAAATACATCGCATCCGAACCCTTTGAAGTAGGAAACCAATGGTGCCAGAATACACATGAGGAGTTTCTCCATTGCATAAGGCGTCGTAAGCTGTTACTCGCACAATTCAAACCCTAACATTACTAAACATAAACAATCCTTTGGATCACCTCTTGATTTAGTATCCGGATTTTATAAAATTGAGATGAACAAACATGATATCCAAAAAGCTGCGTTTAAAATAGAAAACAGTCATAATGAATTCTCACAAATGCAATTTGGTGTTAAAAACGTGCCTGCAACATTCCAGCGTGTTATGGGCAAAGTTTTAAATGGATTACAAAACGATATCTATTTCGTTAACATACATACTTACATACATATCATTACGTCTAATCCCTTCAAATTGGATGGCAGAAAACCCTTACACGTTTTCAAATTTCTTTACATACTTTCACATCTTTACAATCTTTCGCCATTCAACTCTATCGATACATACTTCTTTCGCTACATTCAAAGTCATTAAATTATTCATACATGCTCTTATATTCCTCTCTCTCGCAACTTGTCTTTCACGCAGCTCATTCTTATAATAGGATGGCAGAAAACCCTTAACAGTTTTCACATCTTTACATACTTTCTCATCTTTACAGTCTTACACCATTCAACTCTATTCATACACACTTCTTTCGCTTCATTCAAACTCATAAATTATTTATACATGTCCTTCTATTCCCCTTGCTCGCAACTTGTCACTTATTCTCAATTATGTTTATCCATTTACTCCTAGAACGGCCTCGCATTCTCACACCATTCATCTCTCCCACACAAATCTTTTTTGTTAATCTTTCATTCAACTGTTAAAATAACCAAAGCACAATTTTAAAATTTAAACACCTTTAAATAAAATATTTTATTACATTTTCATAATTATAATTTTATTTATATGTAAACCTCAAAATGTGTTAATATTTTTACAAAAATGTCAACTCTCTCTTTGAGGTTATGATTTTGTTGGTTGACATTTGTGAGCTAAACATTCGGTTAGCTAATTCAAACTCCTGATGCAAAGGTTGCACTCGTTTATGCATTCGAGAGTTGCAATTTGAACACGCCTACAGAGCTTTCGCAAATACATCCGAGCACCCCTGAGATAACCTTACTTTCGACGGGTCGAGTTGCCGCGAGAGCAGGGGGACGGCTTGCCGGATTTGCTAAGAGGACCTACATCAACCACGGACAACGCCGGCAGCTTCGGTTCATTAATCGAAGCTGAATGGCATATTTCAGCTGCTGTAAGAACGAGGAGGCAAGGTATTGTGTATGTGTAAACTGCAGAGCAGCTTACCATAGAACATTCCTCGACTGCCAGAAAAACATCACGGTGATAGACAATACGCGTGTTGTATGCTGTTATGACAGTGTCGACGACACCTCGATTGTGAATTATCTACACAATGAGATCAAATTAATGAAACAATTGTTCGACGAGAGAGAGAAAGCGAATGTTTTGCTACAAGAAAAAATAAGTCATCTGGAGAATGCACATCGCGGCGTTACTTTTCCAGGTGCTATGTCGCAAAAGTTCCACCGATTATAGTCAAACCTAATGATAAAACTACAAAAGGTGACATAATGAAAAATATCAAATATCAAAATTTGGAATCTAAACATTTCGGTCGACACGGTGAGAGAAACTAGAGATGGTGCAATTTTGATCAAATGTCATAACCACGCGTATAACGAGACCATGATAAATGAGATAAAAAAGATCGCGCATTTGAATTGTGAAGTAAAAACTTTGTCCATGAAACGACCATATGTTAGAGTCGCCGATGTCATTGTAGATTTATATCCGGATGAATTCGCCGAAGAAATCATCGCACGAAACTTCGAACTTTGTGAAAAAAGAGATGTGAAAGTCATTTACGTACAAGCGAATTGAAAGACAAACACGCGAAATATTTACCTAGAACTAGCGCCGAAACTGTTCCACTCTACGATGCAGACTGAGACACTTTATATCGACTGATAACGCAGCAGAGTTTACGAACATTTCAACTTGAGCCGCTGCTATAAATGCTGTGGTTACGGCCACAGCGCAAAGAAGTGCAATAACGAAACCAGATGTCAGTACTGCACGGAAAACCAGGACGGCATGTCACGTCCAGATAAAGCCAACAAACGCTTCGCAACCTGCGTGTGAACGAACGAAAGATACAAAACCAAGAAAACGTTGATTATTAGCTTATGAGGAAAATATGTGCGAATCTTATCAGTGTCTGAAAAAACGTGTGATCAGTCAAATTGACTATTCTTAGACTCTCCATCCTTTTCGTTAATTATTTATGCCTATTAATCCCGACTATGTGTTAGATGAACAAAATTACACCTCAAAGTGTAAAAATTTACAATAACTAAATGGCTTTCTGACTGATAAAAGCGGGATATTAATCTTTCATTTGAACATCCGGAGTCTAAATAAAAATTAAGGTGAACTTTGAGTTCTAATTAAAACAATGGAAAAATGCGCTAACATTATTGTATGCACTGAAACGTACAAAATAATTCTTCCCGAACAAATCAAAATAGAAAACTTTATTTTCTATTCAGTATATAAATATATATATATATATATATATATATATATATATATATATATATATATATATATATATATATATGTATATATATATATATAAATATATATAAATATATATATATATATATATATATATATATATATATATTTATTTTTATTATGATAGCGGATCGACTACTACTATAGACGATCGTTTAATATGATGTTTAATGTACAATGTGCAGGAACTAGCATACAATAAAGCTCTGTCGTAAAATTACTAAAACGAGAATTTTGGCTAAAATAGAACATAAAGAAAATTTACTATGTATTCACAAATATGAAACATACTCTGCACTGCTGATATGTGCAGAAACCAGTCGAGAACTGCCTAAAACCACAGCCCCGACAGTAATAAGGTTCGAGAGAAAAGAAAAATAATAACAATAACAATAATGAAATGTTAACTGTTGAGAACGAAAAGAAAGTAACGTTTTAGATTTGATGCAACATATCAATTGCACGAAAAAACGTTAGCAGTTTACTTATGTGCATCGCATCATTGCGTAAATAGCTCGCCAAGGGACCCTCAATACCAGCATTGCGACGGTGCAAATTGTAACTAGGACACTGCTCGAAGATATGATCGAGAGTGAGCCTAGTTACAAGTGGATCAGAGCGGTGGTTGTTCTCCAAGTAACAGGAACAAGTGTGTGAGACAAGTGTGCCCTAGTCTCAGACGTGAGACAGCTATGACGAACTAGATAGTCGCTGTTGGCTGCCCCAAGAGCAGCCTGGTCGGCACAGTGATTGCCGGGTATCCCAACATGACCGGGTATCCATATAAGTACGACATCTCTCTCTAGCTCCCGCAATCTATCGATTTCCCTACGAATGTCTACTACAGTAGGATCAGATAAAAATCTGCTACTGATGCCCAAGATGGCACTCAGCGAATCAGTGCAGACGAGCAGGTGACGTCGCTCATCGATAGATCGACGGGAGTGTCGAAGAGAGTAGAGGATCCCATATAAATCTGCGGTATACACCGAGCATATGGGTGACAGTGTGAACGAGGGGATACGCTGTCAGTCACGAAAGCACTGCCAGTCCCAGAGTCTGTCTTAGAGCCATCGGTATATGTGTGTTGATATTCTGTGTACTGTTGCAGCTGAATAAAGAATTCGACTAGGTATATGGCATGAGGAGTGGAATCTTTTGGCTTACTGGTTAGCGCAAGATTTGTTGATAAGCCTCTAGATGCCCATGGAGGTACTGCGGAATATATCCGTGGCAATACATCTTGGTTGTTGAGGATGGTATTCAACAGTCTTGGGAGTTTTAATGCGAGTGGGTATAGGGAAGTCGCACTATTTCTATACAAACGGTCTAACTCTGCATTACGGAAAAAGATGGTATAGTTCAGGTGCTGCGTGAGCGTTTGAATTTTGCACTCGTACCTCATACCAAGTTTAATGTACCTTATGTGAAGTGGCGGAACACCAGCTTCACAGTGAAGGCTTGGAATTGGCGTAGTCCTGAACGCACCGGTGACAGTTCGAATACCAGCATTGTGTACACTGTCTAGCTTCTTCAAATGATGGGAACTAGCTGAATGCACAATGATAGCACCGTAGTCTATGCTGGACAGAACCAGACTAGTGAACAGGCGCAGCAAAGAGTCCCTTTCGGCTCCCCATTTTATGGAGGCAATACACTTGATTGCATTCAATGTCATTCTGCACTGCGCAGAAACAGTGTTGATGTGTTTCAACAGTAGGAAACGTCTGTCGAAAACTAAACCCAGAAACGTCACCTCATCTACAATCCGCACTGGTCTGTGTTAAAGCGTCACAACAGGACAGTTGTGTGCTTTGCGTAGTCGACAAAATTCGATAGCACATGTCTTTCCGTAGAGAAACGAAAACCACGGTCGGATGCGGCCAGAGTAACAATGTCTACAGCCTGCTGTAATCTCTCCTGACAGAGAGCGAGAGATTGAGACGAAGTGAAGAGGGTGAGGTCGTCGACATAGAGACAATAATCAACGTTATTGGGGATGGTAGAAACGATGTCATTGATTGCAATCAAGAATAAAGTTACACTTATGGAAGAGCCTTGAGGAATACCGTTTTGCAACGGTCGTGTAGAAGAGAGAGTTTCTCCAACTCGGACCCTAAATGAACGGCGACAAAGAAAGTTTTCTATGAATTGAGGCAGATGGCCCAGTAGACCCCAGTTGTCAAATACACATGAAGGTCAGTGGTGAAATGGTGCTGACGGGATTCACATTGATGTTTGTTGATGAGATTGCGAGATTCTAGAAACCAGCTGAGTTGGAAATTGATCATACAATCATATATCTTTGACAGATGGCACGACAAAGACATAGGACGATAAGTAGACACTTTTTCCCTTTTTGTGAATCGGTACAATTATTGCTTCACGCCAGACGTCTGGATAGATATTTTCAACCCAAAGATGGTTAATAAATTCCACTATTCTTTGCTTGAAATGGTCGGGTAGATGTCGAAGCATTGCGTAAGCGATGTCGTCATGCCCGACAGAAGTGTTTGCAGTACGACTGAGTGCAAATTCAAATTCGTCGAAAGAAAAACTAGAATTGTAAAACTCAGTTTTATCCGAGTCAAAGTCCAGTGGAACCTCCTCAGCCGCATTTACGCGCAAAAAATGAAGCGAATAATTGTCCGAATTGCTAACAGTCTCAAACTGGTCTGCTAAAATCTCACAAATCTCATCTCTAGTAGTGTGTCATTGACCTGGAGCATTGGAATATGGGAACTTTTTTTGTAGCCGTTCATATAGTTGATTTTCTTCCAAAGTGTAGTTTGGTCGGAATCAGTGCCGATTGAAGAAACAAAACCGCGCCAAGACTCAGTTTTAGACATAAGAATTGTGCGTCTGGCTTGCGCACGTGCTTTCTTGAATGTGATTTGGTGTGCAAGTGTCGGATTTCTCCGGTACACTTTAAGCGCGCGCTTTTTTGCACGAATATCGGCAGCAACTTGAGCATTCCACCAGGGAATTGACCTCTTCCTGGCTCGACCAGAAGATTTCAGTATAGAAACCGAAGCGGAAAACAGAATACAATCAGAAAGATGTTGTAGTTCTACAAGTAAATCTGGTGACGGATCAGGTAGCTTTAGGTTGTTCCTAAATGCATTCCAATCCGCCAGATCAAACAACCATCTTCTTGTTGATGTTTGAGCATCGGAAACAGCATTAGAAAGAAACGACACAAGAATGGGAAAATGGTCACCGAAATGGGCATCGTCAACTACCTACCAGTGCAGCTAAAGAAGATGTAGAGAAAGATAAGTCGATTGCCGAAAAATTTCTTGATCTCATGTTTATGTGCGTAGCTGAGCCAGTATTGAGAAGGGTGACATCGTTGTTGTCCAAGAAGCTTTCGACAATTCGACCACGGGCATCTATGCTTACAGAACCCCAGGGTACATTGTGCGCATTAAAGTCACCGACAAGAATGAAAGGAGTCGGTAGTTGGCATGATAAATCCTCGAGGTCATTTAAACTCCAGTTGCCATCCGAAAGGTAGACGTTGCAGATTGTGATTTTACGGGGTGAAAATACCTGGCATGCTACTGCCTGTAACCTTGTTCTGATAGTGCAGTCTTTAAAAGGGACAGAAGACTCAAGGAAAATTGCAACGCCACCATTGGCACGACCAACAGGATCAACGTCTTTGCGGAAGATGTTATATCCCCGCAAGTTTTTATGTGACTTTCTTGGATGCAGACTACTCTGGGGTTATGTACAGCCATTAAAAGATTAAGCTCAGCTAGGTAGTTGACGATTCCATTAGAGTTCCATTGAATAATGAATGGATGTGACATAAGAAATGATGAGTATGAGAAAAAAAAATAAAGAAATAAAAATAAATAATAAAATAGAGTCAGATATGGCCGACTTTAGAGAAAAACCAGAAACGTGTTACGTTTTTGGGTTCCACGATTTGCCCTTAAGCCACCCACGTCTATCTTTGGGCTTTCGAGCATTTTTAACTGCCTCGTTGTCAATCGACATAGCGCTTGACTCTGAGTCAGAGGGAGAAATATGTGTGTCCTGTCCTGACAGAACAGGAGCAGGAGATGGCACAATAAATGTCGTAGATGTTTTGGGTGGCGTTTGTGGAGTGCCTGGCAGAGCAGGTATGGGTACAGTTGGTGGTGTCGGCTTTGCAGTGACACTGGTTGCTGTGCTGGCGTTCGATAAGGCTGCGCTCATAATGGCGCCCAAGTTCAACGAGATAGCATCGATAATCATTTTTTTTATTTCGGGTAAGTAGTAGTAGAGCAGCGATGTCACTTACAGATGAAGTGGAGATTGCAGGTTTAGCCGCAGTTGAATTGGCAAAGCTCACCGTCGGAACAGTAGAGTTCTGACGTATAAAATCCCGAGCTTCAGGATAACTGCAATTGTTAAGCGTTTTGTGTTTTACAATCGCATGCTCTACCTTAAATTTTGGACAGTTTCTCGATAAAGCAAGATGACTTTCCCCACAATTCACAAACTTTACCGGATCGGTACAGCGCTGTTCCTCGTGTGACTCTTTACCGCAGATACAGATTTTTTTGTCTTTGCATGACTTTGAAGTATGCCCAAATTTCTGACAATTAAAGCAGCGCATAGGATTGGGTATATATGGCCTGACAAGCAAACTGCGACATGTATTTTGGATGGCAATTTGTGTAGCGAAAAAGAAACAATAATGGACGCAGTGTCTTCAACTACGCCATTGCCCTTGCGGGTAATACGTCCAACCTCAGAAACACCTTGGGATTTTAATTCAGAACAGATCTCAACGGTGGTGCAATTCAACAGATCACGGCAAGTTATTACACCCTTTACAGTGTTGAGGGTTGAATGTGAGGAAACGTCCACAGGAAAATCACAGAACATGGTAATTTGAAGAACCTGAGCAGCTTGTTTCGCAGATTTAGCTTCTACTAACAAACCCTCCTTGATATTTTTTAGCGATTGTACTTCACCAACGAGACCGTACATTTGTTTTGATATTAAAAACGGACTGACCTTGAAAAAGTCTGTTCCATCTTTTTTTTTAATGACCAGGAACCGGGGGCTGGAATCGAGCTGCAACTGGCTCATTATTTTCTGCTTCTTCGCAGGATTATAACACATGGAGGGGTTACCCCTTCCGTCGAACACCCCGACCGCCAACGCGGACAGTTAAAACGAAAAAAAAATTTGAAGAACCCACCTGATTTACGAAAATGTAGCTAAAACTACGAAATCTGAATAATTTCAGACGAAAATCGACCGAAACGACACAATAAACTACAAAACAAACACAACCGAACGAGAAAAAACCAACGTTTTGACAAGAAATTTATTTGTTACAAATAAATGTATTCACACAGAGCTCACGTAAAAAACGCCCGTTCACTCTGGCTTCAAGTACACGACTGATTGGTTCAAGAATGTCGAAGCCGTTAGGAGACCGATGAATTCGACCTAGAGTCACAGCATCGAACGGACGCCGTTCGAACTTATGGTGAGGGTTAAGATGCGCAATCGAACTGACCTCATTCTAACGGAATTTCTTAACGAAGAAATCATCGCCGAATTCGAGGCCAAGCAGGAAGAGTCCAGGAAAGAAGCCAAGCAACAGATCTTCGAAGTTCTCTTTTCCGCATTTAAGCGTCTGAATAATTTTGCTCGTCTTTCAGTACTCTTTTTACTATTTAAATTTTACATTTATTTCTCCAATATCTGAATACATATCAAAAAACAAACATAAATTAAGTGTGGTTATCCATTTTAATAAATTTATTATTTTGGTTTTAATTTCACTTATGGCTTCAATTTTATAATAGGTCACGACGCGTTTCGACTGTTAAGTCATTATCGAATGACGAGTTTATGTTGGATTATTTGGGCTTATATAGTGGTGGTTATTGCTTATTTCCGGGAATTTGTGTAATGCCCTTGAATAGGGAGTCTGATGCGCTGTTGGTTTGAATATTGATGATGTTTAATTTCTCTTTGTATATTTAAAAATTTTCTATTATGTTAAGTCTATTGCTTTTATTAAGTTGTTTGGCGATTGACATTATTTCTTCTATATTTCCTCCTTTGTGATTGTTTTTAAATAGATGAGTTGCGTAGTTGGAGTGGGTTTTAAGGTTTTTAAAAGAGTTTATGCGCTCCTTGTATCGGTCTTTAAATTCTTCTTCCTGTTTGTCCTATGTATTTTTGGTTGCATGTTTGGCATTTAAGTTTATAGATTCCACTTTGGTCATATATGTTTTTGTTTTCAATATTTGACTTTAGTTGGTTTTTCAAATTATTGGTTGTTTTATAAGCGATTTTTATGTTTTGGTTTTTAAATAATTTGGTTAGATAATGTGTTTGTTTACCTATGTAAGTAAAGGTGGTCCAGATTTTATTTTCGTCTTTATTTTCGGGTTTATGTGGTTGTTTTTGTTTGTTTTTTATGTTTTTGTGTATTTTATTGACTGTGTTTCGGTGATAACCATTGTTAGTTGCTATTTGGTAAATGGTATTAAGTTCTTGTTTATAGTATTCTTTGTTCAGCGGAATGGTTTCTAGTCGGTATATTAAGCTTCATAAAGCTGCCAATTTGTGTTTTTTAGGGTGTTCGGATTGCGCGTGGATTATATTGTCGGTTTGGGTGGGTTTTCGGTATATGTTGTAAGTTAATCTGTTATTAGATTTTATTATGGTTATGTCCAGGTAATTTATTCTGTTATTAGTCTCTTCTTCTAGTGTAAATTTTATTTTAGGGTGTATGTTGTTGATGTGTGACAATATGTCGTTTATATTACTATGTTCTGTAATACATAAGATATCATCAACGTATCTTATCCATTTTTTTATTGTAAATTGATTTTTTATGCTGTGCATTATTTCTTCCTCCGTGTTCTGTAAGAATATTTCGGATAATATGCCTGATAAAGGACTTCCCATGGCTAGGCCGTCGTTTTGTTGGTAGTATTGGTTATTGAATTTAAAATAATTTTGGTTTAATATTGTTTTTAGTATATCGATAGTTTGTTTTATGTATGCTTCTTCGTAACCATTTTTGTGAAGTTTAGATTCTATTATGATTAGAGTGTCCTTGATTGGAACGTTGGTGTATAAGTTAGTTAACATCATCAATATTCAAACCAACAGCGCATCAGACTCCCTAATCAAGGCCATTACACAAATTCCCGGAAATAAGCATTAACCACCACTATATAAGCCCAAATAACCCAACATAAACATCATTCGATAATGACTTAACAGTCGAAACGCGTAGTGACCTATTAGAAAATTGAAGCCATAAGTGAAATTAAAACCATATATATATTCCGTATATTTTGTGAAACGACAAGTTATTCCCGCATTTGCCGGATTAATTAATCCCGCTCGAGGTGCGCGCAATGCCGAGCGGTGAGGGACACCAAGCGTTTTGCGGTGAAACCGCTAGATGACACGGCTACCTAGAAATTGTGCCAACTAGGCTCTCAAAATAGCGACAGCGTTACAATATATATATATATATATATATATATATATATATATATATATATATATATATATATATATATATATATATATGTATGTATATATGTATTCATTCTGATGTAAATAAAACCTTATTATCTCGCAAGTTCTTTGTGTAACACTTATTTCAAATTCGTCCGGTTCCCGAGTGTCACCCTGTATATTTATATATATATATATATATATATATATATATATATATATATATATATATATATATATATATGTATATATATATATATTTATATAATCTAACCTAGGTGTAAGGTGGGGAATAGTCGGTAAAATTTCACAAAAGGATATTAAGGAGAGGAGAATTATACAGGTCAAGTTGGTCGCGAAACAATATATGTATATTTGTTCTAACACTTCCCCTCGAGTCGATTGTCGGCCAGTCCGGTTAATTCAATACAACGTTGATGTTTGACCTTTGGTAATCCTTTAGTCAAAAAATCGGCGGCTTGATTCTCGGTAGAAACATGAAGTAAACGTAGCTCTTTCTGTTTGAGTACATCTCGTACAAAGTGGTGACGGATGTTAATATGTTTACTTCTGGAATGATAAGTTGGATTTTCAGCCAAAATTAAAGATTCCCGATTATCGCCATAAACCGTCAGGTTATATGAATCGCCGAACCCTAGTTCAGCTAGAAATCTTCTTAAAAATAATTCAAGTATCGCAAGACGCGCTTAGCGGCCTGCCAATGCACGGCACCGAAGCAATTGTTAAATTGCCCCAGATAACTCGCCGCAAACGAAATATCTGGTCGAGTGGTCGATGCCAGATAAGTCAGAGCTCCGACGAGTTCACGGTATGGAAGCTTTAAGTCGTCTGGAGTTTGTGTGACATTCTTTGTCAATTTAAAACCTGGATTCACTGAGGTAGAGACGGGCTTGCAATCCGTCATTCCAAATCGCGAGAGTAGATCAGGTACGTAACCTCGCTGGTTTAGCGTAACAAGTCTATTCGACTGTTCGAACTCTATTCCAAGACAGTATTTTACGAGTCCTAGATCCTTGATACCAAAATTATTAGCAAGTCCTTTAATAAAATTAGTTACCTTCTTATTGCTCCGTGATGCAATCAGAATGTCGTCGACATAGGTAGTGATTAAAGTGATACCTTCACCTTTGCCGATGTAGAATAAGCACGGATCGGATTCCGAAAGAGTTGCACCTAAAATCTTCATGGTTTCATTTAATTTGGTGTATCAGCTCCTACCGGCTTGACGTAGCCCGTAAAGCTACTTTTTCAACAAACATACCCGATCCTCTTTTCCGAGATCTCGAAGCATTTTTCTTGCTCTAGCTCCAACTTGACTCTTGTTATCGGAATCTATGATAACCCGCAGAATGTTTCAAAGATTTTTAGGTGGTTCCATATAAACCTCTTCCTCGAGGAAACCATTCAAATACGCGGTTTTCACGTCCAATTGATGAATCTTCATCCCATGTCGAGCAGCAAGCGTCGCCATGAAACGAAACGAGCTTCTTCGAGCCACTGGTGTGAACGTCTCTGTGAAATGTATGCCAGGTTGTTGGCTAAACCCCTGTGCTACTAATCGTGCTTTCCTCTTCTCGAGCCAACCGTCGGAACCAAATTTATTCCTCAGAACCATTCGGCTACCGACAACTTTCTGCTTCTCCGGTCGGTCAACAATTATCCAGGTTTCGTACTCAAGAATTGATCACATTTCAGCGATGATCGCCTTACGCCATTCATTCGCGTCGGGTCCATTCAAAGCTTCGTTCATGGGAACCTCTGAAAGAAGTACCTGTTCCTGTTTGTCGATCTTCTCAGCTGAATTTGAGACGACATGGTATTGCTTCCTAGGTCTTCCCCTTGAACCGGTTTTCATCAATTTTGGTCGGCCTGGTCCTCTTCGTTTGCTACTTCGAGCCAAGAGTTGTATTTTTCCAAAAATGCTGTCATCACAATTTTGTGATGGTTCCGCGAGAATGTTGTCATCACGCTCATCACATTGTCATTGTGACGATTCCGCTTCATTTTCGTTTTCAAAACCCAGGAACTCTATATCTTCCGAATTTTCAGATCCTCGGTCCTCTTCTGCCGTGAGGTGCAAAGGAAATTCAAATTCTCGAAGTGTTTTATATCCATCTACTTCCGGTTGAACGGGAGTCTTGGTTATCGAAGCCGGTTTCTTGTCTTCCAAAAACATTACGTCGCGAGAAATCAGCACCTGATGTTTTTCTGGAGACCAAACGCGGTACGCCTTTGACTCTTCGGCGTAGCCAAGAAATATTCCCTCCAGCCCGCGAGGGTCAAATTTTCCTTTGCCGGGAGTTCTGTCAAGATAGAACACCTTACTTCCAAATATTCGGAAGCTGGATATGTCGGGTACTTTACCAGTCCATACTTCGAATGGAGTTCGGCCTTTCAATCTCTTGGTAGGTAGACGATTACGCAGGTAATTCGCGGTGTTCACCGCCTCTGCCTAAAAAGAAATAGGAAGGTTAAACTCTCTCAGAAGGCACCTAGCGACATCTATCAATTTCCGATTCTTTCGCTCCGCCGTACCGTTCTGTTCTGGGTTGTGTGGTACCGTCAGCCTCCTGGTAATTCCCCGATTCTTCAAATAATTGCTAAATTCGTTGCTTGTGTATTCACGTCCGTTGTCGGACTGCAAACATTTCAGTGTTGTTCCCTTTTGGTTCTCGACGAAAGCAATGTAATTAGTGGTAGCACCGAATGCATCAGCTTTTGATTTCAAAAATCTGACCTCGCACCACCTGGAACAATCGTCGATGAACTCGATGAAATACTTCGCACCTGCCAAAGATGCCGTCCTCATCGGACCGCAGACGTCCGTATGTACAAGTTCCAAGATTTCTGTCTTACGCTCTGACTTGTTGGGGAAAGGTGTTCGCGTCATTTTTCCTTGTGAACAGATGTCGCAGTTCAATCTTCCTTGATTGTTCATGAGTTGAATTCCTTTCACGAAATCTTTGCGTATGCTGTCCTGGATGTCTCGTACGTTTGCATGGCCTAGACGTCTGTGTAGCATTTCGAGAGTTACTTTGTTGTTCTTTGGAATGGATGTAACGCTTCGCGCATCTTGACAAGATTCACGCACGTAAAACAGATCATCGACTGTGACTGCGTCCAAAAGTACATTACCTTTCGAATCTTGTATGGTTGCGCCGTCTTTTTGAAAATAAACACCCAAACCTTTATCCGTAATTTTGCTTACTGATAGGAGGTTTGTCCTCAAATCTGGTACGTAAATCGCGTTTTGCAATGTAACGTTTTTCTTATCGCCACGTGTATTCGCGATAAAACGCACTTTTCTTTCACCATCTGTGGTGACAGTCGCATCACTTGCGAGTTTTAAATTACCGTTTCTTGTGTCGAAAATTTCATCGAAATATTGCGCTTCATTACATAAATGAGTTGTGGCGCCGGTGTCCAAACACCATTTGATTATTTGGTCATCAATTTTTCGTGCTGATACGTTGAGACACACGTCCTCCACCATTTTCGCGCTTTCTTTCTTATTTTTCGGACACTCATTCGCTTTATGCCCTAACTTCTTGCATTTAAAACAACGAAACGTTACCTTTTTGTCCTTTTGTCTTTCGTCATAGCTTTTATTTCGCTGACTTCCCCACTCGTCATTTTTCTTCACGAACATCGCACCCGATGTTGTGTTCCGCGCGCCATTATTGCGTGCGTCGCTTTCCTCTATGATTTTTATCCGGAGAGCTTCTGGTGTAGACAATTCGTCCCGCGACTCTATGGCACAACGAAAAATTTCAAACGTTGACGGCAAACTATATAATAACAATATTGCCAGGAGATCTGGATTAATCACGATCTCCATATCGTTCAACTTATCTACTGAATCGAAGAAACTGTTTAGATGAACACGTACGTCGCCATTCTCCCCCATTTTCTGAAGAGTTAGGCTCTTCAATAGCGTTGCCTTCCTGGCCGGTCCTTTTGATTGATACGTATCTTCCAATTTCGTCCACATTTCGCACGAGGTAATACAGAATACAGAATTATGTCGCAACAAGCCTTTGCGTCGTTCCTCGACCATTCACGCTCATTTTCTGCGGTCTCGCTTGGTTCAGGCTTCACAATACTTCCGTTAACGTATTCCCACAAATCATTTTTTGTGAGAATTGCCTGCATCTGCAGCTTCCACGTATCGTAGTTGTCTTTACCCAACACTTCGATACGCGATACGTTTGCGGCGTTCATGATAGCGATTTTTAGAGCGTGCGTTATTTACGCGATATTATTATTCGTCTTGACGCAGTTTCACGAGCCTGGGCCCATAACCTATTGGAGCAGACGTCGGAAAGACACAAACGAGTAATAAAAAGGATACGAATAAATAACAAATAGTATATTCTTCTTGATAATGATAAATACATTTACATAAATTTTGAAGTGACAGATAGATTGTTTTATATTATAACAACTGCATAGTTACGCTGAAAACAATTGAATATCTAAAGAAACGGACACATAGTCGTCGTTACAATCGTACGCGAAACAATTTATGTATATTTGTTCTAACAGAAGCAATATTACTCGCTAATACAGAAATAAATAAAGTTATGAATTGGCTCTGCCTTAATCACCTTACACTACTCACATTTGGTAGTTACAGCAACAGCTTCCCTTTGATATCTAGTATAAAAATTCATGAAATTAATTGTAAAAATCACAAGTGTCACTGTCAATGTATTAAGGGAGTTGATACGACTAGATACCTTGGAGTAGTTGTTGACTCAAATTTGAAATGGTGTAAGGATATATCTAATATCACAAAAAAAAAACAGATATATTATATATTTATTCTATAAGTTAAAGAATATTCTCACAAGCAAGCAATTGCTGACAATATATTACAGCTTCTTCTGGTCAATTGCAACTTATGGCATAATTGTGTGGAAGGAGCTCTCATTAATTTTGTCGACCCTCTTAAGGGGGTAGTCCACTCTGGAAATTTCAAAAAAAACGATTTTTATTTCTTTAGCTTAAAAAATACTTTGGAATGCCTACTTTAAGGTAGATTTTACCGCAAGTCCGTAAGTAACGTCGTTCAAAAGTTACAGGCCAATTAGTGGACCCGTCTCGAGACGCTCAAAGCGCGCTCAGGCAAGTGCTCGGAGAACCCGCCCTTTACCGGCGAAAATTTAAACGCGATTATCTCGAAACGATGTTTTTACAATTGGCGGGAGCTGTATCTCTAAAACGGCTCATCCGTTTTAAACGGCGTTTAGATTTCTCAATTTGGAACCTTTTTTTCTAGTGAAGTACGTAGCCGTTTTTTGGAAGAATCAAAAATGGATTTTTTGGGCAAGCTTTTATCTCCATTGTTTGGGTAAAATCGGACTGTTTTTTCAAAACCTCGCCAAATTTTTATTTCTCAACTAAAACAAAAAAGGCTACGTAGTTCAACGGCAAATCTATCGGGAAATAACGAATTTTTTGTTCTATCTCCAATGGTGTGACCGGAATCCCTCCCGTCCCCCGACAACATTAACATGGTGGTATCCTGCAGAATCTGGTGAAGCGGCCAAAGAAGTGATTGGATTTCAAAAAAAAAATTCTCCTTTAAAGAAGACATTCCAATGATTACAAACATGTATTCCATTTTTACAATTAATCGTTAATTACCCTTGAAAAAAATTCGCGAAAATGACCTATTTTTCATGCCGTCAGAGTGTACTACCCCCTTAGGAGTGTTCAAAAACGATTAATTAAAATAATTTTCAAAAAACCCTCCTATTATCCATCAGAACAATTGTATAACGAACAAAAAATAATCGAATTGAAAAAATATTATGTTGAATAATCTCTTTTTAGCAATTTCCTCTCAGTACAAGCAACATACGTACAGTTAAAATAAAGACCTGCCAGACAATATATACCTTAGATTAATAAAGAAATCGATAGAAGAAATAACAGATACATTAGCCTAAAAATATTTAATTTACTGCTAAATGATCTAAAAGAAAAGCTAATATAAAAACTCAAAAGTACAAGGCATTTCAGAAAATGGATTATTACTTTAAATTCCGATGAAATAAAATCATTTTTTCCTCCTACTTTCTAATCTATATATATAATTTATGTTTGTTTTTTTATATGTATTCAGATATTGGAGAAATAAATGTAAAATTTAAATAGTAAAAAGAGTACTGAAAGACGAGCAAAATTATTCAGACGCTTAAATGCGGAAAAGAGAACTTCGAAGATCTGTTGCTTGGCTTCTTTCCTGGACTCTTCCTGCTTGGCCTCGAATTCGGCGATGATTTCTTCGTTAAGAAATTCCGTTAGAATGAGGTCAGTTCGATTGCGCATCTTAACCCTCACCATAAGTTCGAACGGCGTCCGTTCGATGCTATGACTCTAGGTCGAATTCATCGGTCTCCTAACGGCTTCGACATTCGTGAACCAACGTGCCGGGCCATCAAATGATAATTTGGCCAGAATGGAGGCCATGGTCAAATTCATTCACTCTATTTGACCATTTGCACAAGGCAATCCTGCCGTAATCAGTGAATGACAAATATATGCCGCAGCATAATACTCTTTAAGCTCATTCAATGAGAGTGCTGTGCTCTTGTCTGATATGATCTGAGCTGGATCACGAAAAGCCGCGTTTTGGATATCTAGCTTTACTCACTTGATGCCGTGGACTTTAATGGGTACTGCCAAATGAATTTCTTGAAGCTATCCACCACAGCTAGAATTTGCTTGTATCTTTTCTTCGTCGATTCTAGAGATCCAACAAAGTCAACGTAGTATGTATAAAGCGGCAATCTCTCCTTGAATAATGGATGGAGAAATCTCTCCTGCTTACCCGTCTTCCGATTAACTAGAAGACATTTAACGCAGTTACGGATGACTCGTTCAATTATCTTCTTCATCTCAGGAATGTATTAATCCTGCTTCAATTTCTTTGCAGTACGCAAAGCGGCGTACTGACCTTTCTCGTGAGAATCTCTAACCACTTCGTACTGCATTGAACGAGGGACAACAAGTGTTTCGCAACCCTCACTGAACTTGAATAGAATTCTGTCTCTCACTACAAAGTCATTGTACGGTTTCTAGGATATGTAGTCCTGAATCGCTTTCAACTCGTCGTTAGCTTGCTGGAACCGCTTAATTCTGGCAATAAGTCCATCTTCGATTGCGTAGAGAACGTGAGGGTGACGACTAAGAGCGTTCACATGGGAAATCTTCGACTCACTCCGAGATTCAGTGTTATAATCAAACTTCTCCATTAGCATGACCCATCTTGCAACTCTGGGGAGAATGGCTTTTTTGTCCATTGTCTTCTGTAGCGCAAAGCAGTCCGTTACCGACTTAAACTCAGTTCCTAACAAGAACACGCGAAATTTCTTCAAGGCGGCCACTACAGCAAGAACTTCAAGTTCATAACTACTATACATTT
>OX063288.1:10606776-10636776 GCA_944039245.1 Nebria salina
TAACTAATCCTATGAACTGTCGAACCTCGTGGACGTTCGTTGGAGGTTTTAGTTAATCAATTGCGTTGGTTTTTCGTTTTCCAGGTCGTATACCATTTTTGTCTATTTGATAGCCTAAATAGTCAACTTGCTCACCAAGAATCGACATATTTTTTCGATTCCTTCGCCAACCGTTGTGCTGGGAATCAAGATGTCATCCATGTAAACCAATACATCACCAGGTCGAGTTTGTTGAACTATCTTGTTCATCATCCGGTTAAAAACAGCTGATGCGTTTACTGGTCCAAACGGCATCTTCTGGAACTCGTAGTGTCCATCTTGTGTTGTAAATGCTGTGAGTTCCTTCGAATTTTCGTCCACAGCAATCTGGTAATACCCACTGGCGAGATCCAATGTAGTAAAGAATTGATTTCCAGCTAGCCGATCAAGTTGATCATCGATTGTCGGCATTGGGAATCTATCTTTCTTGCTGATTGAATTCAATTTTCTGTAGTCTATACAGAGACGTTCGTCGCCGGTCTTCTTTGCCACGAGCAAAGCGGGGCTTGCGTATTCCGATTTACTTTCCCGAATAATGTCAGTGTCCAGTAGTTCTTGTATCATGTTACGTACGATTTCACGTTGTGCGTACGGCTGCCTATACGGTTTACAATTTACGGGTGTCACACTCGCATCTTTGAGCTCTATTTTGAATTTAACCAAATCGGTGGTTCCTAATTCTTGTAGATTCTGCGCGAAACAATCCCGATATTTGTTTATAATATCGCAAAGTTCCTGTTTCGTATCATTGTCTAATTTTTCATTTACTGGAACTTGTTCCAACATTATTGGTTCGACGTGTTTCACCTTATAAATTTTCTTTGCTTCCAGATCTTCTGTGATTGGTGTTGCTTTTGGGATCGTGTTGGCTTTAATTTTAAGTTCGTTGTTGCAACGGATGACCATTACGGTAGGTCTATCCAACAAACTGCGTCCAACTATCATTGGTACATCTTGCGCTTCATTCGGAACGATTAATACCTCTATTTCTTCGCTGATTTCGTCGATTTTAAACAACAAGGTGCGTTTTCCGACGGTTATGCTCCGTCCTTCACCGAATCCTTTAAGTTCAACATGGTGCGATATGTATTTCACACCCAGTTTTTCGGCGTCTTGCTGTCGCAAAGTCACACAGTCGCTACCCATATCCACGAATGCGATTGTTTCTTTATCGTCAATGTTGACTATCTTGTGGTATTCATCTGGTAGCGTCGTTATCGTTGTTGCAATTTTGTTTATCCTGGGATTCGCTGACGTGCTGGTTTCTGATTGTTGGTTCGTCTTTTGAGCACAACTATTTGCCAAATGACCAACTTTGTTACATTTAAAGCATCGTTTTCTTTTTTGGGGCATCGGACAATCCCTCGATATGTGACCGATATCTTCACAATTGTAGCATTTCGTTGTTTCGGTTGTGTGGTTTCCGCGAATTCCATCATGTTTTCGAAGCGGCGTTGTATAAGATTGAGTTTGCGTTTTGTATGGATCTCTACGCTGTTTTTCATGAATCATGGTGTCTTCGTACATCTTGATTTTCTTCAACAATTCTTGTGGCGACTTATGACTCATCACGGACAATGATTTGGTGAGTTCATGGTCACCGAGTCCCGTAACAATGTACTTGATTAGCGCTTGATCGCTAATCTCACCACGTCGTCCAATAGCGATCATGTCATAAACGTAATCTTCATGACTTTCTTCTCGTTTTTTCTTTCGTTTCATTAATTCGATGTGTGTATCCGACTCGTCTTTTGCATTCGGGAAGGCTTGGAGAAACTGTCGGCAGAACATTGGCCATGTTGTCGTGTATTCTGTTGACCCATCGTACCATACCCTGGCGGCACCACGCAATTTTGAAATTGCATGTAAAACTTTAACTGCAACATCCCATTCATACGCGACAGACACACTGTCTACCTTTTTTATCCATTGTTGGGCTGTAATGCACGCAGGTTTTGATGGATTGAATTCCGGAATCATATCGATTACGTATCTTGAATCGGTCGTTGATCTAACGCTCGATTGTCGCGGAACCGAATTGTTCATCATTTCGCGTTCCCGTGCTAGCAGTTCTCGTTCACGTCGTAGTAACTCGCGTTCCCATTTCAGCAGTTCTCGTTCCTGCTGCGTAGCATTCATCGTCACATGAGTTTTGAGGGACACCATTTACATTCGCATTTATCGATACGCTTGATTCATTTAGATTTGATTCGGGTTGTTCATTGCTCAATATATTGTTCACTTCTGCACTGTCGTCATGCATTTTTGTCGTATTTGTTTCGTTTTTCTTTTCGCACGTCAAATCTCGGTTATTTCAATCGCACTCGCACTCGTATTTTCGACCACGTTCTTGCAAAAATGTCTGTTTTCGTTTTTCTGGATTACTTATCCCACTTCTGAATTGTTAGGACTATTTAAATAACAACGCACATTTGTTATAGTTAAATATAATTTTCGTCTTTATTTCCTTAACCTCGTTACTACACATTAACCGCCCTTCTTCTCCTCTCTTCTTCTTCCTTCGTACCTCTCCACAGTTGGCAACAACGGATGTTACCCTTACACACATATATATATATATATATATATATATATATATATATATATATATATATATATATATATATACATATATATATATATATATATATATATATATATATATATATATATAAAATAAATCAATAAATCTATATATATATTATTTAAATTCGAGGGTGTCACCTTTTTTAGGAATAAGTTGAATAATGGACAAGATGAAGAGTTTCTACAATCAGTTAGGTATCACATCAATGTTATTGTTTAAAATGGTTTTTATTGTTTTTAAAATATGATACTATTATAGAAAACAAGCAAATAATTTTCTTGAGACTAAATATATATATATATATATATATATATATATATATATATATATATATATATATATATATATATATATATATATATATATATATATATATATATATATATATATATATATATATATATATATATATATATATATATATATATATATATATATATATATATGTACATATATATATATATATATATATATATATATATATATATATATATATATATATATATACATATATATATATATATATATATATATATATATATATATATATATATATATATAAAATAAATCAACGACTCGGAGAGTTTGATTT
This sequence comes from Nebria salina, assembly GCA_944039245.1. NCBI lineage: Eukaryota > Metazoa > Arthropoda > Insecta > Coleoptera > Carabidae > Nebria > Nebria salina. The sequence continues at coordinate 10,609,995 of OX063288.1, forward strand.
TTAAAAATTTATTTTATATTTTAGCAAGGTTACAATGCGACTTGGTTTTACAAGAGTTCTACACTTTCTGCCGTTATGGCTTATTTCTATGTTAAAGCTAGTGTTTTGTTACATAGGTCTCATGTTATGGAAAAGTACTGTGTGTCTGATATATTGCTGATGCTGCAGAGTTGTTGGTTATATAATTCCTCCACTGTTAGATGAAAGAATACCTGTGTCAATAGGTATTGTTTCAGTAGTGATTACATTATCTTTTCTTATTTTAGGTTTACATATTTTTGACATGATTATAGAATACATTTTCTGAATTAATAGCATTACAAGTATTACAAATATTACATAAAGTAAAATATCGTAGAATATTGAATGTGATTCTATTAAAGAATTTTCTTTTAAATGTGTTATTTCTTGCAGTGGTAATTTAATTGTCTCTAAACTTTTTATGTTTAATGTCTTATTAATGACTAATTTAATTTTATTATTATCGATATTTAAATTTATTACTTTGTCAAAGTTAATTTTCATATAAAATTTTTGTTTGTTAATTAAGCAATTTTGTATTGAGAAGATACCACTAATTTCTTTCGCTTGTATTTCATTACCACATTCAATGTTCATTAATTCCTTATTGGGTAAATATTGGTATACAATATTTGAATTGGGAATTGGGATTATTTCGTTATGGTTAAGAAGTTTGCTATATTTGCAATTATTATTGTTTCTATTAAAATACATGTTTTCTAAACACTTATTGGGTAATATGTTTCCTGGAGTACATATGTGTAAATTATCTTCTACTAATGTACATTTATTTAAATAGTTGATTTGTACATTTGTTTTTGAATAATATCCCTTTAGTATATTTAGTGTTACATAATTATTTTCGTGTGTAGTGGGAATTGGTGTAAATTGTAAGAGTTCGGTTTCTGTGAGAGGAATAGGAATGTCGATTAATATGTTCAAAACGAGTTTTTCATACTCGCAGTATGTTTTAACTAATTGTTGGTTCTGCCAATTTTTTATTATGAGGTTTTTAAGATTATCCGGTAATAATTTATTGATTTCTATTTTTATTTCTTCTCTAGGTAATATACCGAAATAGAGTGTATTTGTTTCACAAAAGGCAAAGGTTGTTTCGATTTCGTTAATGACACTTATTAGATTTGTTGCTGTGAATAATAGTTGTGTAATAATGTTTTCTAGATATAGCATATCGGTATAATCTATGATTTTGTCCACAATGCTTTCTAGTTCATTAATTTTGGTTTGAATCATCTCGTTATTATTGTTTATTTTGTCTATTTGTTTATTGAAGTAATTTGAAATATTATTATTGAATACGATAACTTGGTTAAGATTATCTTTGAGCATGTTTTGATTTTCGTTTATTGATTTTAGGGCATCGTCGTATTTTTCTTCGTCTGCAGAGCCTAGGTTTCCGGTAATACTTTTAACAATAGAACCTAATCCGTTTATTAGTCCTCGTTTGTCTTTACTATTGTCATCCAAAAGGATTTGTATTTTATTATTAATTATATCTAGGAAGTTTTCTAGCATTATGAAGTTATTATATAAATATTTTATTTGTTTATTATTATATTTTGTGGTAATTTCTGACTTAACTTTATTATAATGTAGCGTGAGATTACTATAAGATTCTTTAATTTTATTTAGTTTAAGATTTACGTAAATATACTTTGTTACGTGCTATATTCGTCCTTAGGGACCAATTGCGCAATTGGCAATCAGCTGCTCCGTTCGTCCCTTTTTATGTCCTTGTCTTGTCCCTTTTTTTGTTGTTTCTGTTGTTTCGTCTCTTTTATTTTTTTTCTTGAAGTCACTCAGACTCCCCTAAAGACCCAAAACAAGGACCTGATTGAAGGGTGGAGATTTTAGTTCATATGTATTTAAATATATGTCTATATATTAGTAATGTTTTGGATCTTGCCAATCAATATTATTGATGCTAACCTCGTTTCCAAAAGTCAACACGTATCTCACGTGACCAAGAGCGGCTTACATTAGGAAATAGATGGGGTCATAGGTTATCGATATCATATTATCACCACATAGGAATATTTAGGTATTTATTGAAATCCGACTTTGACAAACCCTTTTAAAAATAAATAAAATCATTCGTGGTTGCCCCGGCAGATAGCGAAGTATAGCGGTTGAGCATACCGTCAGTGGAGTAAACCGTGCTTGACCTTCTTGTGCATATTGGCGCGCAAGCGAATTTTCTATTTCTGTTCTTCTCGGCTACCTGGCTATTTTCGTTTTCTCTCGTTTGGCGGGAGTGGAGAAAAAGAAAGGTCGACACAGATAGATTTTTCTGGACCGGTGAACAGAGTGTTTTTTTTAGCAAAAAAAAAGAGAAAAAAAAAAGAGTTACGGTGAGACGGTATTTTTGTCATTTACTTAATTTGAGTAATCCGTATTCGGAATCAAGGAAAGTACCGTTCATTTTCTACGCGGAGTGAATTGTTGCGCTGTGCGTATTTTCGAGTTAAAACTCCGGTGGATTGCCCGTAAGGGGATTAGCACGTGGCTCAGACTTTTTCTTTTCTTGCTGAAAAGTAACCGTTTAGTGCGCTAGTGATCCGGCGATCATCGTCCGCGCATCCAGCGTCACCAAATCTACAATTTCCTGGAATTGCGTCCAGAAATTTCAACAGGAGTACCTGACCCGCCCATTTTGTATCCAAGCTCAGCGGAACCCTCGTCGAGTCGAGTCAAGGTGACCTAGGGACAAAGTGGAGTGAATAAGCTAAGTACCGGCAGATATTTCCATTAAACCAGATTTAATTTTCCTTAAGAATATCAATTCAAGAAAAATTCGCCCACTTAGAGACTATTTGATATTATAAATTTAACTCAGCTGTGGGTGAGGTGCATACTAATTGTAGCTGCGCCCGCGCAGTATCGCTGTAAAGATAATATTGTAAGCACATGCGACTTGTAATATGTATACATATCTATATTTACGTTCAGATTCCATGTATTCCGTGAACGTTTTTGTGAACGCTGATGTTCGTTGTCTCCATTTGATTGAGTTGCTGTAAATAATCGCGGTTTTTAATACGCACTCGATTTGTGTGTAGTTATTCGTACCTTGGGCCGTTCCGTAGCGCCTTCTTCTGTGACTCACCTTCCTACGAAAACATATGTACATTTGTGTGAACCGAGTTGATCAACAAGGGCATTTCAATTTAGGTAAATGTTTCTTACCGGGTAGTGTCACGGGTAGAATTCCAACGGCACAAGCACTATCGCGTTACTTCGCGAACATCCGCGCGTATTACGTTCAGAAAACCAACTCGCACATCGTGGAATACTGCGAGGATTTCAATTGTATTGATTGTTGTATATTTGTATTAAGGGATTACCCTTATTAGTGTACAACGTTGCCCACCGTATCGATCTTGTATTAAATCCTAGGGATTTTCGTGATTTAGTCTGGTTGAGGTAAGCACTACATTTAAATTACGTGGCGCCCAAACCTATAGGTATTTTTTTTGAACCACCCCTTCTCCACTGAGAAGCCGGCACCCTCAGCCCATGCGAGGATTTTCGGTACCGTGTAAAAAGGCACGTTACAACTTATTATTAGTGGAAATTAGGGCCTTTCCTAATTTTAAGATGTTGATTCCGGGATTGTCTCTTTCGTCTTTGACGTTGATGGTTGCGATTGTTCGCAGGATTCTGTAAATTTGCGGTATGGTTTTAACTTATCTATTTTTATTTTTTTCTGTTAGTATTTGTGCCTTGTTTTTTTATGTAGGTTTTGACTACTTGTTGTTTATAAGCAGGTTTTTTGATTTTCCCGGTATTTCTCTTAGCTTGCTGTTCGTAGACCTTTTTGTGTAGTTTATAACTGTTTACTTTTGAGGTAGCGTATTTCATTTTATTTCCTTCTAGCAAAGCTTTGGTTTCTTCGTAGACTTTATCAATGATATCTTTGTGTGTTTGAATATAGTTATCCGTTATTATTTCGGGTGATATTGCTTCATTAGATTCGCTAAAATGACCGAAAAGGATATCGTTCGGTGAACGTTAAGTTACGGAATGAATACTTTGGTTATAAGCATGAAGAGCGTATCGAACTTTGTTACTGGTGCCTAAATCGTTAAAATCTTTATTTTGCTCTAAGATTCTCATGTGTTCTATGATGGTGGAATGAAATCTTTCAATGTTACCATTACTTTTAGGATTGTTTACGCTTATAAGGTGTATACGAATTTTCTTTGTTGATAGAAAATTATAAATTAATTGATTGTTGAATTGTAAACCGTTATCTGAAATAATTAAACTAGGGTATCCGAAAATTGCAAAATATTTAATTAATTTTTGGACTATAGTTAAGGTATTAATTTCGGGCAAATGATAAATTTGGGCATGCTTAGAAAAACTATCAATTATCGTTAAGAATTTTTGTTTCCTTAAGGACAATATATCTATGTGAATTACTTCTAGTGGTTTTGATGCTGTGGGTGTTTTCAGTATAGGAATTTTAGTTGGATTTCTTTCGTATTTATTTTCTTGGCATATCTCACAGTTATTTATAAATTTTGATATAGATATTTGCATATTAGGCCAATAGTATTTCTGTTTTAATTTGTTATAAGTTTCTACTATGCCTCGATGGTTCGTTTTACCAAGGTGGTAGTTTTGAATTAATTCTATTTGTTCATCAGATAATTCGATAGTTGCGATTGGCAGTAAATTAATTTATAGGTTCCAGGTTGAAAATGTACACGTAATAGGGAATTTAATGTGTTTTGAAAATGTTCAGGTACTATACAATGATATTTAATGCCCGGTATACAATATTCCTTTATGAATTGTAATAAAGCGTTTTCGCAGCCATTTTTATTAAGGTACATATATAATTCTTTGTTTATCGTGCTTAAATAGTTTTTTGATTTCTATGCTGTTTTTTGAATTCGTTTCTTTGAAGATTATCTGATTTTTGCCAAAATTTACAGGGATTTCTTCATAATGAAGTCCGTTTATCGGTGACTCATCGTCAGAGTGTTGTGTGCAGCTATCGGTGTCTTTTACAGCGATAACAGAGTTTGCATAATTTTGGATGGTGTCTGGAGTGAAAACGTTTATTTGTATATTGGTATTTTGAAAAGTTTGTGTTAGTAAATTTTCTATGTCGTACCAATTCTGTTTATCTAATTTAGGCATATTGATAGAATTAATATTATTTTGAAGTAAATATTCTCTTAATTGCTTCAGGCAAGTTTCTATATCTTTTAAATTTGCTTTGTCGTAATAATTATTTTTTGTTATTAAATGAATAATCGGTTTTGGTGACATTTGAATAGCTATTTTTCCTTGAATTTTAATTTTGTCTAAGTTAATTGTTGTTTCGAATTTTTCATTAATTTATTTGGCAAAATCTTGGCTCATTTTAAAGTCTTTAGATATACAGTGTGTTATGAGTTCTGAGTGATCGAAAATGTTTGTATCTAAGTAATTTATTGCAAAAGATTTTGGAATTCTGGACAGGTAATCCGCGACATAATTTTGTTTACCTTTTTGGTATTCGATATCATAGTTATAGTCGCATAGCTTGAGTTTCCATCTTATTAATTTTTGATTGGGTTCTTTCAAACTATTCAGCCAAATTAAGGGTTTATGGTCGGTTATTAGTTTGAGTTTGTTTCCGTATAGGTAAGGGTGGAAATGTTTAATAGACCAAATTATCGCCAGTAGTTCTTTTTCAGTGGTGGAATAGTTTATTTCGTGTTCGTTGAGCGTTCTACTTGCGTATGCTATAGGTAAATCTTTTCCTTCAATATTTTGTGAAAGCACTGCGCCTAATGCAAAGTTCGAAGCGTCGGTGGTTAATCTAAATTGTTTGGAAAAGTTTGGGTATTGTAATATTGGTGAATTTGAGAGTAGCAATTTACATTTTTCAAAACATGAAATATATTCTTTATCCTCAATGTTAATTTTGACATTTTTCTTAAGACATCTAGTGAGGGGTTTTGTTAATTTAGCGAAGTCTTTGATGAATCTTCGATAATAACCAAGTAGATCAAAAAGTGATTTAATTTCTTTGGGTGATATTGGAATTGGAATTTTTTTTATAATTTCAATTTTACTAGGGTTTGGTTTTATACCTTCGGTGGTGATTAAATGGCCAAGGTAAGCGACTTCTTTCCGTAGAAATTCGCTTTTGTCTAGTTGTATCTTTAGGTTAGCTTCCCTTAATCTTTGAAAAATGGTTTTAATGTTTTGTATGTGTTCTTGTAAGGAGGTTCCTAATATAATAATGTCATCTAGGTAGACAAAACATATTTTATTTATCAGATCTTTGAGCACGAAGTTCATTAGCCTTTGAAATGTACTTGGGGCATTTTTCAACCCAAAAGGCATTCTGAGGAATTCAAAATGACCCTGGTCTGTGGAGAAGGCTGTTTTCTCTATAGAACCGTGATCCATTTCTATCTGATGAAAACCGATGATTAGGTCAATAGTCGTAAAATAGTTCGCTTTTCCTAGTTTGTCAAGAATTTCTGTTATATCAGGGATGGGAAATTTGTCGTCGATTGTTTTGGAGTTTAATTTCCTATAATCTATCACCATTCTAAATTTTTCTTTTCCTGAGGCGTCTTGCTTTTTGGGTACAATCCAAATTGGACTACTCCAAGGTGAATATGAATGTCTAATTATTTTGTCATCTAGCAATTTATTAATTTGAGAATTTACTTCATCCTTATAAATTATAGGGTGTTTCGTCTGATGTATTAATTTTATGTTTAATTTTGTTAGTGAAGGTGAAATTTTGATTTTCGGAAATAGTTAAATCTTGAAATTCTTTTATCAATTCATTTAAGTGGTTAATTTCCATATCGTTTAGATGTTCTGTTCTGAGATTAAGTTTATCGCAAGTATCGTGAAAATTTAATTCCAAATTATTTTGGTGGAAGTAGCTAAATTTGAATTTATGTTTATTTAATAATCTAATCGTTTCATTAGGGTAGTCTATGATTGCTCGTAATAACCTTAAACCAGAGTTTCCTATTACAATATAATTCATAAATATGACATTTTAATTTTATATTAAATAGTTCTGCAAAAGTATAATAATTTCCATGAGAGATGGCATTGGCTGTTTGAATTTGAAAATATTCGATATATATTTTGAATTTATTTTTATTTTCGTCTACAAATTTTTGGCTTATAAAATTTTCAGATGATCCGGTGTCTATTAAAATTCGGCAATTTTTAAATTGAATGAATGGTAGTTTTGAGGTATAATTGGCTAAGGATTCAAATTTTCTTGCTTGAGTATGCAAAAATTTTCATTGTCTATTTCTGGTTCTGTGGTAGAATATTCAAAATTTATTAAACTTTGAACGTCGCTTAATGATTTTGGATTTCTGGCCGCAAGTTGGCCTCTATGGTTCTTTACAATTAATTATGAAATTATGAGCAGCGTATGTTGTCATAAATATTTCTAAATTTTCGAAACCGGTACCATAGTTTAACATTAATAGGCCCATAAGTCTGTTAAAGATATCTTCATATTTATGGAAATATGCAAAAATATCTTCGTTATATTTTTGTTCTAAGTGTTATAATTCAGTTAAGAAATGAACTTCGTTTCTTTTATCTCTATATTCTCCAACTAATAAATTTTTTAAGGAAGTCCAGTCGGTGTATGTTTTAGTTGCTAATTTAGCGTTGGCTTCTCTTATAATTTTTTTTCTGATTGAATGAAGTATTATTCTTTTGAAAAAGTAACGGATACGGCAGGAATCGAACCCGCGACCATCGGTTTCGCGCCGATCGCTCTAACCAACTCAGCTACGCATCCACTGACCACAACCGTCCCTTTTTCAACTGCTTCAATTGCCAAGTGTTAACAAATACGTTCGAAGACTTCACACTGTGATATTGACAACGAATAATTGTAACGTAGGCTACTAGGTACGGAAACCCGCACAGTACATGAAATAGAAATATTTTTTAATTATTACTATTAACGAAATTCACGTTAAGGTACATCTAAGAATAATTTAAGCAGTTGAAAAAGTAACGGATACGGCAGGAATCGAACCCGCGACCATCGGTTTCGCGCCGATCGCTCTAACCAACTCAGCTACGCATCCACTGACCACAACCGTCCCTTTTATATATATATATATATATATATATATATATATATATATATATATATATTTATATATTTATATATATTTATATATATATATATATATATATATATATATATATATATATATATACATATATATATATATATATATATATATATATATATATATATATATATATATATATATATATATATACATTATATAACCAACAACTCTGCAGCATCAGCAATATATCAGACACACAGTAATTTTCCATAACATTAGACATATGTAACAAAACACTAGCTTTAACATAGAAATAAGCCAGAAAGGCAGAAAGTGTAGAACTCTTGTAAAAACAAGTCGCATTGTAACCTTGCTTAAATATAAAATAAATATTTAAAAATGAAACTCTCCGAGTCGTTGATTTATTTGACGCAGTCGGTAGGATACCAAAAAGATTTTAACTACGAATAATCTCAAAACGCGAGTTCTATTTCCATTAAAAGTTAAAACCGTCACTTTTAAGTGTTTAACACGGCATCAAAAGAACAGCAAGACTCCGAGTGTAAGAAATCCGAAATCTCACTACAACTCTTGATGCCCATACGCCCAGCCTATTTTCCATCCAGTAATGCTAAACGTTTTCCCGGCGGAAGCTATCGTTATTGTTCTATCCCACATGTCAGGAAGTGACGCAATGCGTACATGACTATTTGATTCTTCAAGGCCTTCGACGTAATAATCCGCATAAAGTTCATCGTGTCCCGGTTTCATTATATAAAAAACTCCGTGTTCCGCGTTCAACGTTATCTTTGCGAAATGAATTATTTCTGCAATCAATATATCCAAAATCAGCGTATAATACGTTTCTGGTTCTGATAGATTGCGCATCCAATCCAGTTGCACATAACGGCAAGATGTTGGACCTTGAACCTCTACATCCCTCTGCAGAAGTTCATCATCTGGCTGAATTACAACCAATCAACGAACGGTTTCGTGTCCTACAAACCAAATTTGCAGATAACTGCATCTCTCAAAATCGTCCTGGACGGTATTTGATGCGCGTCATCCCCAAAAGAAAAAGACGTCCCAAATTTAAATACAAGTTCCCTCCAACCACACTACTCCAACGTACTAAAGCCCCTCTCCCTGAAGATCTAGAAGATATACTGGAACAAACTGCCCTCATATTTCGTTATCTTTTTTATTCACTCTACTACATTCAAAATTGTACCATTACACTTTCAAATTGTTCCTATTACTTATCTCCAGTATTGTAATAATATCTATTCCACAAAATCCCATGTTACTAAATCAAAATCTATATTTATTATTAATTAAATATAGTTAGTTTCTTTTTTTTTTTCTCTATAAAACATTCTTTCCCATGACTTGAAAGGGCAGTTTAAGCCCTATAAGTTTATTTATTTTATTGTTATTTGTACCATATACAATGTATTAAATATAAGAAAATAAAATTTGTTTAAAATCTAGCCGATGCCGCACGGGAACAAGCTTCGCCCTGATGTGATTAAGTACCTCTTTATATTCATTTTCTAAATTTTTGTAATTGTTTAATTTTCAAACGTTATGCTTATGATACAGTAGTTCAAATTATATTTAAAATTAATTAAGTTAGTTTTTTTTAATTTGTATTTGGTTCCAAATGCCCAGTTAAGAGTTTCAAAAAATTTGTAAATAAAAATTGTTATTATTAGAATATAATTTTGTAATTTCGTCCACCCTATTTGTATAAGCTTTTAAGATAAACCTACTCCGACTCCGACTTGAGAGCTAGTCAAAGCATTTAATTTAGATTCTTCGTTATAAAAATCGTTACAATATATATATATATATATATATATATATATATATATATATATATATATATATATATATATATATATATATATATGGGTGACAGTGTGACAGTGTGAACGACTGGGATACGCCGTCAGTCACGAAAGCGCAGCCTGTACTGGAGTCTGTCTTGGAGTAATCAGTATATGTGTGTTTAAAGTCTGTGTACTGTTGCAATGGAATGAAGAATTCAATCAAGTATACGGCGTTAGGAGTAGAATCTTTTGGCAAGTTGGTCAGCTCTAAGTTTGTCGTCAAAGAAAGAGATGCCCATAAAACGGTCTCTTGGTTGTCAATGATGGTATTTAACAATCTTAGATGTTTAAGTGCAGGAGGATAGAGAGAAGTTGCACTATTGGTATATAGACGACTCAATAATGGATTATTGGAAAATATGGAACGGTTTATAAGCTGCGTGAGCGAAAGAACTTTGCAGACGTACCTCAAACCAAGTTTGATTTACCTTATCTGAAGTGTTGGTACACCGGTTTCACAGTGAAGGCTTGCAATTGGGGTAGTCCTGAACGCACTGGTGACTGCTCGAATGCCAGCATTGTGCACGCTTTCTAGCTTCTTCATGTGAGAAGCAGTGTACACAATGATAGCACAGAAGTCTATCCTGGATAGAACCAGACTGACGTAAAGTCGCAGCAGAGAGTCTCTATCGGCTCCCCATTTTATGGAGGCAATACACTTGATATAGCTATCACTGACATTCGGCACCACGCAGAAACAGTGTTGATTTGTCTTAGTCATAAAAGACGACGGTCGAAAATTATGCCCAAAAACTTCACCTCATCCACTATCCGCACTGGTCTATCGTAAAGCGATACAACAAGACAGCTGTGTGCTTTACGTAGTCGACAGAAGTCAATAGCACAGGTTTTCTTCACAGAGAAACGAAATCCACGGTCGGATGCAGCCAAAGGAACTAAGTCAGCAGCCTGCTGTAATCTGACAGAGAGCAAGAGATTGGGATGAAGTGAAGATCGTGAGGTCATCTACATACAGACAATAATCAACAGTATTCGGAAGGTTGGACACAATGTCATTGATTGCAATCCAGAATAGTTTTACACTAATGGAAGAGTCTTGGGAAATTCCGTTTTGCAACGGTCGTAAAGAAGGGAATGTTTGTCCAGCTCGAACTCTTAATGAACGTTTCGAAAGAAAGTTTTCTACGAATTGTGGCAAATGGCCTCGTAGACCCCAGTTGGGCAGTTTTCGTAGAATTCCGTATCTCCAAGTCATGTCAAAAACTTTCTCTAGATCAAAAAACATTGCAACCAGGTGGTTGCGTTTTAAGATGCTTGATTGAATAGCGTTCGTCAGATTCACATGTAGGTCAGTAGTGGGGTGGTGCTGACGAGATCCACATTGATGTTGGTTGATGAGATTGTGGGATTCTAGAAACCAGCTGAGTGATAATTGATCATAACTTCATATAACTTTGTCAGATGACATGACAAAGATATTGGACGGTAGCTTGATGCAGAAGACACATCTTTGCCCTTCTTGTGTATCGGCACAATTATCGCTTCGCGCCAAATGTCAGGGTAGACATTTTCAACCCAAAGCCGTGTAACGACTTTCGCGAGCGAGAAGCCGACAGAACGAAATGCTCGACTAGCTCTCAGACCGGAGTCGGGAGTGGGGATACGAGCTGCAGCAGCTAAGTGAATTAAATTCAAATTTCGTAACAATGACAATTTATTGCACAAAAAAAAAGATTGCACTTACCTGGGCTTTTGACGCCTATACACGCTAAATATTAAATATTTGGGTTACAAAGAAAATAAGCAAAAATAAAGTAAATGGGGTAATGGCAAAATTAGATGATCGTGGCCATACTCATCAACCGTCCAGACGTGAGTCGCGAGGCAGCGCCGGCTAATAGCTCCAGGGTATTTATTTTAGGGCACCAGCCCGGTGTTCCCGGACGTCCTGGAGGCGGCAAAGAGATGTTGGTGGCTGCGCTCAACTCTGGTGCTGTCTGGTGCTACGGGTCTGCGGTTACCAATTGGTGGTTTTGGTGATAAAATCCTCTCGTATGGCCTCCGTAACGAGGTTATGACTTCACGTACGTTATGTAAGTAATAACGTCGGAACCAAATGCCTTAAAACAGGTGGAAAGTGTTATGTACGAGGTAGAGATGCACAGGAATTTATAGCCACGGTATTAACGGAATTTTAACATAAAATAAACTAACGATAACAAGCAAATGAGGGTGCTTGAATACTGAACTGTTACGCTACAAAAAAGGAATAATTGAGTCTACAATTAAATTGACAACAATTACAAAAAGGTGAAGTGATAAACAGAGTAACGTTAAACGTTAAATTGCAAAAATTGAAGAACCAGTGATTAAACACTAATACGGTTCTGAATATGCCAGACAACTCAAAAATATGGAGTTGAATAAATAAAGCAGAACTACTGTTGAAAAACTGACAAAATTGATGGGCCAAAAGAAATAACCCCGGAACCACGTGGTAAGTGGGTTCCGGCTAACCAAATATCAATATAATAAAGTAAGTAATAAATTATACATATCTCAGGTCGTTGCTTCTGTCGGAGACTCAGTTACGGAATTATGTACTAAATGCAAAAATGCACGTGAAAAAAAACTATAGAACGGTACTGGAACGGTAAGACATCCGCCTTACTGGCTGGTCAGCCGACAAGAGAGCGATATTCCGTATCTTTTCGCGAAACGACAAGTTTAATCCCGCATTTGCCGGATTAATTAATCCCGCTCGAGGTGCGCGCAATGCCGAGCGGCGAAGGATACCAAACGTTTTGCGGTAAAACCGCTAGATGACACGATTACCTCGAAATTGTGCCAACTAGGCTCATAAAATAGTGACAGCGTACAGCCAGTTGAGAAATTCCACTATTCTGAGTTTAAATATGGTGGGTAAATGACCATACATTGCGTAAGCCTAACAGAAGCATTGGCTATGTGACTCAGTGCCAATTCAATTCTGCTAAAGTGAATATTGAATTATAACTCTCAGAATTATCACAGTCAAGGTTTAGAGGAACTTCTTCAGCCGCTTTTGAGCGCAGAAAATGGAGCGAGTAATTATCTGAGTGACTAACGGACTAAAACTGGTTTGCTAAAATATCACAAATATCATCTCTGACAGTGTGTACCTGACCATTGCCCTCGAGCATTGGAATATGGGAACTTATCTTGTAACCGTTCATATACCTGATTTTCTTCTAAAGCAGAGTTTGGTCGAAATCAGTACCGATAGAAGAAACAAATCCGCGCCAAGACTCAGTTTTAGACTGAAGAATTGAACGCCTCTCCGGTACACTTTTAGTGCGTGCTTTTTAGAACGTATAGCGGAAGCAACGTGTTCATTCCACCAAGGAACAGACTTTTTTCTGAGACAACCAGAGGATTTCGATATTGATAACGAAGCGGAATGCAGAATAGAATCGTTTAGATGTTGCAGCTCGACATTTAAATCTGGTGAAGGTTCGGGAAGCATAAGGTTGTTGGCGAAAGATTGCCAATCGGCCAGATTAAATAACCATCTTTGTGCTATTTTTTGTGCAACAGAAACCGTATTTGCAAGAAACGACACAAGAATGGGAAAATGGTCACTGTAATGGGCATCGTCAACTACCTGCCACTGAAGATGTGAAGGCTGACTTCATAGATAAACTCGAAACATGTTACGGTTTCGGGTTCTTCGGTCTGCCCTTAGCCTATCTTTGGGTTTACTAGCATTTTTGATCGTCTCATTGTCAATAGATATAGCGCTTGACTCTGAGTCGGAGAGAGAAATATTTGTAGCCTGCCCTGACAGAACAGGAGCTGGAGATGGCATTAAATTAGAAGAAAGCACGTTGTTTTGAGATTGGGATGTATCTGGCAGAACAGGCAGTGGCACGACAGGAGGAGACGATTTTGCAGTGATGCTAGTTGCTATACAAGTGTTAGAAAGAACGGCGCTAATGATAGCGCCCATATTAGTGGAGATTGCCTCCATAATCATTTTTTCGATTTCAGGTAAAAGAGCAGCAATGTCGTTAACAGAGATAAGAGAAATAGCAGGTTTAGCTGCAGCAACCTTGGCAAAGCTCAGTGCCGTAACTGCAGCGTTCTGACGTACAAAGGCTCTAGCTTCAGGAAAGCTACAGTTGTTTAGAGTTTTGTATTTTATGATAGCTTACACTTCTTTAAATTTTGAACCGTTTTTGGACAGGGAGAGATGCCCTTCACCGTAATTGACGCACTTTACCGGATCGGTACAGCGCTGTTCTTCGTGGGGTGCTTTTCCACATATACAAATTTTTTTATCCTTGCATGTTTTTGAAGAATGACCGAACTTTTGGCAATTGAAGCATCACATCGGGTTGGGAATGTAAGGCCTAACAGGCAAATCATACATTGCTACCCGGATTTTAGCTGGCAACTTATGCAGCGAAAATGAAACAATAATGGACGCAGTGTCCTCCACTACATCATTGACAATACGCCTGACCTCAGAAACTCCTTGTGCTTTTAACTCTAAGCAAAGCTCATCAGTTGTGCAATTTAATAAATCGCGACACGTAATCACTCCTTTGACGGTATTGAGGGTCGAGTGAGAGGATACCTCAACAGGAATATCAGAAAATACATTGGTTTGCAGCAACCGAGTTGCTTGCTTAGCAGATTTTGTTTCTACCAAAAGGCCTTTCTTTAAAGACTGCACCTCGCCAACAAAACTATACATTTGCTTATTGATTAAAAAAGGGCTGACCTTGAAAATATCAGATCCGGCCTTTTTTTTGATGACCAGAAACCGGGGACATGAATCCACCGTCAACTGGCTCATCACATGCTGCTCTTTTGCAGGGTTTAAAACAACAGAGGGGTTGCCCCCTCCGTCAAACACCCCGCCCACCTTAAAATAAGAAAATGTAGCCAAAACTACGAAAAAAAAAATATTCAATCGATGTAAACTAAATCCGAATGAAAACAGTCCATAAACGACCAAAACAACACCATACACAGCAAAATAAACACAAACAAGAAAAAAACCTGTTTCGACACGAATTTTATTTGTTAACAAATAAAATGTATATATATATATATATATATATATATATATATATATATATATATATATATATATTTATATATATATTTATATATATATATATATATATATATATATATATATATATATATATATATATATGTATATATATATATATATATATATATATATATATATATATATATATATATATATATATATATATATATACATATATATATATATATATATATATATATATATATATATATATATATATATATATATATATATTTATTTATTATTTTGGTTTTAATTTCACTTATGGCTTCAATTTTATAATAGGTCACGACGCGTTTCGACTGTTAAGTCATTATCGAATGATATTTATGTTGGGTTATTTGGGCTTATATAGTGGTGGTTAATGCTTATTTCTGGGAATTTGTGTAATGGCCTTGAATAGGGAGTCTGATGCGCTGTTGGTTTGAATATTGATGATGTGAACTAACTTATACACCAACGTTCCAATCAAGGACACTCTAATCATAATAGAATCCAAACTTCACAAAAATGGTTACGAAGAAGCATACATAAAACAAACTATCGATATACTAAAAACAAAATTAAACCAAAATTATTTTAAATTCAATAACCAATACTACGAACAAAACGACGGCCTAGCCATGGGAAGTCCTTTATCAGGCATATTATCCGAAATATTCTTACAGAACATGGAGGATGAAATAATGCACATATATATATATATATATATATATATATATATATATATATATATATATATATATATATATAAATATATATATTTATATAAATATATATATACATATATATATATATATATATATATATATATATATATATATATATATATATATATATATATATATATATATATATAAGTTATATTGGTGCATTATAAGCATATTACATGTTGTATTATTAGCTGATGATTTGATTTCTTTGTCTTGTTCGACAACACATGTTTATTGTCACGTGACAAGTGGAAGTTATGAAACCTATAAATGTTCCGAATATTAGATATAAGTCA
Organism: Nebria salina; assembly: GCA_944039245.1. Lineage (NCBI taxonomy): Eukaryota > Metazoa > Arthropoda > Insecta > Coleoptera > Carabidae > Nebria > Nebria salina. The sequence goes on from OX063288.1 coordinate 10,626,081, forward strand.
CGTATTCTGTTCAGATCTTGTTCTGTTTAAACAACATAATAAACACGTACAATAAAATTATACAAGATATCATTTTTTGTTAACCTTGTATTGTGAGAAATAAAAGTGGCGCAGTCGGTAGGATCTCCGAAAAGAGTGACGTTCGAAACGCTATTAAATAAATTAAAAAAAGCGTCAATTCGTTATTAACGTACTCGGTCGATTTTAATCGTTCATTCGGAAGATCAAGGAAGAATCTACACCCGCAGAATCGTTTAACTCGATACCAGGGTTAAATCCAACGTCAAGAAAACAGATACGTCCAGGATCCGGGAACCTGCAGCACTACAGCCGCAGCCGTCTTGTTACACGCAGGGAACCCGCAAACCCGCCGCATAAATGAAGATTGCAATAGCCAACATTCTTCTAACAATATTACTGTAAGCATTACTATAAAACTAACATATTATTTAGTTTACTAGAGAAGTGCGATTCGGCTAACACTTCGAACTCCCGACATAGGAGTGAATTTTAACTAACAAATAGATTAGTATATAAAAAAAAAAGCCAACCTGGCATTAAATTTATCAACCTTATTTGAATCAATACTCGAAATCGAGCAGGACTCAAATATTTTAAATTGTAATACTACAAGTATGGCAAATACATCTGAAATTAAATTTTTGTTGGACGGTATTCCAAATTTTAATGGAAACCCAAAACTTTTAGCTTCTTTTATTATAACCTGCGACGAAATAGTAAACATATTAAATTCTACATTCGGAATAACGGATTTACAAAAAAAATGTGCATTATTTCACATAAAAAGTAAAATAACGGATAAAGCCGCCGAGGAATTGCGTAATTATAATTTTGAAAATTGGCTTAACCTAAAAACCCATTTATTAAGCTGTTTCCAAAATGATCAAAAACCTACTACTATTATTCTAGATATTTTAAGAGATTGTAATTCTCCGAAAAATGCAAGGAACTTATTAAATAATATAAAAGATAAATTTGAATTATGCAAAACTAAAATTATCACCACCTATGACAAAAATGTTGCAAACGAATTAAAAAAATTTAACGAGTCTTTAATAGTAAATCATTTCATTAGTTCATTGAGAGACCCTATGCGAAATAACTTGGCTACACGAAATCCGCAAACTATTAGTGATATTGAAAAATTATTATTAAATGATTTTCAATATATGCAATATTCAGAAAATAAAATCCGCCCTTTACCGAATATTCCTCCTACGAAATTTCCATTAGCAAATACAAACTTCCCTACCGGACCAATCTACAGGAATTTTACTAGTAACCAACCCAAAAGATTCGCCCCACGTCAAAATATTATTAATAACCAAAGACAAAAACCACCAACACCCATGTCAACCCAATCCAGAATGACAACTAGTTCCAATCAACCTAACAGTTACTTTATGAGACAAAATAAACAATTCGGCACAACCACACCAAATTACATTGTAGAAGAACTTAACACAAACTAAGATGATAATAATTTACCTTTGCACGAAAATGTCGAAGACATTGACGAATCAGAAAACAACACTGACGAAAACTCTTTTTTAGACTTAGACTAAATAACACAACAGGAGAATTGATGAATATAAACTGTAATTCAAAATTACCCTTTATCAGAATTAAAGATTATATTATACTTTTAGACACAGGCAGCACTATTAATCTAATAAACAAGAATTTTGTGGAATCAGAAAACAAAAAAAAACAATAGGTTTAAAATTTTTAAAGAAAACTTCACTTTTAAAACAGCTAGTGGCAAATCTTCCGGAGATTCAAATGTTATAATCAATGTTAATAAAAATCCGATTAAATGTTATATTAATAATTTCCATAAAAACTTTAATTTATTATTGGGTATTAACACTCTAGAAATATTAGGCATGTCTATTGATTTAAAGAATAAAAAGGCAATATTAAACAATAAAGAATGTAACTTCGAATATTTTAACGCCCATAATACTAATTGTTTCAACAGCGAATTAAATGAAATTTATATTAGAAGTGATCATTTAAACGAAGAAGAGGAAAAAGAGCTGTTTAAAGTAATCTGTGAATACCAAATGATTTTCCCAAAAGAAAAAGAACCCTTAACACACACAAGTGTAATACAACATAAAATCACGACTACAGACGAAACCCCTATATACACAAAAAGTTACCGGCACCCCGAGATTTATAAAAACGAGATTAATAACCAAATAGCCAAACTTTTAGATGACAAAATAATCCAACCATCCTATTCACCTTGGTCGTCCCCAGTGTGGATGGTGCCTAAAAAATTAGATGCAAGCGGTAAAAAGAAATTTCGAATGGTCATCGATTATAGAAAACTAAATCAAAAAACAGTAGACGACAAATTCCCGATACCCAACATAACAGAAGTGCTTGATAAATTAGGAAAAAATATATATTATACAATTCTCGACTTAGCATCCGGTTTCCACCAAATCCAGATGCATCCTGATTCTATTAGTAAAACCGCCTTCAACACCGATAAAGGGCATTTCGAATTCACACGAATGCCTTTTGGCCTAAAGAATGCACCCGCAACCTTTCAGCGACTGATGAATTATGCTTTAAGGGAACATTTAAATAAAATTTGCTTAGTATATTTAGACGATATTATTATTTTAGGAACAAGTTTACAAGAGCATATTGGAAATATCAGAAAAGTATTTAAAACATTAAAATTGCATAATTTAAAAATACAGCTAGATAAAAGTGAGTTTTTAAGGAAAGAAGTTGCTTATTTGGGTCATATTATTTCACAGGAAGGAGTAAAACCTAACCCTTCAAACATCGAAGCAGTAAAATCCTTTCCCATCCCTAAAACTCAAAAGGAGATCAAACAATTTCTAGGACTTATTGGCTATTATAGAAAATTTATTCCGAATTTCGCCAAACTAACTAAACCTTTAACAAACTATTTAAAAAAGGGAAACAAAGTAGATACTAATAATAAACAATATATTGAAAGTTTCGAAAATTCAAAATTGCAATTAATAAATTCACCTATTCTCCAATATCCTGATTTTACAAAGACCTTCACTATAACCACTGACGCTAGCAATTACGCCATAGGAGCCGTATTAAGCCAAAATGTAAATGGAAAAGACCTACCAGTAGCATACGCGTCTAGAACATTAAACGAGCATGAGATAAATTATTCCACAACAGAAAATGAACTATTGGGAATAGTTTGGGCATGTAAATATTTTAGACCATATGTTTATGGAGTGAGATTCAAAATCGTAATAGACCACCGCCCACTAGTTTGGCTTATGAATCTAAAAGACCCCAATTCGAAATTAATGAGATGGCGTATTAAACTCGAAGAATACGACTACGAAATTATATATAAAAAAGGAACATTGAACTCCAATGCAGACGCTTTATCGAGAATACGAAACAAATTCGAACTAAAATTTACCCACAAAAACATTTTTGAAAAACCAAATAACATAATACATTGTATAAGCAAAGATTTTAAATTAAATAAAGGTTTCGCATTAGAAGTCAATAAAAAATTCGATAGCAAACATTATTTACAAAATATAAAAATGAATAGTCAAAATTTTGCAATACAACCAATATATGAACAAAAATATAAATTAATACATTTAATAACAAAATCAAATTACTTCGATAAACCAACGTTAAATACAATTGAAGATAGACTTATCGAGATCAAAAATTATTTAATTGAAAACGACATTTTTGAAATTCATTCACCCAAAATATGTTCCGGGCTAGACGAAATAAATTTTGAATTAATTAAAATTTTAATTTTTAAAATATTTCAAGACACTCATATAATTTGGGTTATCCACGAACTTCCAGAAATAAATGTCAGTGATTCTTTAGAAAGTTTACTACCCAATTTAGATGATACCGACGAACAGACACTCCATTCTGATACCGAAAATGAAATTAACGGTGTTATATTCAAGGATATTCCTTTAAATGTTGGAAAAAACCAAATAATAATAAAAATAGGTGACAAATTTCAAGTAAATTTAGAAAAATTATTCAAAATTAAACAAAGACTAATAGTAACCGTAGATAAAGAAAATACAAATAAAAATATTTGTGAAATGTTTAAAAATTATCTTGTACCAAATGTAAATTATTATTGTCTAATTGACAACGATTTAATTGCAATAATTAATAATATATTACAAACTACATTTGTTAAAAATTCTTTCAAAATTATTCAAACGACAATACAATTAGAAGATGTTTTAAATGATAACGATCAAAATTTACAAATACAGTTGTATCATGAAGGAAAAACAAATCATAGAGGTATAACAGAAACGTATCAGAAATTAAAAAGAAGATATTATTGGCCTAATATGATTTCAAATATTCAGAGATTTATTAATAACTGCGAATTATGCCAAACTTGTAAGTATGAACGAAATCCATATCAAATACCCGATCAGTTAACTCTCAATGCCAAACATCCTTTCGATATATTACACCTTGATGTATTAACCCTAAATAAAGAAAAGTACTTAACTTTAATAGATTCCTTTACTAAATTCGCAGCATGTAAATTATTAGATAATACCACATCCACTAAAATTGTTGAAAATTTATTATAATATTTCGCCCAATATTATTACCGATAATGGTGTAGAATTTAACAATGAAATGATCAAAAATTTATTAACCGGTTATAAAATTGTACTTCATATTACTTCAACTAGCAACCCGCAAAGTAACGGTTTAATCGAACGCTTACACTCATCTTTGATAGAACATCTTCGAATTTTGGAGCAAAGACATGAATTTAAAAACTTGGATACAGTTAATAAAATAAATATCGCAATAATAGCCTATAACAATTCGTTAAATTCAACCAAATGTACCCCGATTGAAACACTATTTGGAAATGATTGTGAAAATAAAATACTAAAATTTCAAGATACAGATCAGGATTATTTAAACATTTGGAAAGACAAATTGAAGAAAATACGCGAGAAGGTGAAACAAAGAGCAGAAATGAATAAAATTAAAAGATTCCTGAAACAAAAACCAACAAAAGACCAAGATTTAGAAATTAAAACAAAAGAAGTTCTAGTAAAAGAAAATCCTAGATTAATAACAAAATTTAAAAAGCCTCTATTTAAAAAACAATCCTTGACAGAATTCAATAAAATAAGAAATACAGTAACTTTAAAGGACGGGAGAAAGTTTAAAATAAATAAACTAAAGAGAAAACGTAATGTTCGTTTCAAATGTTCCTGCCGAGGAACAGAAATCTTAAGCAGGATCGATTCAACCGCCGGAATTAATTTATTAGAACTCGGCAATGTAAATATTTATACGCATTCTAAATATTCATATTCTCATTTTAATTTTAGTAAAATTAGTGTAGAATTCGATAAAATAACAATATATATTTTAGATATAAAAGAAAAAATTAGCAATAGTAAGAGTGAATTACATTATGAAAGGGAATTACAAAATAATTTGAATATACTAAATTATAACTATGCAAAAGTTAAGGCAAAACTCGTAAATTTATTCAATAAAAGGTCAAAAAGAGGTTTAATAAATGGACTGGGTAACATAATCAAAAGTATAACAGGGAATTTAGATTCACAAGATGCGGAAAAATATGAATTAATGTTCGAAAAAATTAAGGAACACCAGAAATTATTACAAGAACAAAATATAGAAAATATTAAATTAAATAAGGAAATGATTAATAAATTTAATAAACAAATCGAAAATCTATTTCATAACGAAAATTTAATAAGGTCCAGAATAATGCAGTTAGATGGGACTTACGAAAACTTATTTAGGATAAAAGATATTATAAATCAGATTGTTTTCATGTTAATTAATATTCTCGAAATGATAGATGAAATAGAGACCAGCCTTACTTTTTGTAATATAGGAAAACTACATAGTTCCATAATAAATATAAATGAATTAAAACATTTAATATCTGAATTTAATATAAATTTAAATTTTTGGGATTTAAATATCCAAATAACCAGTCATTGTAAAATTGAACAAGATCAAATAAAATATCTTCTAGAAATACCACTATTCGAAAATCAAAATTACGTATTAATACAAACAACACCTATACCAACGTTAGTTGAAAATCAGATGTATTTGCTAAATAAAGAAAAAGAATTAATTATGAAACATAATAATAAATTGTATTACGTCTATGATTGTAAAATGATTAATAATAATAATTATTGTAAAACAAACTTTATAGAAGTCAATGAATGTTATAAACAATTAATAAACTATCAAAATAATGAACAATGCGAATATCACAAAATAAATGAAATATTTGCCTTATTCAAAATTGAAAATTCAAACATAGCTTACATCGCTAGTAGTAAAACAAGAAATTTGGAAATAAATTGTACACGTTATTATATTAAAAAGAGAATTATAGGAATATACAAATTTATTGTCGGGAATGATTGTACGATAGATAATTATAATTTAGTCCCAACAATGAATAATGCTAGAGAAATCATTTTTGAAAACATGAATTTTGAAATCAGAAATGACAAAATTGTTAATAGATCTTTTGAAATCAACACTATTCATAAACAAAATATAATCATACCCGAAATCCCAAAGATAAAAGAAATAATTACTAACGGCGAACATAGTGTAACTAACTCTGCAATGATAGTAATTATAATTGTAATTTTAATCATTGTAATAATATATAAAGTGAGAGTTAAATATTTGAAAATTAAGAAAAATAAGATTAATACCGATATAATTTTGGAAGATGTGAGAAACTCGGTAATATTGTAAAAAGAACTTAAATCATCTCTTAATAAGGGAGGAGTTATATTGGTGCATTATAAGCATATTACATGTTGCATTATTAGCTGATGATTTGATTTCTTTGTCTTGTTCGACAACACATGTTTATTGTCACGTGACAAATGGAAGTTATGAAACCTATAAATGTTCCGAATATTAGATATATGTCACGTATTCTGTTCAGATCTTGTTCTGTTTAAACAACATAATAAACACGTACAATAAAATTATACAAGATATCATTTTATGTTAACCTTGTATTGTGAGAAATAAAAGTATATATATATATATATATATATATATATATATATATATATATATATATATATATATATATATATATATATATATATATATATATATATATATATTTTGGGTACTGGCTCCATGTTTTCGTACTGAAATTTATATAATTGCAAGCTTGGGTTTTTCAATAGTCTTTGTTCAAGGGACATAAACTGGTATATGGCAAGGTTCCGAGAATCTCCTAAACTTGTATTTTCTTTGAAGGGTAGCTTAACAATAAATTGACCGTTAGGAGATCTAACTGTATTTTCGCAGTAATGGGTTTCGCAGTGTGTTGGTTCCTGTGACCACACAGGTTCGTTTTGAATTTCTTCTCGATTGAAAAAGTTAGTTACTTGTTTTTCTAAATCGATTTCCGCGGATGTCATTGTTTAGTTACATGATAAAGGGGAGGTTTGCTTGTCGAGATTGAGGCATCCTCCCAAAATCCAACCTAATTTCGTTTGTTGGAAATAAGGCTGATTGGGCCTTAACTGTGCCGGGCCACCTTCTAAGATGCGCCAATATAATTTCGCGCCAATTAATAAATCTATTTCTTGCGATACATTAAAATTTGGATCGGCCAAAGTAATATTCGGTGGTAATTCGATTAAATTTTTATGAAGAGTAGTGGAGGGCGTTGCTCGCGTGATTTGCGGTAATATTAAACAATCAAAATTAGTTGCAAATCCACTGACTCTTGATTTGATTGTAATATTAACACATTCAGATATGTGAGTGTCTGACAGATTAACACCGGAAATACAAGTATTCGTTTTCTTGGATGGAAGACGTAATTTTCTGCATAGCTCCGACGTTATTATATTGACTTGTGAGCACTGATCTAGTAAAATTCTGCATGAATGAAATATTCCAAACTTATCTGCAATTAGTATGACTGCTGTTGATAAAAGAGTCTGAATAGTTGATGCTACGCACATGGTTGTCATTGACGGATTGAATTCATTTATATGTAATAAAGTATGAGGTTTTTGTTTACTTTCCTTGCATACTGAAGTTGATCTACATTGTACAGTTGTATGATTATTACGTAGGCAATTAAAGCACAATGATAATTGTTCGACCTTTTTTAGTCTATCGGTGACACTGAAAAAGGTTATGCGATTTCTTACATTGCAAACAACTAAATTTAGTCACTATCATAGTGGAAATGTTTTGAGTGGGTTTTTTGAAACATTAAACTTAAAGTTTTTAGAATTAGTAGAATTTTGATCATGTGAATATTGATTAGTTGTGTGCTTAACGGATGTTAATGATTCTAAAATTTCTCTAAAAAATCATTGAATTCAGGATATGTTGGTAGTTCTTTATTTAGTTTGGTTTGCCATTCTCTTTTTGTATAAAAATCTAGCTTTTCTTGAATTATGGAAATTAATAATGCATCCCACGAATTTACAGGAAGATCTAATGTTTTTAAAGCAGCTACATTATTATTTATTGTGTCCAATAGTTGACGCAAATCTACATGAGAAGACCTGGCCATGGTAGGCATATTTAAAATATTGTTTATATGTTCCTGAACAATAAGGCGTTTGTGTTCGAATCGCTTTTTGAGAAGCTCAATAGCACTTGCGTAATTATCGTTAGAAACTGATATTGATTCAATTGCTCGAAGAGCACCCGCGCAAATAATGGAATTTTTTACTATCAGAGAGAGACGTATCATTATGTACTAGCGCGTTAAATGAATCAAAAAACGAATACCAATTGCTATGTTTACCCGAAAAGGTTGGTAATGCTAATGGTTTTAGAAAGTTAGAATTTTCCGAGTTATTTTAATTGCCTTGTATATGAATAATGGTACCCGGTTGGGGAGACGAATTTTGTGGCGGTTGAGGATTGATTTTAACCAACATCGATTTTATTTTTGCTATGATATTGTAGTATTTATTTCTTCATCCAAAGTTGTGCACTCTTGCTCAGATATGATATTGGCATACTGCAATATTTCTATTTCTGACTGAATAGCCTGATAATTTTGGAAATGTTCCGTTACATCTACAACGCGTTGTTATAACGTATGTTTACTGTCGCCGTCCTTAAATTCGTCAACAGCAGTTTGTTGTCGCGTGAGTGCCGACTTTATAGTTCGTCTTTTTAATTTAAGATTATCTAAGCTCGTCATTTTATTGTTTTGTATGGACGAAGAATATTATATCAAAGTACCGAAACGTGTCTTAAAAAGGGATAAGAGGAACAAAAGGAACGACTGAGAGCCACTAACCTTGATGATACCGGAGTCTTGTGGTCGAGGTGATTCTCGAGGACGGTGTTGTGCAATGCTGTCTTGACTTGGATGATGATGTTATTTGTAGTGGTTAATACCACTGCTTGATTAATTTGATTCGATAACGGTTCACTTTGAACGATGTTTCACTCCGCTTTTTACACTTAATCCGGTTCGAAGGACCAAAATGTTGTTTGCGAATTAGTGTCGGGAGTGAGATAGGCGTATTGAAATAAACCGTTGATGTTGCTTGTGAGAGAGTTTACTCTAGACCAGGCCCCTCCGACTCGACCACAATTCTATTGTTGACGAGATTTGCTCGCTGACTAGAAAATTGTAGATGGCTCTGACAAGGAACAGGGCTCTGACAACCAATGATCGAAAAGCGGATCAAAACATAACCTAATTAGACCTATTATTTAGCTTCATTACGTTATATTTAAAATGCCCAATTGTTGTGCCGCGATCGGGTTTTAAATGATTTAATTACTTCAAAAAAACTGTGATTCCCGTGCCAAGAGCACAAATTAAAAATGTCTAAAATTATTTTTATTTTTCTAAAAGTACGTTTAGAGCGTAATTGTGTGTTCTTAAAAGCAGATCAAAGAGCAAATTTGCATAAAAAAAATTGGCAAAACATTGCATAAACTAAATATATATAAGAAATAATTTTATGTGTATTGCTTTTTACCCCTATAATTTCCCACTACAAATACTACTAAAATTTATATTTTTACTTTAAAGTTAAATTAATTTGATTTTACGTTAAATGGTGATTGCGTCATTCAATTTAAAATAAATAAATATAATCCTTCAAAAATTTTGGAAATACAAATAACAAAACTATAATGCAACTATATTTATAAATTGTCGCAATAAAATATTCGTACCGGTTGGCCATGAACATCATGGACGAGCCCTACTGATTGTCAGTGCCATCTACAACTTTCCAGTCAATATTAGAAGTGTCAAAAGCTTGAGTCGGAGGGGCCTGCTCTAGACCATAGATAATTCACTAATAGATCGTCGACTCCTTAAAGAAGCGCTGTAAGAGTATATTTTTTCGTATGGAAATTGAACTAACAGATGGCGGGAAATATGAATTGCAGATGCAGTGCAGGTTGCATAAAAATTGGAGCGGTTTTTAGTGAAGACCACAACACTCTGAATCATGATTAGAGATGCGAAAATAACGCTCTTGGTATATCAATTTATACAAAGACGTTGTTCTCGCTTCTCTATTTATGATTTGAGTAAAATAATGAATATTATATATATATATATATATATATATATATATATATATATATATATATATATATA
>OX063288.1:10641776-10706776 GCA_944039245.1 Nebria salina
TTATTTCAATACGCCTATCTCACTCCCGACACTAATTCGCAAACAACATTTTGGTCCTTCGAACCGGATTAAGTGTAAAAAGCGGAGTGAAACATCGTTCAAAGTGAACCGTTATCGAATCAAATTAATCAAGCAGTGGTATTAACCACTACAAATAACATCATCATCCAAGTCAAGACAGCATTGCACAACACCGTCCTCGAGAATCACCTCGACCACAAGACTCCGGTATCATCAAGGTTAGTGGCTCTCAGTCGTTCCTTTTGTTCCTCTTATCCCTTTTTAAGACACGTTTCGGTACTTTGATATAATATTCTTCGTCCATACAAAACAATAAAATGACGAGCTTAGATAATCTTAAATTAAAAAGACGAACTATAAAGTCGGCACTCACGCGACAACAAACTGCTGTTGACGAATTTAAGGACGGCGACAGTAAACATACGTTATAACAACGCGTTGTAGATGTAACGGAACATTTCCAAAATTATCAGGCTATTCAGTCAGAAATAGAAATATTGCAGTATGCCAATATCATATCTGAGCAAGAGTGCACAACTTTGGATGAAGAAATAAATAAGGAGCGCACTAAAATGGAACATCAGTACTACAATATCATAGCAAAAATAAAATCGATGTTGGTTAAAATCAATCCTCAACCGCCACAAAATTCATCTCCCCAACCGGGTACCATTATTCATATACAAGGCAATTAAAATAACTCGGAAAATTCTAACTTTCTAAAACCATTAGCATTACCAACCTTTTCGGGTAAACATAGCAATTGGTATTCGTTTTTTGATTCATTTAACGCGCTAGGCCCATTCGATAGACTATTTTTTTCTGATTCCCATTATGTATTCGTTTTATACCCTTACATAAGTAAAATATTGAGAAAAATGCGATTGAAAGTTAAATAAATTTTATTTTTATAGTTATTTTTCAGCAGGCTATGAAACAAAATTGAGCTTAAATACAACGAAACATAAATTAAATATATTAAATTATTTGTTATTTACTTTATAAATAGTGTTATAAAGTAAATAACAAATAATTTCATGTATTTAAGCTCAATTTTGTTTCATAGCCTACTGAAAAGTAACTATAAAAATAAAATTTATTTAACTTTCAATCGCACTTTTCTCAATATTTTACTTATGTAAGGGTATAAAACGAATACATAATGGAATTCAGAAAAAAATACTCTATCGAATGGGCTTAAAAAATATATAGCATCTCATTTGAAAAAACATAACTTTGTGTTGTTGCTTGAGAACCACTGGTTTAAAAAAATATTTTCTTTTATAGTTGGATGTCCGCCTTGGTCCTGCATAAGATTGTCTTATACTATTTTATTGTATCTTTAATAACATAGAAGTTATTCGAGGTAGCTCGTTTCGCTGTTACAGCCTGTATATATATATATATATATATATATATATATATATATATATATATATATATATATATATATATATATATATATATATATATATATATGTATGTATGTATGTATGTATATGTAAAAACAGAAAATTGTTCTTGTTTAGATTTTGCCTTTTCAAGGGCGTTGTTAAGATCTTTTGGGGCACGGATCATATGAGTCAGGTTGATTAGTGAGTTTAGGCTAGTCATTTCGCTGAATAAGTTTATCACGTCGTCCATGTCGTTGTCTTTACTTTGCGTGTTTGTTTGTGTTGGGGGTTGTGATGTTTGTTTAGGGGTTGGAAGTGGCGGGAAGTTTTGTTGTGTTTTTAGAATTGTTTTCGTATGAGGGGTGGGTAGGGGAGGAGTAGTTTTGGTGTTATTTTGCCAGTGGTTTGATTGTGGAGCGGGGGCCTCAGCATAAGTTTGTGGGTGTGTCTGTCTTTTCTCGTATTGTTGGTCAAGTAGTTTGATCCGTGTCCTATACACTAGGCAGTTGATTTTTCTGTATCTTTTAACAATACATGTAAAAACTCTGTAACTAAAGACTGTTCATGTAAAAATATAGTGTTCAAATATAAATATATACCTCATAAAACTTAACAGGTTATGGGCCCAGACATAGCGATACGAACGACGAACACTTAGCAATTTTACGACACCCAGAGCCAAGTGCTCCCTTAACATCACGAGATGTACGCGGTCGGGAGAATTGAGCCACTCAACAAGAGTAACTATGATACATGGCGGAAACCGGAGGTTAATGCGGTCGATCAGAGAACAGTTGCGGCGGCACAACATTAGGAGGTCCAGGACGAGAAGGCGAAAGCTGACATCATCCTGTCGACAAGCGCGACGGAGCTGAAGCAGATTAAGAACTGCGACACTGCGGGGTCAGGATGGTTAAAACTACAAAGCATTTATCTGTCAAAAGGTCCTGCTCGGATGGCGACCCTACTGAAGCAGCTAACATTGCAGCGAATGAGCGAAGACGAAGATGTTCGCACATACCTCACAAAATTCTTTGATGCTGTTGACTGGCGGAGATGGAGGTAGTCATCAATCCTAACTTGCTCGCAATTATGCCACCGAGTTTCCAAAATTTCCGTTGCGCCTTTGAGTCAAGAGACGAATTACCTTCACCAGAAACGTTACGCGTGAAAGTCGTGGCAGAGGCGGATGCGCGAAACAGCGAATGCCAGACATCGGAGAAAGCGACCTAGCACTCCAAGTAACCAGCGTCACTGGACGGGGATGGTAGTGTCCCGATAGCGGATGCTCATCCCACATATGCAAGGATCCAGATAAATTCCTACAAATACAGAACGTGGGCACCGAGAAGCTACACCTAGCCAGTGACGCCTCAACAGAAATCAAGGCACTCGGAAGGGTGCGGCTGCACGCGGAGAACGCGGGCGTCACAAAGAAGCTAGAGCTTTCCGACACGTTGTATGACCCCGATGTACGCACCAACCTGATGTCCGTTGGTAACATAACTGACAAGTAATGCCGAGTCATATTTGAACGTGAGTACGCAAAAATTATAAGTCCTAACGGTCATCAGATCCTAACCGCCAAACGCTCAAACGGGCTGTATTTCGTTCAAACGAGCGAGAACGATGAATGCATGGCTACGATCGAATCACAGACCCTTTCACTCTCCGACGCGGACAGGCTGCGACTGTGGCACCAACGCCTCGGTCATCTCAACGTAAAGGACCTTATTGAAGCGACCCGGAGGGGAACGGTCGCTGGAATCGAGAAGCTGCTACTCACGGATAGCAGCTTCTCGATTCCAGCGGATGCGATACTTGCACGAGAAAAAAGCTGGTGCACTCCGATTTATGCGGACCTATGAGGACTGAGTCATTGAGAAAGGTGACATCATTCGCTACCTTCATCGATGACTACTCTAGATGGTGCGAAGTTCGGTTCTTGAGCAAGAAAAACCAGGTACTGTCTTAGTTTCAGAAATTCCAATTCCATTAAGACAGATTGTAAATAAAAATGGGTTATAAAAAAAAAAAAGAAATTCCAAGCTATGATGGAGAGGAATTCGAGCAGACGAATTAAGTATCCGCAAATGGATAATGGGACAGAGTACAGAAACAGGAGCTTCGACGATTACTTGGATGCGCATGGGATTCGACGTCGTCTGACTGTAGCAAACAATCCGGAATAGAACGGGATTGCTGAGCGCATGAATAGAACACTGGTCGAAATGGCGAGGTGCCTACTCATCCAATCAGGTTTACCACGGTCATTTTGGGCCGAAGCGGTCGCAACCGCGAACTACTTGAGAGTCCATCAAAGCCACTAGACGGCAAGACGCCTTTCGAGATGCGCCACGGAAAGAAACCGGATTTGAAGCATCTTCGAGAGTTCGGCTGCAATGTTTTTGTCCTGGGAAGTTCACCCGGAAAAGAAAAATTCGACGAAAGGGCGAAGGCGTGTTCCTGGGGTACTCTGAGGAGAGCAAGGGGTTCAGAGTTTGGCTCCCAAGCGAACACAAGGTTGAGGTCACGCGAGACGTCAAGTTCCTCGAGAAGACCATCAATCCGAAGAGATCCGAAGATCATTACGATGTCAAGATCCCACTGACGTCGCCGCAGCCCCCGAACGAGCCGAACGACATCGAGGATACCGAGAGTTTGTTAAAAAACGAGACGATGATGAGGAAGAAGCCGGATTAGACAATGTGCCCATTCCCACCGACGAAACGTCACCCATCGCTTGCAGCAAACCTGGAATCCCTCCGAAGCGGGAACCAGGACGACCCAAGAAAGCCAAGACTGGGAAATCAGGTCGACCCAAGTTGGAAATCAGTACGAGAGAGGGTAATTTCGTATTCATCGAATCCTGTTTTCTTGTCAGGGCGCATAGTCGGCAGCCGGATGACGCTGAGGAACAAATATGGTCCAGACGGCTCTATTCAGCGCAGAAAAGCTAGAGTCGTCGCTCAGGGTTTTACTCAACGACCTGAGGTGGATTTTAATGAGACTTTTGCACCAGTCGCACGACTGAGCTCGATCCGACTTGCCACAGCTCTCGCCGCAGAGTTTGGGCTGCAGATTCACCAGCTGGATATCACTGCAGCTTACCTGAACGGAATGTTGTCGGAGGAGATCCACATGAAGGTACCACAGATGACCAACCGAGTGCTCCGGACCGAAACCGATACCGATGGCAACATGAGAGACATGGCAATGAGAATGCTTCACGACCGGAAAGGTGGAGACAAGGTATGCCTCCTCAAAAAGGCACTTTATGGTCTCCGTCAAGCCGGCAGGTGCTGGTATGAGACGCTAAATCCCGTGCTGTGGGACCTGGGGCTGACGCCAACGCATTCCGACCCTTGCTTGTACTTCCGAGGTTCAGGGGGAGACGTGGTTCTAGTCGTGGTTTATGTCGATGATATCCTGGTCATGTCACGTGACCCCAACGTCATCAGCTCCATAAAATGATTTCAGATCCGCGACCTCGGGGAGGTGGAATACTGCCTTGGTATGGAGTTCGCCAAGCGGCTTAGCAATACGGCAGCGTGGCCACATCAAGGACATTCTTCGAAGTTTCGGCATGGCCGATTGTAAGCTGGTCTCAACGCCAATATCTGCTGATACTAAACTACCCAGAGAAGTGGAGCCTTGTGAAGAAAGCGCAACTCGTGTTCCATATCGAGAGTTAGTTGGTTCCCTAATGTACTTGGCAGTGGGCACTCGACCCGATATCGCACACGCGGTGAGCTGGTTGAGCCGATTCAACGACTGTCACCAACACGTCCACTGGATAGGGGCGAAACGTGTTCTGCGTTATCTACAAGGGACGAAAAACTTGGGGTTGGTCTACCGGTCGACGGGTGAAAAATTAACTGGACTAGTTGGCGCTGACTGGGGCAGTAATCCGGAGGACAGGCACTCTTATAGCGATTTTGCTTTCATATTTGGAGGAGCCGCAATAACCTGGGAGTCCAGAAAACAAAAGACTGTGGCGCTCTCCTCCATCAAGGCTGAATACATGAGCATAATGGAGTCAGTCAAGGAAAGAAGGACCTGAAGGACCTGGGTCTCAACTATTTTCTGCGACAATATTGGGGCGCAAAAGTTGGCTTCGAATCCAGTGTTCCACTCACGCACAAAACACATTGACATTCGTCACCACTTCGTACGCGAAGCACTACGGGACTACGACCTTGAGGTACCTATGCACCGAGAACATGAGTGCCGATATACTGACTAAGGGTCTACCAGGACCAAAGCACCGAAAATGCATGGGACTTTTGGGTATGGCTGATTTTCCCACGTAACGAGGGGGAGTGTTGGAGTTTGAAATTCGCGGCACAATTCAATCCGTTACGTGTCACCAGTCGGGTGTAAACGTTGGCAACTATGAAAACAAACAATTGCGTTCTTTTTCTGTATCTTTTAACAATACATGTAAAAGAATGTAACATTACAACAAGGCTACAAGTACTTGCATGCCAGGTATTCTTACCTCGGAAATTTCCAATTTGCAACGTCTACCTTCCAGATGGCAACTGGAACTTAAATGATCTCGAGGACTTGGTACGGCAGCTTCCGACTCCTTACATCCTTGTCGGAGACTTTAATTCTCATAATATACTCTGGGGTTCTGTAAGCACAAATGCTCGCGATCGAACTTTCGAAAGCTTTTTGGACAACAATGATGTCACGCTTCTCAACACTGGCTCAGCCACGTTCATGAACATGAGATCAAGAAGTTTTTCGGCAATCGACTTGTCGTTCTCTACCCCTACTCTAGCTTCCCATCTTCAGTGGCAGGTAGTTGACGATGCCCATTACAGTGACCATTTTCCCATTCTTGTGTCGTTTCTTTCAAATACTGTTTCTGTTGCACAAAAAACAGCACGAAGATGGTTATTTGATCTGGCCGATTGGCTATCTTTCGCGAACAACCTTATGCTGCCCGAACCGTCACCAGATTTAAATGTCGAGCTGCAACATCTAAACGATTCTATTCTGCATTCCGCTTCGTTATCAATACCGAAATCCTCTGGTTGTCTCAGAAAGAAGTCTGTTCCTTGGTGGGATGAACACGTTGCTTCCGCTATACGTTCTAAAAAGCGCGCACTAAAAGTGTACCGGAGAAATCCGACACTTTTAATCCAAATTGCTTTAAAAAAGCCCGTGCGCAATCCAGGCGTTCAATTCTTCAGTCTAAAACTGAGTCTTGGCGCGGATTTGTTTCTTCTATTGGTACTGATTTCAACCAAACTCTGCTTTGGAAGAAAATCAGGTATATGAACGGTTACAAGATAAGTTCCCATATTACAATGCTCCAGGTCAATGGTCAGGTACACACTGTCAGAGATGATATTTGTGATATTCTAGCAAACCAGTTTGAGTCCGTTAGTCACTCGGATAATTACTCGCTCTATTTTCTGCGTTCAAAAGCGACTGAAGAAGTTCCTCTAAACTTTGAGTGTGATAATTCTGAGAGTTATTTATATATATATATATATATATATATATATATATATATATATATATATATATATATATATATATATATATATATATACATCACAATAACTATAAATAGCGAAATTTCTATGTCATGTGGCTGCGCCTTTTAGTTAGGATTGTAATTCTCGAACATCCTTAACTGTATAATAAATGGTTATAAATAAAATAGTAATGAGAAGCTAAATAAGGGCGGTAACCCCGTGTGGGTGTGTAATATTAATAAAAAATGTACCTTTGAAATAAAGGATAATTTGTTACTCAAATTAGGATTTTGGATCGATTCCATTTACAAAGTTGACACCCAAACGTTGCATCATATTTTGAATGTAACTGTGTTTTAAGGTGGGAAATACGAAATACAAGCATTTTAAGGGGCTGGGGTAAAAACAAACATCACATACAATTTACAATAGAATTATTTATTTTTCGTCATCATTATACACGTTGGATTTTAGGTAGATAAAAAAACACATATACAATTTTGTATAAAATCATTTATATTATTCAAAAACAAAACATTACTTTTATATCCTGCAAAATAAGAAAAACAAAGATGTTAATGAGATTTTTTATAAATGGGTTCGTCAAGGATTTTAGGTAGATAAAAAACACATATACAATTTAGTATAAAATTATTTATTTATTATGAAAACAATTATAAATGATACACTACATTTTGTATCCTATAAAATAAGAAAACAAAAATAAGTAATTGAGATTTTTTATAAATAGGGAAAAACTCACTATATATATTGGGCGGCGCGCGAGATGTTGGATCGAACACCGATGTAAATACTGTAACACAATTTATATGTAAACAAAGCAAATATGATTTTTTTTTTATATAAACTCACTATTTAGAGGATCTCGCCACTTCTCCAAATTGGCTGGCCTATTGGAGAATCCTGTGTGTGTGAAACACAACAAATCTTAGTTGTATGTATTAACGGTCGGGGATAGCCTTTGTAGTGTGATGCTAATCCAGTAGTCCGCTAGTGGTATTGATTTGTGCGGGAGCTCTAAAAATGGAATTTTCTAAAGTAAGGAGAGTGCAAGAACATGATCGGAACAATAAGTACATTTACTCGAACTAGTCGATTGCAAATTATTGATGATAAAGAAAACAAAACATCTATTCTGTAATAATAATATACAAATTTATATATTTTTACGGCGCGCGTTAGATGGCTGTTTCTAAAATATGTATTTGAATATTGTTTTCGCAATTTCATTTTATTATTTAAGAGTTATCAAAAATAAATTAAAAATAAAAATAATTATTTAAATATTATTGCTTTTAATCATTTTTATTCTCCACACCGACATTTCGGAAAATCTTACTGTTACACTCCGGCTTCGTCTACTCTACCTTCGCTGCCACCACCACGTGTGATGCACGTGGACATATCGCGGGGTTCTTGTCCTGAGGGATCTGGCTGGGGTGTGAAATAACCATACATGTGCGCGGTTAGTTTAAAACGCGAAAAGTGGATAAAACATATATATATATATATATATATATATATATATATATATATATATATATATATATATATATATAATTGAAACTACTAATTAAAAATACACTGAATGGGTTGGTTATGCTTACATTATAATTGCGGCTGCCCACACTAACTTTGGTTGGTTCTCTCTCTCGGAAGGACACTAACTTGACTTGACTCTACTCGACTGTGACTCGACTTGACTGCCCTTACCATCAATGAAATGCAACCTTTTAATACCTCCCCTGAAGGGTGCGAGGGTGAAACGTAGTGTGGGTATGCCGTTTACAATCCAGTATATGCCCAAATATGGACATAAAGAAATTTGTTTGTTACAATACTCCCCATTTTTTAAAACTTGCACACTATACAAGTGTGCAGCGTTTTAATCAAAATTAAAACCTAAAATTTTGCGAATCAGACATCTAATCAATTGCTTATAAATAACTAAATATAATAACTTAAAACTCTAATTCATGCAATACTGCAATTGAATTTAATAAGCTGTAACGTCAATGATTTCTCAAAACTAAAGAACACGCTTAAAGATAATTACAGGCTTTCCTTAAAATCAGCACATAATTTCCTAACTAAAACATAAAGCTAAATTTACAAAATACCTAATAAAAAAAAGAATAAACTGATAACTATTAAATACGAAACTTAACTAAAGTATTGTTCAAGTGTTCAAAATGGTGATCTGTTTATTGAAGCACTCGCACTAATCACTAAGTTTGATACACTATGAGTTATTTTTGGTAATTAACCCCTTTTTTCACATTACTACCGAATAAGAGGTTGTTGATGAAGCTGCTGGGGTTGGTTTGACCTTCTCTACTAGTTCTGTCTGTTCAACCTTAATTGTTTCCTTCGGGGTGGTCTCTTCTACGGCTTCCAAGGGGAGGTGGGGTTTCAGCTTTGAAACGCGTTTTTCGTACTGCGCCCAGAGAAGATAGGTCATCACTGATACGCCTCCCAAAATAACCACACCGGCGACCATGTATAGTAGGACATTGGTTCGGCTTTGATGGTCTTGTTCGTTTAAAGTTTCGACCATATTTTCCAGGTTTTTCAGCAGAACTCCTTGGTCTTTGGGGTCAGAAATGCTGTCCAAGATTTGTGAGACTTGGTCAAGATTTGTATTACTTTGGAAAAGTGGTGACATCAAGGTTAATAGTAAGTTTATACAGAAAAAATTAACGCTACATTTAACATTAGCGCTACATTTAAGGCTAAGAAAAAGATAAACACCATGTTATCCAATGTTGTCGTTTATACAGAATTTAAGACTACATTTCTTTTTAACGCTAAGCTAAGTTGGCCAACTTTTATCTTTCTTACTAAGAGAGATGAACAAAAACTCGTTCTTTCTTTGCCTAAGATCAGTTCAGTTTAAAAAACGCATCTGCGCAAGCGTGACCGGGTGCACATGTGTTGACAAATACAACATGACAGTACAGTTTGTAGCTCTTTTTGCATTCGCATTTGTTTACCTGCTATATTGTTTTTTATTATTGTTATTTTAACATAATGGACGGTGAATTGATTGATAGTGTCGAAAAATACGCTATATTGTATGATAAGCGAAGTGTAGGCATCCGCAATAAAACTAGTAAAGAAAATACATGGAGAAGTGTTTCCGAAGTCATGGGGCTAAACGGTATGTGATATGCAACTATATTTTAAAATTGAACGATGTTGTAATTTTAAATATATTCTAGTTCCAGAGTGTGAATCCCGGTGGGTGACTTTGCGGTCTCACTATCCGACTGAGAGGAATAAACTATTCGAGTCATCTGCAGATGCAAGCATCAAAAGGTGCATGTCTGTCGTGCCAAAAGGATCGAAAAGAACCCCGACATATTTGGGAAAAGCGTTGGCGTATTAATGAAATATTTGTCGCCAACGCGAAGAAACGTAGGCAAAAGAAGAATATGGATATAGTTCTTGGTTTGGACAGCGAGTAAATTATACAAATATATTAGTTAAATACTTTTTATTATATTGTTTTATTTAAAAAATTTTCCAGTTCCTTTTCCTATTTTCCGCAAACACAATTCACATTTGTTATATACGATTTTGGTAGGTACTGAGGTTAACATATGTTGAAAGAACTTCTAAATCAACTATAATAATGTATTGAACCGAAATTAAACTAAAATTCAAAATCATTTTAATTTAATAGTCTTTTGCATAGAACCTTTTTCGATAAGAGATTTTTGCCATGGTACTGAACCAAAATAACTAGCCAAATGTTCTCTGTAATCATGTTCCGAATCCATTTTTATTAAAAAGAAATTAAAACTACTATATGTATCGCAAAAGGAAAAATGACACTTGCAAATATCAAACACGGAAACCAGTATGCGCATGCGTTAATTTTGTTAGCTTAGCCACAGATTAAATATATACAGATAGACAATGTAAATGGGACTACGCGTAACGCGTCGTTATAGTTCTTTTTTGTACCAAGAGATGGTGCTAGGAGTGCTATCATGAAGTTTTGAATATACGTACAGTCACAGCCATAAACTTTGTTGTAGCAAATACAATCTTGAAAAAGCCGAACCCTTGTCTGAATCAATCAGAAGCGTGGAGTGTACGAAAGTCGGACGCTTGGTTTTTGCAATGTCCCCACATTGTGTTTTAGAAATAATTTTGTTATTTTCGTACGAACGAAATATTAAATATATATATATATATATATATATATATATATATATATATATATATATATATATAAATATATATATATATATATATATATATATATATATATATATATATATATATATATATATATATATATATATATATATATATATATATATATATATATATATATATATATATATATATATATGTAATGGTCTCGAGGATATTTGTAGAAACTCGGATTTGTAGGATTAGAATGATTTGAAATAATTTAGAATTTGCACGATGTTGTATGGTAACTTATTTAATTCTTTATTTATCAACTTTAATAATTATGTATATTGATAGTTATTAGTGTGACGAGCAGACTTTCGTCGTTAGATAGAGACTGATAGAAAAACGGAACTCTGCAAGTACATTAATTATTGATATATATATTATTCGGGTATTTGCACTAGCAGTTAAATATATTGACTTTACTTTTGGACAATAACAAGATATGCAATTTCATAGAATTATGAGTAATAATTCTATCGATGAACATTGAGAAGACAAATAATATGATTAGATAATAATTATACATGGGTACATTTGATGGGCACATTACACCTTCACCCTTAAGAAAATTAAAAGAATTTAATTAAGAAGATAGTTTTAATTTCCTTTTGCTCAACATATGTAAGACAGAATTGAATCAATGTTGCTTAGGATTTGAGGTATGATACATGAACATATTTCTTTATTTTTATTATCAGATCAATAAATATTAATATAACGATATGCTAACATAATACCAATTTTTACATAGAATACATTTATTTATATAGTAACATAAAAATATAAAATTCTTTCATATAGAATACATTTATTTATATAGTAACATAAAAAATATAGAATTCTTTTATTAGAATACAAACATATATTTTAATTTTCATCTTCTAGTTTTGCAATTCTTGAACTTCTCCTGAGGGGAGTTTCACTATCATTTCTACATTCTTGAGAACTTTTGTGAAGTACCTGGTAAATCATCTAGTTCAACAGATACATCATTTTTATTTTTAATCTTCTTTTTGCTTAGGTTAAAAGTTATACAATTGGTAATTGTACTAGATTCATGATGGTGGTTTCTCGATTGAAAAATATTTCTTAGTACTTTATTTTTACACAATTTAATTAATTTATATATCAAATATATTAAAAATATTTTGAAAAATGAGAGAAGAACATAAGCAAAATAAGGGTGGTTTATTACTTTATTAAATTTTGATTCGCTAGACGTATGTAGTTTATCTAATGATTCATCAATTTGATCTAATTTATGGCTAGCTACATTTAGACTATCTCTGTCCAAGGAAAATATTTTGTCACTTGATAATTTTAGTTCTGCATAGTGCTCTTTATTTCTTTTTATGCAGTCGTCGTCGATTATATTGAAATTTGGTAAAAATATTCTCTTTTCGCTTTTTAGTGATTCATCTTTTGTAGAACTTATCATTATCGTACTTGTATAAATTTTGCAGGAGGGTTTGATTGTTAAAATTCCGGTTTTCTCGATTTTGTAATCCATGGGTTTTTCGTTTTTACAATTTAGTGTTAGTTCAGTGGGGGTTCTCATAACAAATAGCCATTGATTTGCAGATGTTAGTTTTTGCCACGTTTCAGAGGGCATTTTTATCAGTCTTGTATCACAGTTAGATGGGATAAAATTTACGTTTAGTAGTAATTCTGTTTCGCAAATATTTTTACTACGAGTTGAGTAGGTTGGGACGTTTGAAGGACAAATTATGTTTTCCGTTGACAGTTTGTGACAATGGTCTATGTTGTCTAAGGGAACATAGGTGATTTTAGATTCGGACATTGCAAGGTACTTATATTTGGGTAAAACAAATGCGTGATGTATATCGTCAATTTTGGTAGGTAAAGGAATAATATGAAATAGATCGAAATTTTGTTGAGTAATTAGAGGATTTGAAATAGAGAATATGAGCCTATCGTTAGAATAGTGAAATTTAATTTCAGCGACGGATAAAAGTTCGAAAGCGTTTTTAGGGTCTAAAGGTAAAGCGAATGTTGTTAATATTGGAAGGTGTGATACAACCTTAGTTAACTCTTCAATAAATTGATGAGGTGTTATTATAGAGGGGTGCAGTGTATTTGATTTTGTGAAAAGGATAGCGTTAATTATTGTTGAGTATTCATTGTCTAGTTCGGCAGTCAATAGAGATAGGAAAGATAAATGTTCTTCCATTACTTGTTTAGCTTTAACATCAAAGTAGTTTCGATGTTCGGTATTTGAATAATTTAATATTTTTTTGAAGTTAGCTTGAATTGCGATGTTGTTGTGTTCGATATTAGAAATTGTACTATTGAAATTTGATATAGTTGTTTTTACAATTTGAACTTGTTCTTTTAACAATAAGTTGAGATGTTGTTCATCGTTATTTAAGTTTTTGATAGCTTTATCGTAGAAATCTGCGTCGTTCGCGTCTAGAGTTCCGAAAAGTGTTTTAAAGAGTGAACCAAATCCGTTTATTAACCCGCGTTTTGGCCTAGATTTTTCCTTTTTATATAATTCTTTTAATGTTAAGTCTTTTTCTATTACGTTTGGTATGGTTTGCTTTAGGATGTTTAGAGAATTGTTACACACATGGAAGGATGAATAGTACTTGTCTTTACAAAGTGTTTTTGTTTTTCCGAATGTATTTAATAATAATGCTAATTTGGAATCGAAATTTGAAAGGTCTAGATATGCAACAAGGTTCCAAGAGTTGTCATAGAAGTTTAGGTTACCGAGGTTTTCATAGAAAATACCTGGTGATGAAGATATTTCAGTGAAGTTGAGGCTTCCTCCGGTAGCACATGGTAAATACAAAATATAGATGGAGAAGATCATTCTGTAATGAATGCATGTTTTAATCTGTCTATGTGGACTTTAATTTTTCGTTTATTGGCTAATATAGTATAAGTTACAGGTGAATTTATTTCAATGATTTTATATGGTCCGTTGTAGGTTTTTGATAATTTCTTTGATTTTCCTAGTTTAGCTTGTTCGTTTGTGAGGAAAACTGTGTCGCCGATATTGAATTTAATGCTATTACATTTCTTGTCATAATATGTTTTATTCGTCTTTTTACTTTCGATAAGGTGGTCACGTGCAATTTGTCTAGATTTTTGAAGTTTCATGGTCAAATCGTCTATGTAGTTATCGTAAGTATATTTGAATTCGGGAGTTTGGCGAATTCGGAAGGAATTGATGGTTTGTGACCAAATGTTAGTTCGAATGGTGAGAACTTAGTAGAGGTGTGAATGATAGTATTATAAGAGAAGGTAGCTAAGTCTAACCATTGGTCCCAGTCGGATTGATCTATATTGATATAATTTTTTAAATAATCGGTTAGAGTTGAGTGAACTCTTTCTAACGCGCCATTACTCTGTGGGTGATAAGCTGAGCTGTTAATTTTTTTTATTTTAAATAATTTGCTTATTTCCGTAATTAAGTTTGAAGTGAAATCACGACCTTGGTCAGTGAGAATGGAGATGGGTATCCCAAATTTAAAAATGAAGTTATGAACTAGTATTTTTGCAATTGTGATGGCTTCGTGATTTTGAATAGGGTAAGCTTGGGTGAATTTTGTGAGATCATCTTGGAGAGAGAGTATATACTTATTTCCAGATTCTGTTAGGGGTAGAGGTCCTACGATGTCTAAAGCGATTCTTTCAAAGGGTTTAGAAGACGTAGTTGTGATTTCCATCGGGTGTTTATTCTTTTTCCGAGTTACTTTGTTTTGCTGGCAGTCAGTACAGTATTTTATAAAAGATTTAATATCGCTTTTCATATTATTCCACTTGTATTTTTCTTTGATTCTATTATAAGTGCGATGAAAACCTGAATGACCAGATGTTGGATTCGAATGATTTTCTGTTAGGATTTTTGGAATGGAATCTTGACTTGGTTTAATAAGTACATCATGGTAGATTTTTAATTCGATATTGAAATTTTGGAATATGGAGCGTAACATGCATCTGATTTTCGTCCAATTTAAATTATCAAAGCCAGTACCAAGTCTTGGTAAATTTAGAGATATAATTTTATTTTGTATTAATGTTTCTTTTAATTTAATTAGAGAGTTATAGAGAGTTTCATAATTTGCGTTCTCCCAGTGGAATTGTTTATTTATAATATACAAGATGAATTGATTTCCTTCTTTAATTGTTCCGATATTTCCGGTGATTAAATTTTGTTTTGATAATGATTCTAAGTGATCAAATTTTGTTTTTAAATCTATTTGTGGTTTTTCAATGAATTCTAGGTCTTCGGAAATGCATAAAGCTATATTGTTATTATCTTTAAGAAAGTGTTCATTTGATTCTGTTATTTTATTGTTTAATATAATAGTAGATTTAAGTTTCTGTAGGAATTCTTGATAAGTTACTTTTGGAATTGAAGTATTATTAATAATATTGATGTTCGAGGTTAGAGGGGGTAGAGTAATACGACTTAAAGTATCAGCATTTTGATTTCTTTTACCTTCGCGATATATTATAGAATAATCATAGTCTTCTAGCGAGATTCGCCATCGGAATAACCTTTTATTATTTTGTTCTTTAATATTGAATAACCATTGAAGGGGCTTATGATCCGAAAATATAGTAAATTTACGCCCGTACAGGTAAGGTCTATAATGATTTACAGCCCAAACAATACCTAACATTTCGCGTTCAATAGTACTATAATTACTTTCGGTTTTATTTAGGGTTCTGCTAGCGTATGAGATTGGTAAGTCTTTTCCTAATTCACCTTGGGATAGGACAGCACCGATTGCATAATCACTAGCATCAGTGGTGAGGTAAAAGGGTTTCGAAAAATCAGGATATTGAAGTAGAGGTTCGGATGTTAGAATTGTTTTTAATGTTTTAAAGGATTTTTGTTGTTCTGAAGTCCAATTAAATGTACAATCTTTTTTGAGGAGTTTTGTTAGTGATTGTGAGATTTTACTGAAGTTAGGTATATAGCGACGATAGTAACCTGCGAGGCCTAAGAAAGAACGAATATCATTTGTTGATTTTAGTTGAGGGTAATTGGTTACAGCAGAAACTTTTTTTGGATCGGGTTTTACGCCGGATTCTGTAATTAAGTGGCCTAAGTACATCACTTCTTTTCTAGGAAATTCACACTTATCTGGTTGGATTTTTAGGTTAAATTGTGAAAGTCGTTCGAAAACTTCGATGAGTCGTTTGTTATGTATATCTAGATCTCCACCGTGAATTACAATATCGTCTAGATATACGAAGCAGCGATGGTTTTGGATACCTGCTAGAACAGTGTTCATGAAGCGTTGGAAGGTAGCAGGATCGTTTTTTAAACCAAAAGGCATACGGTTAAATTGAAAATGTCCTGAAGGAACGGTTTTAGCAGCGTCTTTTGGATTCATTTTGATTTGATGGAAGCCGGAAGTAAGGTCGATTGTTGTAAAATATTTAGAATGACTTAGTTGGTCTAAGATTTCAGTGATATTTGGTAGAGGATAGGAGTCACCAATGCTAATCTCGTTTAATTTACGGTAATCAATGACTACTCGCCATTTTCTTTCACCGGAAGCATCTAATTTCTTGGGTACGACCCAAACAGGAGAGTTCCAAGGGGAATAGGAATGAGTTATTATGTTTTGGTCAACCATTTTGTTTATTTGTTTTTCTACTTCGGCTTTATTTATTTCAGGATAACGATAAATTTTACTGTTAGTAGGATTAGATGAAGTGGTAGGGATTTCGTGCATTACGGCTTCCGTATGTGTGAGTTTGTCGCCATCTATATAAAATATATCGTTAAAGTTTTGGC
Organism: Nebria salina; assembly: GCA_944039245.1. Taxonomy (NCBI): domain Eukaryota; kingdom Metazoa; phylum Arthropoda; class Insecta; order Coleoptera; family Carabidae; genus Nebria; species Nebria salina. Next base: position 10,658,702 of record OX063288.1, read on the forward strand.
AGATTTTAATTATAGAGCTTTTTTCCTCATTATTCATGTGAGAAGCTCTTAATAATTCCGTGATTTTATCTAGTCTGTCTGATTTAAAATTTTCAGGATTTGTGTTAGAAATAGTATTAATTGATATCGAGTTTGATTTAAGTTTTTCATTTGGATTATATGGTTCAACACAAATATCAAGTTCTTTAATATTGACAGAATGTTCAGTTGTATTTAAAATTGAAGTTAGAGCAGTGTTATCTTTATTTATTTTAACTAGACTAGAGCACAAATATACACCGTCTGATATTTCAATTTTAGGTGTTATTGCGTGATTCATATTGTGCGATGGGTTAGAAATATTTATTTTGACAATTGTTTCGTATCTAGGATTGATTGTATAAAGAAGTTTAGAGGTTTGATTAGATTCAGTGTAAAGATTAGGTGTAGCTTTTTCGCTTGTTAGTTTCGAATTGTTATTAAGAGAAATAGTATTTGTTAGCAGTTGCAATTTTATATCGTAATTATTTAATGAAAGAGTATTGGTTTCATTAAATGATTTTAATAGGTCGTTACCGATTAATCCGTCAAATTCAATTGGAAGGTTATCGGGGACCGAATGAAATATGTTGTTATCTGGCAGATTTAAATTTAAGAGTGAGTAACAAATAGTTTTGTGAGGGGTTTCAACATCATCGATTCCTTTAAGAATTATAGGATTATCTTCATAACATATAACATCAGGTTTTAGAAGGGAGAGTTTAATTAGGCTTATATTGGCACCTGTGTCAATTAAAAATTTACAAGGACGTTTTAGTTCGGGAATATCTAGTTTGACGTATGACGTGATTCCTATAAAGTTTATTGTGTGGATTCGGCTTGAAGGAATTGAGCTGTTCTCAGAGCAGCCGCTGGACTCTGAGGGCTGTTGGAGTTTAAAGAACGATTGTTTTGTTGGGAATTTGTACGAAAAGAGTTAGAAGGGTTACCGCGATTTTCATCTCGTCTTTTATTATTAAATTCTCGTTTACGACATTCATTTATGAGGTGTCCTACATTTTTGCAGTAATTGCAAATTTTTGTACTATTTTGGTTATTGTGATTGTTGGGTTGATATCTTTTAAAATTTTGATTTTGAGGATTAGAATTGGTTTGTTGGACGTGTCTGACATTTTGAGTGAAGTTATTAGGGTTTTTATGAAAACTGTTTTGGCGATTTCGACAATTGAAAGATATATGATCGGGTTTGTTACAATAAGTGCAGAATCGTGCTGACGTGGAATTTACTTGTTGATATTTTTGTATTTCTATTCTAGATTTTTGTTCTTGTTCTTCTTGAAGAGCGAAGGAGATAGCATCTTCTAATTTAGTAGGTCTTTGTGATTTTATTATTAACGCAATATTGGAATTGAGACCGGTTATGAATACATTGAGAGCTTCGTTTTTTAATAAATTTATACAAGCGTGACGTGCTTCGCGAGGAAGTGACTCGTCTAGTGTGTTTAATAGTTTCATATAGCAATTTTCGACTTTACTAGCAAATGACAACGTTTTCGTTGGGTAGTTGTCTACATGAGTTTAATTCGAGTTGCCACTGACCTATAGTTCGCTTTTCTGAGTATGCATCTAAATAGATGGGTTTTCAAAGTATCCCAGTCATCAAAACTTCTATTTCTAATTATTGTTCTAGCGTTATCAGTTAATTTAGTTTCTATTATGGCTAAAAGAATTGTTTTTAATTGAGGTTTAACAAGAGTCATGGCTTTAGTACAATTATCTATAAATTCATATAATTTACTTTTGTTTCCATCGAATTTAAACAGCATTTTTTCAGCAATTTCTAAAGAAATATATATTTGTTCTGATTCTTGTGTATCTGGTCATTGTCATTAGGCATTTTGATTTTTGTTATTTTATATTTTTATATAGTATTAAATAAGATATGATATTGATATGGATATATAAAATTTTGCAGTTGAATACTTGGAGTAATTTCTTATTAAAATAGGGAATGGTAAGAGATTTAGAATAATTTGGGTATAGAACTCACAGTTGGTATTGCATAATTTCTTCTGATGTTGCGTTCGATTAGAATTATTGATTGTCTCGGTTGGGTTGGTGATGATGTTCGTTTTCTGTATCCTGGAGCCTGGTTCGTCGACTTTGGAGTTACGATTGTTGTTGCCTCGGAAGTTGATATACCATATGAATGTATCGGATCACTCGCGTTGGAATATTCGCGATTTAGCACATTCCGATTAAATTCGGGTTTGGTAAAAAATCCCACACTTCTGACACCAATTATTTATGTAATGGTCTCGAGGATATTTGTAGAAACTCGGATTTGTAGGATTAGAATGATTTGAAATAATTTAGAATTTGCACGATGTTGTATGGTAACTTATTTAATTCTTTATTTATCAACTTTAATAATTATGTATATTTATAGTTATTAGTGTGACGAGCAGACGTTCGTCGTTAGATAGTTAGACTGATAGAAAAACGGAACTCTGCAAGTACATTAATTATTGATATATATATATACTATTCGGGTATTTGCACTAGCAGTTAAATATATTGACTTTACTTTTGGACAATAACAAGATATGCAATTTCATAGAATTATGAGTAATAATTCTATCGATGAACATTGAGAAGACAAATAATATGATTAGATAATAATTATACATGGGTACATTTGATGGGCACATTACATATATATATATATATATATATATATATATATATATATATATATATATATATATATATATATATGTAATGTGTATATATATATACATATATATATATATATATATATATATATATATATATATATATATATATATATATATATATATTAAAATATATATATACGTATATATATATATATATATATACGTATATATATACGTATATATATATATATATATATATATATATATATATATATATATATATATATATATATAAATATATATATATATATATATATATATATATATATATATATATATATACATATACATATATATATATATATATATATATATATATATATATATATATATATATATATATATATATATATATATATATATACATATATATATATATATATATATATATATATATATATATATATATATATATATATATATATATATGTATATATATATATATATATATATATATATATATATATATGTATATATATATATATATATATATATATATATATATATATATATATATACATATATATATATATATATATATATATATATATATATATATATATATATACATATACATATATATATATATATATATATATATATATATATATATATATATATATGTATATATATATATATATATATATATATATATATATATATATATATATATATATATATATGTATATATATATATATATATATGTATATATATATATATATATATATATATACATATATATATATATATATATATATATATATATATATATATATATATACATATATATATATATATATATATATATATATATATACATATATATATATATACATATATATATATATATATATATATATATATATATATATATATATATATATATATATATATATAGATATATATATTTATATATATATATATATATATATATATTTATATATATATATATATATATATATATATATATATATATATATATAACTTAATTGTGAGACATCAGAATTTACTTATGAAACACTGATGCATTGTAGAATGAATATTATAAACATTGTAGTAGCAAATACAGCCTTGAGAAAGTCGAACGCTTGATTCTAATAATGTAGCAATGTGTTAGAAAGGGTTTTTGATATTTTCGTAAACAAAATTTTATTGGTTTTGGGATCTAATTAATAAATATCAATACAAGTTTTATATTAAATCGGGCTCTTTATTATATCTACGGTCTCGGAAGGTTTATAACTACGCTTTACCACTGCAGTATCATATACGAGACTGCCCAAAAATGTTCGTCGCCAGATCTTAAAATTGACCACATATTTTTACTCTTCTTCCACACATTGGTCCTTATCTTGAAATATTAAACGACTATAAATCTCTTATACGTGTAACTATAACTAAGGACAAAACCCTTAGACTAAACATAATATAGATTAACTTTTGTATATACATATGCATGGATATTTCAACATAACGTTTCAATATTTTTACCTTCATTTTAACCTCGGATACAATGGAAAATATAGTATACAAAGAAAAATAATGCATCTTAATACTAAGACGGGGAAATAAGACAATACAATTTATACGCAATTAAAAAAATTATAAAAAATTATAAATAGACATTTATAAAAATATGTTACAAATTACAATATTTAATGTATTTTACATATTATAAAGCGCAAGTGCAGGCTCCGCATGCAAAAAAGTTTAATGAAAAATTATGTGATAGTTTAATTTCAACTTCTCTTTCAACAATTCACGTTTTCAAATTTGACTTGCTTTTACGTGCATTGTTGTAACGGCAAGAAGCACGAGGAGGTGGAAGCTGATTTGTTTTATAATAAAAAAATCTTTCAAGCCAACTAAATTTGAGACATGTTTTTAAATAAAATATTTAACTCTTGCCGGGATGGAAAAGGAAACATTGGATACTTTTGGATAAAGGTATCGTAGAGATATAGTCGGATAATTTAAGCTGCCGAAGTAGAAGTAATATAAACATTATCGAATGAGTTGTCACTAAATCAAATAGGTTTACTCATCAATGTGGCACCCAAATGTTTAATGACAACTACCTAACTATTACCACAATAATAACATAATATATATTCATTAAAAAAGATAAATTTACTGAATGTTTAAAGGCATTTAAAATAAGATATAATTTATGGTAATAGCATGTATCGGCTTCGTCAAGCCAGCCCTGATACATATTGTTTATATTAAAAATAATTTTGTTTATTAACCTCCGTTTAAGAAAATTCAAATGTTTAATCTTTTCAAATTCTTTAGAGAAAATTTGTAAACTTAAAAATGCTATATTAATTAATGATTTTGAAAGTTTTTGAAGACTGCCTAAAGGATTTTTAGAGCTGAACGTTTTTTCAATTATTAATAATTCATTTTTATCTGTAATACTTTCGTTTTCACGAATTAATTGTGCCTTACAATCGATACATTTAAATTTACCAATGCATTTAAAAGCTAAATAACCAGCAAAATATAGCACGGAACATGATTCTAAATTATGTTTTTCTACTTGATGAGCAGGAAGACTTAATGGGTAATCGTGACAATCTGGAACTTGAATATTATTTCTTATAATTTCATTATTATTTTCGCATGGTTCTTTATTTAATTGTTCATTAGAAGTAATCAATTCTAAGTTTTCGTCTATATCATCTAAACTGTTTGAAGATTCTGGGGGTTTCATCAAATTAGTTATTGCAATAAGACGTAGACTTGTTCTAAATGTTTTAACGGTTGGATTAAAATTAAAGCCGCCTCGTTGGCGTATCATTGCAAATGTATTTTCAAGAAAGTCCTGATTCAATTTGCTGTTGTTATAAACTGTTGGTTATTTAACTTCAGTTCCGAATTCGATAACATTAAAATTGAATTTATAGTCAATTTTAGTCATGTAAAACAATCAGGTTGGCGTGGACAACGTGGATTTAATTTTTGAATATTATTCATCATATCATATCCCTCGTTTAAAATATTTATTATATTCGGAGATTTTTCTGAAATTGCGCATTTATTGGGATTTTTATTAAAGAGGGTGTGACTGTTTAGTGAATCAAATAATATGTTCATTTGCAAAATAAAATCAGCCGTGTGAACACCGGTATCACTTTTAAGTTCACTTGTGCCGATGGTTGTTCTAATAGAAGCAGCTACATTATGGTTAAAGATTTGTAAAGCTAATTTACAATTCATTTTTTGAAAGTTATTCGGATATGTATGAGCTTCCGTTAATTTACAGTTAGATCTCGCTAGTTGACTACATTTATCTATATTATAAGTTTGTATTACGTCTGTGAACGATACTTTATTGCCATATAAAATAAAATTACAATTTAACCAATTATTTCGAACACTTTTGAATAGATGAGGCACATCATATATGACATATATTTGTTGATTATTAACAGTAAAATAAGGCCTGTCCACGTTAACATTTAAATTATCAAGAGCGCTTCTATTATTCGACCCTTGATCGCAAACAATTGCTTTGGGAGTCAAACCGGATTTTATCAAATTTTCAATACACATTACATTTAATTTGGTTAATTCAGTATTCTTAACACTGCTAGCAGATATGAAATATGCAACTAGGAGTTTCCAGTTGAAATACAAACCACGAACCATAAATAATAAGGCGCTTCCGCCATATTTAAAATTTCGACCAAGTGGTCCTAAGTCTTCAAAACCTTCAATCATATCAAATTGTTTATTATACTCCAAAAAATTTTTTAATGCCATTTCATCAAAGGCAACAACGCAACATTTTTCCGTATCAGACATTGATGATGCCTTAAGTCCTATTTGTTGAAAAAGGGCTGGACTAAAACCAGTTTTAAATTTTGACTTTGTTATCCACGACTTTATTGTTGAAAAAGCCGGAAGTATTATACCAACACTTATAAAAAATGTATAGGCTGAAGATGATTTGAAATAAAAAAATAGAGCAAATTCTTTTTCCGTTTTGGTCCATTGGTTTTTAGCGCAATGACACATTTGCATTTGTACCAATGCCCTAGAATATTCTGATTTAAAATTAAAGTTATTGATATCGGAAAGAATATCAAATTCTGATTTTCTTTCTTTCTTAAATTTTTTAGCTTTACATAATAATGATCGTTTATTTTTATTTAAAAGCTGAACACGTTTTAATTTTTTACGAAGTGATTGTTCTCGCGGAGTTTCAGTATCAGAAAATAATTTTTTTCGGCAAGCTAAATCTGGGGAACACAAAGGATTAGATGACCATTGTTGTGCAGCTTCACTGATTGTTGGCTGACTTTCCGGTGTTGAAGGCTAATTAATTTCATCTGAATATAAATTACTGTATTTGAGTTTAGGAGACACTACTTTAAATTTTGATGGTGATAATGGGATTAAATTAGAATTTATCTCTAATACTTGTACCGGTACAGCATTGACACACAATTTATTTCGCAAAGAATTAACAAATGAATCGGAATTGAAATGATCCGCACAAATCAGTTTACGTTGAAGCTTAGCAAAAGGCATATCGATAAGTAATGAATTTCCTGAAAGTAAATAATTGTCTAATTAAATCATTTGAAACTAGTAATTATTTAGAAATTATTTAACGAAATAGTATTGCATAACTATTAGTATAGAAAACTTATTACCACTTCTTGCGACCCATAATTCACACTTTATTTTATCTTTGACTGGAAATTTAAAAAAGGATAATTTGGGATGGTCCATTCGCGATTTTCTACAATTTAAATAAACACACTTCTGACCAGACATCCTATATTAATTTTAAATAAATTTGGAATTGGGATAAATATAACAAAAAAATCAACCGCTAAATATACATGCAATTGTATACAAATGATACATTCCGTAAAAATTCAACTATTCAATATAAGATCAGATTTCTTATCGAAATAAAACGGAAACTGTCGAACATGTATGGTTTTAGCTTCAGGGGTATAGCGGTTGCCATCTCTAGTCCGGCAATGGTATTAACAGCAGCCCTCTCGGGTGCGGCAATGGTACTACAATATTAAGCGCTGCATAGCTTATGCATTACGTTATACGTCTGTGGCTTAGCTATATAAACGCCAGTTTTTCTTGTTAGTAAAATGCAGCGTTAAATGTAGCGCTAATGTTAAATGTAGCGTTAATTTTTTCTGTATAAACCCACTATAAGTTCTCTTTGGTTATTGGGGTTGGCATGTGAAATCTTGGTATCTTTGGTTCCGGGGCATCTTGTTTGATGTTCGAATCTGGTAATAAAATATTACCAGCGACCTCTAGCTGACAGTTCGGTGCCACGTTGAGGTAGCCTGTACCACTTATTGATTTAATTTGTAGTGCACCGTCTGGACATAGGCTGCGTGCGTTTAGGGCTTTGGGAACACTGTAAATCCACCTTCTTTCGCCATGTGTTTTAATGAACTTGGCAGCAGGGTTCTTGATTATTATTCTGTTGCATAGTGCTTCCGCTTCCTTGTCATTCCCGTTGTATAGTGCCAATAGACAAGTACTTTTTCCGGTTCTTAGTGCTCTGTGTGCTGGACAAACCTTCGTCCGCTCGCCACGACAGTATTTCAAGTCATTGTGATCTGCATTCATTGAGCGAGCGCCATCATTTGAAACAATTAAAAATTGAGCCTCGGGCTCTATAAACATAAATACATTATCTGCCAGGTTTACGGGTAGACTACAGGCTTTATACATCTTTAATTTTCTATCACTATTGACCAATGGGAATTGTACAAATATTCGTATTCCGTATTCTGACACTGCGGTTCGAACATAGGCAGTTTCGTAAAAATCTAGCAAATCATGTCGGTCCACATTACCTACGAAGGACATCCCAAGAGGTAATCTGGATTGCACATGTATCAAAATGTCGTACAATTCCTGATAGAATGGAACTGAGCATGCGGAAGGCTGAATCTATATCTAAGTCATGCTGTACAGTTTTTAAATAATAATTTATTTCTGTTTGAAAATCCTGAACGTCAATTTTAATTTCAGATATTTCTCTTTGAAGTGTTCTAGTAGCATTTTTTAATTTATTCATTGCACCCCTATTTTTATTCGCAAAATCATAATTTGCGTTTACAACTATGGCTTGTGCCTGAATTATATGCGTTATTTTATTTTGTTTATTTTCTAATTTAAAATACCTGTTATGCAGAGGCGACAGAAAAAAAAGCCACCTAGCAAATTCCCGACCTGTCATGCAGAGTCGACAGAAAAGAAGCCAGTTAGCAAATTCCCGACAAGGTGACTAGAAATAGTCACCAACATTGACACAATTAGCACTTAATCTAGCATAAAAAGAGGACTATCACAGGATAGCACCCTCTACATGCCATTGTATTTTTGTACATCTTACTATAAGTTTTACTGAATGTCAGTTATTAAGACAGATTGTAAATAAAAATGGGTTATAAAAAAAAAAAAAATTTCTAATTTTAAAATATGTTCGTCGATGCGAGACAAATCCTCATCATCGGCGTTACCAAATACGAATTTAATTAATCTACCTCCCATATTTACCAATCCGCGAGTATTCCTACGTTTCTTGGACTGGAGATATAGGGTCTCAATCCCATTGATTTCGCGGTTAAGTCCTTCGATCCTTTGCTCGATAGCCTGCAATTCTATATGAACGTCCTTCTGTTTCCTGACTTCTTTCTTCTGCGAAGAAATTATACTTGTTTCCAGCTGCCTCAATTGAAGTACTAACTCGTCAACCATGGTCTTGTAGTCGGAGGTGTTTAAGTTCACGGCCACCATCCAATATTCATTTGTAAGCCACATTTCTCCTTCATATACAAATATAAGTCCTCTTTCTAAATTCTCCGTCGGATTTGTTCTTATTGCTAGGAATAACATTATGATGATCACGCAAATCATCTTCTCGCTCGCTACGATATTACGTCTTTCAATTTGTCTGAAATCATAAGTTGTATTAATATGCTCTACGTCGTACATTAGGAAGATTTTCTACTGGACCTCGACTACGAGTTTTATATCTAGGAATGGCCGTAGTTGCTGTTTCTGTTGGATCTGATTCAAGGAGCGCTGGAGGGGGTAGTTCAGGTGCTGGAGAAGGTTCCGGGGTTACGGGGTGTTTTACCACTTGAGGGTTCACTCTTTGGTCTGATTGTCTTATCATTTCTTCCGGAACATCAGGAAAAGGTACAATAAAACCAGAACGTCTATGTTCTTGTTTTATTATATTTCCGGTGGGTTGTGTTATTGGGTGTCTTTGTCCTTCGCGCCAAGGCTCCCTACTTGTATAACTCTGGTTATTTGTCCAGTGAATTCTTAACCCGCCTAAATCTATTTCGCAATTTAATTCTTCTTGTTCGGCAATATCTACTATTGTCTCGAATGAGGGAGTGCTTTCTAATGCCGAAATTCTACTAAGTACTATACGTCGTATGTTGCGATGCATCCCGTTTTTAAATTGTTCTACTAATTCTGAATTTAATAATCTTTTTTAAATACTTTTTCGGCGTTAACGTTACTAAACTGTATAATTCCGTCTGATGCTACTTTTAGTCTCGTTGCATAATTGTTGACATTTTTATTTGGGTTTTGAATGCATTGTGAAAATTTCGCTTTAGCCTGCCCTGCAATAATTTTTTTTCCAAATTTATTTACGAAAATTGTTTTTAGTTTGTCATAAGTATGATTTTCTCCTACTAAATCAGGCTCAGTGTCCATATACGTACTTGCAAACCCTGTTAATTTAACTTTTGCTAAAGCTATTTTTTGCGTCTCTGATCAATTGCACGCTGTCGCGTATTGTTCAATTTTTTTAAAAAAATTCTCTAACATTTTCATTTTGTAGACCCGAAAGACAAGTAATTGAATCGATTGATGTTATTATAATCGGTGGAGTCATGGTCGTAATTGCGCTCATTGATTGAGCCGGTATATTATCATTCGCCATTATTATATATTATCTTACTTATTTCAATGCTATTAGTGATTTCACAACCTCAACCAGGCTCGCTAGTAAATTATAATTGTTATCTACTATCCTCGGACTATCTGCATTTACAACAATATTATATAACTACTAACTTATAAATTTAAACCTATCTATACATATATAGGTGTATATATATATATATATATATATATATATATATATATATATATATATATATATATACAGGGTGTAACAGCGAAACGAGCTACCTCGAATAACTTCTATGTTATTAAAGATACAATAAAATAGTATAAAACAATCTTGTGCAGGAACAAGGGGGACATCCAACTATAAAAGAAAATATTTTTTTAAAGCAGTGGTTCTCAAGCAACAACAGAAAGTAATGTTTTTTCAAATGAGATGCTATATATTTTTTAAGCCCATTCGATAGATTATTTTTTTCTGAATTCCATTATGTGTTCGTTTTATACCCTTACATAAGCAAAATATTGAGAAAAATGCTATTGAAAGTTAAATAAATTTTATTTTTATAGTTATTTTTCAGTAGGCTATGAAACAAAATTGAGCTTAAATACATTAAATTATTTGTTATTTACTTTATAACACTATTTATAAAGTAAATAACAAATAATTTAATGTATTTAATTTATGTTTCGTTGTATTTAAGCTCAATTTTGTTTCATAGCCTACTGAAAAATCACTATAAAAATAAAATTTATTTAACTTTCAATCTCGCTGTTACATCCTGTATATATATGTATATATATATATATATATTTTTTTTTGAAAATCACTATTTTTGAATTAATTACTATAAATCCCACCGCCAGCTACCATTGTAACACTCCGGCTTCGTCTACTCTACTTTCGCTGCCACCACCACGTGTGACGCACGTGGACATATCGCGGGGTTCTTGTCCTGAGGTATCTGGCTGGGGTGTGAAATAACCATACATGTGCGCGGTTAGTTTAAAACGCGAAAAGTGGATAAAACATATATATATATATATATATATATATATATATATATATATATATATATATATATATATATAATTGAAACTACTAATTAAAAATACACGGAATGGGTTGGTTATGCTTGCATTATAATTGCGGCTGCCCACACTAACTTTGGTTGGTTCTCTCTCTCGGAAGGACACTAACTTGACTTGACTCTACTAGACTGTGACTCGACTTGACTGCCCTTACCATCAATGAAATGCAACCTTTTAATACCTCCCCTGAAGGGTGCGAGGGTGAAACGTAGTGTGGGTATGCCGTTTCCAATCCAGTATATGCCCAAATATGGACATAAAGAAATGCGTCTGTTACATTATATTCCTTTGCAATGTGAGTGCTGAAATTTACTAATTTCGATCATTCAGTGTAAAATACACAGATATTTAATATATTAAAGATGATATATTATTTTAATATACATAGAAGTATTTGTTTATTTTGCTGCACCCGTAAAATTATTAATGAGCTGTCAAAACAATATTTTGGCAAAGTTAATATTTAACATTTTTATGTCTGTACCTATAGGTGGATTTATAAGTAGCAAAGCGCACAGAAAAAAGCAAAGCACAGCATAGCATAGCATATCACAGAACATAATCCATTTGGGGGGTTTAATAAGACGCACAATACACATGGTCTGTAATGCAAAGAAAAAGAAATTTTATCAGAAACACCCATAAAAAAATATATATTGATTCCTTTCTTTATAAACTTAATCAAGATCTATTTTGAATAAAGAATAATAAATATTTATCTCTAATAACACAACGTTTGCGTACTCGACGATTTTTATTTGAAGTATTCATTCGTACAACCCGACAATCAACGAAAATGCACGAAGCACAGCGCATAAACTCACATAATCAGCCTAATTCACGTGTCCCTTGTTTGCGAAACAATATTGTATTGATTACAAGTGACTTTACAATGTGCTTTAAGATATTGTTTTTATTTGGTATTCTCGTGACCACCTAGTAAATCCCAATTTACAATAGCTTATATCAAACGATATCTTATCGCTTACAAGAATAAAGGTAGCGTGCATTGCTACTGTTATGAACCCCATTTATTATAATTGTTATAAAAAAATTAATAAGTAGTATAGACAAATTTTATTTAGATTATCATATTTCGTATACTAGGTAATCAGCCTTATTCTCGTGTCCCTTGTTTGCGATACAATATTGTATTGATTACAAGTGACTTTACAATGTGCTTTAAGATATTGTTTTTATTTGGTATTCTCGTGACCACCTTGTAAAACCCAACTTATGTCAAACCATAGATAATTCATATCCTATCGCTTACAATAATGAAGGTAGCGTGCATTGCTACCAACAAAATTTATTAAGTTGGTATATGGTTTATTGTGAAGTTAAACGCGTTAAACATAACCACATAGTTGCTCATATAAATGATTTAAATAAACATTAAACATATTAATTCAATTAAAATTAATGTAGGGAAAATTTCTTGATGGCTTAATTTTAATATGGGATTAATAATTACAAGTTCCAGAACTCTTTCTTCGCCATCCAAATTAGTGCGATTGTTATTATTTCTTATAATAAAGATATGAATTATTTGTAATCATTTTATTCAAAATTAAATTGGCCGCAACATTTCCGTGAATTCCAATTTAACATTAGTGTGTATTGTTGTAACACTTGGCATCGGCCTGTTTGGAAATATTATGGCGAATAAATCTAGAACTTTGCGTAAACAATTTTTATGATATTAAAAGTTTTTATAATAAGTCTTTCTTATTGTTAGTTAGAAAAAAAATGAATTAATTTTAATAAGGGAATCACAATAAATAAATGACATGTTTCAAACGGCGCAAATTCATTGGTTTTTTTGTTTTAATATTATAGTAATATTTAATTGTATTTTTGAACATTTTCAAATCTAATTTCTGCAATTATTAAAGCATGCAAAATTAATTTTGTTTATTGATCTGAGTGCAGAATATTAAGCTCTACAAACTTTATTTGAGTCATTTTTGTTTAAAATAATTTGTGGGGCAATTCGCAATGAAAAACTATTTTTACATGTTGAATCCTTATGTACACAGCCACCAACTCTAAACGAAATATAAATAATTATGAAAAAAAAAATAAGGTGCTCAGAAGTAAATTTATATTTGGGTAATTTAACAATTTCTTTTAAAAAATTTTATTATATTATATGAATTTAGACAAATTCTAGAACGTCAATTAATATTATGAAATAGTTTTGAGCCATTTTAAATGGAAAAAATATAATAATCATGTCTACATTCAATACAATACTCCGTAACAACAGCTAAGGAGGTGTTGTTCAGTATACAATATTGAAAGCAAATATTGTATTGTATTCAATCTAAATTTTGTCACAAGAATACCAAATATTGGAATTTCTTGTTTTATACACAATATTGTAACTCATACAAGACTTGTTTCGTAAACGATTGTCACAAGAATACCATTTTTAAAATTTCTTGTCTACTATACAATAATCGTGTCGTATACAATATTGTTTCGCAAACAAGGGACACGAGAATAAGGCTGATTACCTAGTATAGGAAATAGAAGTTCATGTCTGTCTACACGCGCTAAAATCCAGAGAGTATGGGGAGATGGATTTCAACGTTAAATCGGTTGTACAACGTTTGCAAAGATGGCGGGTTCCATGGAGCCTACACTGGAGATTTAGTTGTCGCCGCAGCCACCGAGGGCGCGCGTTTTTTTTTTTTTTTTTTTTTTAATGAAAGGATAGATGTACTTTTATTTTCGTGGTACAGTAGACCACGAAATGCAAAAGTACCTCCTAAATAAAAACCATTATTTAAATAATACAAATATTTACTACTAATTCAGGTTTAAATTTTACTTTATATAACATTCACATATTTATATGTTAAGATAACAATTATATTTTATATTATTAAATATTAATAATATTCGTTTTTGGCTCTTCAGTCGAATATGAATTACATTCGATCAAATAGTTTTTATAATGGAACAAGTAAATGCTCATATTTATAAAAGAAAACTAATTTTAATAAGTACATTTTTAATGAAGCTACAATTGACTTTCATCCATTCATCGCAATCTTTAAACCATTGTTTAACATTTAAATAAGTTTTTCTTCAATAATATGGTTTTGATGTTAGTACATTCTTCTCATACGCACCCATGTACGACAAAAAACTTTCTGTTTTTCCTCCGCAACGTCTTACGATGCCTTTCTGTCGCATGTCGTTGAATAGGATCGCGCCAGGATAAGCGCAAGGTCTAATCCACCTGCACTCAAAATGTTTTGAACATACCCGATATGTTCTATAAACATCATGTGCAGGAGGAATAACGTACAGTCGCAGATTGTTGATTTTTTCCAACCAAATTTGGAAAAGTGCTCTGTCCTTCGGAAACCAGGCGAACCGTTTTCTGTAATCAAAGCATTCGGGAACACAACAGAATCGGTTATTTAAATGCATACTACGAACAAACTATTATAGAATTCATGTCAAATGTTTACTATTTATTTGTGATTTAATACTTACATGCCACAAAAAAAGAGATTGCTCAAAAACAAACACTTGTTAGAGTTAAATTAATATAAAATACAAAAGAACTTCCCGATAAATAACAGAGGACAAATCAATAAAGAACAATAACAAAATTGCATGTATGACGTATTGCACAATAAAAATGTTACATTATTTACAAAATGGATTCCAATAAACGTACTTATAAACAAATAATTTATTTTTCCAAAAAATGTAGTATAAAATCATCCTAAATTTTTATTTGATTAGTAAATGATCAAGTAAATATTTAAAATTTATATTCATTTTATTCGTTCAATTTTTTATAATTTTTATTATCGCGACGATCGCGACATCTAGAACAGCGGCGAATATGCAATTTTCTAACCTAACAAAACTCTGTCCAATGGTGGCTATGTTTCTTATTACTCCCCCTACTCTCTGCTAAAATCTAAGCACTTTTTAACTTTAACATAAAACGCTAACTTGCAAATCCCACGTTCCAGCGGAAATCAGAATTTATAAATTCATCAAAGACACAAAAAATAAGCCAGTGCAAGACAGCGCAAGAGAGTGTAACGAGAGTGCAGTACAGTACAGTAGAGTCGCGGAAGTAGTGTCGGGCTAGAACACAATACCTAAACTTTCAATAAAAGTTATTAATCAAACGTCAAGGCTTAAGGGCTCGTGTAGACAGACACACAATATTTAACATTAAAATTTAAATATATATATAATCTGTATTAAATTCACTAGTAAAATAAAGGGTTAAATTTACTCGTTGGTTCTCATCATTTAAAACCAAAAAGAACCTCACCTAAACAAAAATAATATAATTTTACCCGGTGAATGCAGAAGTTCAGCACACTACCAACAATATTTTTTAAGTTGGTATATGGTTTATTGTGAAGTTAACCGCGTTAAACATAACCACATAGTAGGTCATAAAAGTGATATAAATAAACATTCAACATATTAATTTAATTAAAATTAATGTAGGGAAAATTTCTTGATGGCTTTATTTTAATATGGGATTAATAATTACAAGTTCCAGAACTCTTTCTTCGCTATCCAAATTAGTGCGATTATTTTTATTTCTTATAATAAAGATATGAATTATGTGTAAACTTATTATTCAAAATTAAATTGGCCGCAACATTTCCGTGAATTCCAATTTATTAAAATTAGTGCGTATTGTTCTAACGCTTGGCATCGGCCTATTTGGAAATATTATGGCGAATAAATCTAGAACTTTGCGTAAACAATAGTTATAATATTAAAAGTTTTTATAATAAGTTTTTGTTAGCTAGAAAAAATTTAATTAATGTTAATAAGGGAATCACAAAATAAATAAATGACATGTTTCAAACGGCACAAATTCATTAGTCTTTTGTTTTAATATTATAGTACCTACTATTTAATTGTAATTTTGAATATTTTCAAATCTAATTTCTGCAATTATTAAAGCCTGCAAAATTAATTTTGTTTATTGATCTGAGTGCAGAAAATTAAGCTCTACAAATCTTTTTTGTCATTTTTGCTTATAATAATTTGTGGGGCAATTCGCAATGAAAAGCTATTTTTACATGTTGAATTCTTATGTACACAGCCACCGACTCTAAACGAAACAAAAATAATTATGAAAAAAATAAAGTGCTCCGAAGCAAAGTTATATTTAAACAATTTAACAATTATTTTAAAAATAACAATATATTATATGAATTTAGACAAATTCTAGAGCGTCAATTAATAATATGAAATAGTTTTGGGCCATTTTACATGGAATAAATATAATAATCATGTCTACATTCAATACAATACTCCGTAACAACAGCTAAGGAGGTGTTGTTCAGTATACAATAATTGAAAGCAGATATTGTATTGTATTCAATCTAAATTTTGTCACAAGAATACCAAATATTAGAATTTCTTGTTTCATACACGATATTGTAACTCATACAAGACTTGTTTCGTAAACGATTGTCACAAGAATACAATTTTTAAAATATCTTGTGTACTATACAATAATCGTATCGTATACAATATTGTTTCGCAAACAAGGGACACGTGAATAAGTCTGAATATGAACATTGTACAATTCCTGTGCTATGCTATTTTTCTCTATGGGTGCTATGCGGCTTGTAAATGGGTATATTATTTTCCGTATGACAAAATTTATAGTAGAAATGACTATTAGTACCTCATAGCAGGTATACCGCAAGCTGATTAAGAATATTTATGGCTGTATAAAATGACATATTTTCCAGGGTTAGAATTTATTTTATTTTGAATCCATGTTCTAAAAACTTAAATTTGTAAAAATATATATATAAACATGTTTAAATCAAAATATATTATTAACAATTAGTTCTCGGAACATATACAAAAAATAAAAACCAAACTAAAACTCTACATCTATTATATTGCTGTCACTACTTACATTGAAATCGCCATCACTAAAACTATTTTCGTTAACATGAATAATGAATTAATTTGCAATATTATTATTGAGATATTTATCTTCACTATCTACAACATGACGTATACATTTAGACTATTTTTCTGCACACATATATATATATATATATATATATATATATATATATATATATATATATATATATATATATATATATATATATATATAATGTTTGAATTTATTTGTCCCCATATTAAATCTATTGGATTAAATATACAATAATATGGCGGCAAACGTAAAATAGTGTGCCCAAACTTTTCAGCCATAGCATCACACACATATTTCTTTATTATTGGTTTAGTCTTCATCACTTCCAATAATTGAGCCTTTGTGTAGCTTGCTTCAAAATACAAATCCTGTTCATATAAATAATCTATTAACTCTGATTTTTTACTACTAGTACTTGGCACTTTAACACTCTGTCGCGAATGATATGACGCATTGTCCATAACAATTACACTCCGCGGTGGTAAATTTGGAATTAATTAATTTTGAAACCACGGTTCAAAAATATCTGCAGACATATTATCGTGATAATCTAGGCTACTATCTTTAACAATTTTAGCAGATAATAGTAGCGCGTCTTTGATCTACCCATCCTCACATACGGCGTGCAGAATTATGGTTCTTTTACTATTTGTTTGCAACTAAATTCAAATTAGTTTTTGTCCCTTTGTATAGAGTATACAAATAGGATTATCTAACTGTATATATATTGAAAACTCAATGTTAATTACAATTAAATTTGTTTTTAGAGAAATTCGGAAATATTCTGAAGATGTATTATATATGTGAATACTAAAATTTCGTTTAATCCGGCTCTCTTCTTTCGTAACCCGAACCGCCCGCTGTGTAGGGGTTCGACCTGTCATTAGTGAGTCAGGCAGATTCTACTATAAATTGAACCATACTATACTTTGCTTATGTTATGCAGTGCTCTGCTATTTTCTGCTACATATAAATCCACCTTAGTGTTTCCTTATTTTTATAAACAATATTTTCTGAGAAATCCCAACTATTGGCAAATGATTATTTCCAGACCTTTTACTGGTTCCCTACTATTTTCAGGGTGTTTGTAATTTAACACGTTATGGGCGACAGAAATGAAATCCAAATTAATAATATTTTTTATAACTGTATGTTACGCAAAATAATTTTAAGAAGAATTCCAAAAGGATTAAAATGCACTGACAAATAAAATGTTTTAGAAATTAAAAACTGTTCTCTGTTCCATCACCTCCAAAGATATATTCCATATTTACCATTATATAGTACTGAATTTAAAATGGACAACGTAATCGGTGTACTATACACAAATGTATTCAAATGTCATTTAAAGACATAAGCTACAACCATACACGTATTCTATATATATTTAAGTACCATATGGTTAGGCTACAGCTATACACGACAGCTTAGAGGGGTGCCTAAGGCAAAGGTTACAACCATACACGTATTCTGTATATACATTTAAACGACAGCTTAAGTTAGGCTGTAGCTATACAGGTATACATGATCACATAGGGTAGCACAATGTCCTAAGGCATAATCTAGAGCCATACACGTATTCTATAAGTGCGCACATTAGCAATATATTAATCTCGCGCATGCGCAGTGTCTGTTTACGCAGGGTGGATACCTTACTACTGCTGCAGGTGATTTGAAAATTCTTATTCCGTGTTGGACCACTGTTTTTAGCGCGATGACTCATTTGCATTTGTAACAATATCCTTGAATATTCTGATTTAAAATTAAAGTTATTGAAATCGGAAAGAATATCAAATTTTGATTTTCTACCTATCCTAATTTTCTTAGCTCTACATAAAAATGATCGTTTATTTTTATTCAATTGTTGAACATGTTTTAATTCTTTACGAGGTGATTGTTCTCACGGAGTTTCAATATCAGAAAATAATTTTTTTCGGCTAGCTAAATCTTGGAAACATAAAGGATTAGATGACCATTGTTGTGCAGCTTCACTGATTCCTGACTAACTTTCCGGTGTTGAAGGCAAATTAATTTTGTCTGAATACGAATTAATGTATTCGAGTTTAGGAGACAATACTTTAACTTTTGATGGTGATAAAAGGATAAAATTAGAATTACTCTCTAAAACTTATACCGGTACAGCATTCACACACAATTTATTTCGCAAAGAATTAACAAATAAATCGGAATTGAAATGATCCGCACAAATCAGTTTACTTTGAAGCTTCGCAAAGGGCATATCCATTAGTAATGAAATTCCTGAAAACAAATAATTGTCTAATTAAATTATTTGAACATGTAATAATTTAGAAATTTTCTAGCGAAATAGTTTTGCATGAATATTAGTATATAAAACTTATTACCATTTCTTACGACCCATAATTCACACTTTATTTTATTTTTGACTGGATATTTAAAAGAGGGTAATTTGGGATTTTTTACAATTAAAATAAACACACTTCTGCCCAGACTCTCATATTACTTATAAATAAATTTGGAATTTGGATAAATATAACAAAAAGATCGCTCGCTAAATATATATATATACAATTGTATACAAATGAAACAATCACTAAAAATACACGAACAATTCAATATAAGATCAGATTTTTTATCGAAATAAAACGGAAACTGTCGAACTTGTATGGTTTTAGCTTCTGGGGGTATAGCGCTTGAATGATGAATGAATATCGTCGTGCTCTGTTATAGGCCACTAGGGCCTCTTCAGAGTGTAATATGTATATATACAGTGGAACTTCTCTAACTCGAATCTCAAGGGACAGGAAAAAAAATCGAATTAGGGAATCTTCGAGTTATGGAATATACACAAAAAAAAAACATGTTTATTTTGAAGTATTCGGATTTTTTTTTGTATTTTACAAGACCACCTCTCTTTTTCAAAAAAAATCTTCTATTAAATTCAAGGAATTATGTACATTATCAGGAACATGTTCCCTGCACTCTATTAAAGCTCTTAGCTTTTCAATAGAAGTATTGACTTGTTCAAATGTAGGTATGTCAGTAGATATTTCACCTTCGTCTTTCTCTTCATCCTCATGCTCGTCTGTTTCTAAAACAAAAATATATTTTTAAATTTAAATTTAATATAGTCTGTAAATTCAATGTTTTCCTGATAACAAATATTATTTTAATAACCATAGGTAATAAGCTTAATTACCTTTTGCATTGAAAATACGATTTTCTATGACGCTTGCTAAAATGTCCTCATCTGTGGGATAATCCATTATATAAATACAATCATCCACATCAACATAATCTTCAAATGTTACATCATTCATATTAGTTAAAGTTCGATATGAGTTCCATAGATGATTTAACTCAGACAGTGGAAGAAGGTCTTCTTCATCCCAAGATTCAATATCTTGCAACAATTCATTTTTATCAAAACCTGCTTTCCGGAAACAATTGAGGATTGTCTGTTCTTTTACATTCACATTCCAAACTTTAACGAGGTCCCTAATCGCGTCAAGCAACGTTACTGTTAAACTGGCATCATTCTCCATATTGGCTAAAACTTTCTTTAAATCCGTTTTCTATAATGCTGTTTTAAGTTTTTACTTTCTTATACGCAGTATAAGTAAGTATTGTAATCATGAAAAATTTCGATCTCGAGATTTTAACGGAAATATACGTTTTGACCTTCCCTGAATCGATTCCAACTATTTTTTGATTGACGTCCGCCTGTGTATGTGTGTGTGTTTGTGTCTGTGTGTGTGTGTGTGTGTGTGTGTGTGTGTGTGTGTGTGTGTGTGTGTGTGTGTGTGTGTGTGTGTGTGTGTGTGTGTGTGTGTGTGTGTGTGTGTGTGTGTGTGTGTGTGTGTGTGTGTGTGTGTGTGTGTGTGTGTGTGTGTGTGTGTGTGTGTGTGTGTGTGTGTGTGTGTGTGTGTGTGTGTGTGTGTGTGTGTGTGTGTGTGTGTGTGTGTGTGTGTGTGTGTGTGTGTGTGTGTGTGTGTGTGTGTGTGTGTGTGTGTGTGTGTGTGTGTGTGTGTGTGTGTGTGTGTGTGTGTGTGTGTGTGTGTGTGTGTGTGTGTGTGTGTGTGTGTGTGTGTGTGTGTGTGTGTGTGTGTGTGTGTGTGTGTGTGTGTGTGTGTGTGTGTGTGTGTGTGTGTGTGTGTGTGTGTGTGTGTGTGTGTGTGTGTGTGTGTGTGTGTGTGTGTGTGTGTGTGTGTGTGTGTGTGTGTGTGTGTGTGTGTGTGTGTGTGTGTGTGTGTGTGTGTGTGTGTGTGTGTGTGTGTGTGTGTGTGTGTGTGTGTGTGTGTGTGTGTAAGCTCTCTACAGCCTAAACCGTTGAAGCTTAAATTATGAAATTTTAAACTTAAGATTTGCATATGCCTGAGGTGTGCACCTCTTATTTTTGAAAACAATATTCCGAAGGGAAGTGCATGTTTACTCAAGTCATTTTTTGCAGTTCCTGCAATTACTCAAAAATAGATGCAGTTACAGAAAAATTTGATACAATAAAAATTCTAGGTTTTAGCATTCTGTACAACTTTTTTTTTTCCAAACGGTACCGGAAACCAAAAAATGGCTCTTGAAATTTCTTGTTATTATATTTATGTTAACATAAATCGTATTATCTTCGCTTGTCAATTATTTATCAAAAAAAAAACCGACTTCAATAATTTGAAGTTTGACATTTTATATTTATTCTAAGAAATATATTTAGTGTAATAGTATTCCAAAAGTTAAAAAAAATATTATTAAGGGGGTAGTACTCTTTTGAACTTTCAAAAATTCGTTTTTTTTTTTGGGCTTAAACAATTCCTTGGGGTGTCTACTTTATTGTAAACTTTGCCCGAAGTCCGCCAACAACTCCGTTAATATGTTACAGGCCAATTAGTGGACCTGTGTCATGGCGCTTGGGCGCGCGCTCGGAGAATCCGCGCGCGGCGCGCATCGAGCAAGAAGAGCGGCAGCTCACAGTGGTTCCAAATGCCGAAAAGCTGGCCATAATACCCAAAAATGAATGTTTGATTTAGGGACTTTGTAGACTTTGGTTATGTAGGTTGGTAGTTGGCCTATTGGAAACCACTAATAATAACGGTCAAATGTGAATAGGGGGCTCCTGGCCCCCATTTTAACTCGAGCGCCATGGCGAGTAGGGTCGACGCGGGACCGAGATATTGAACAAGTTTATACCTGCGACAGTGATTTGGATTCGATCGAAATGGATTCTCTTCAAGAATGTAAGTACTTATTAACAATATAAGATGTTAACAATTAATTTTGTTAATTATTTAACTAACGTGACCAGTAAACTAT
Source organism: Nebria salina (assembly GCA_944039245.1). Lineage (NCBI taxonomy): Eukaryota > Metazoa > Arthropoda > Insecta > Coleoptera > Carabidae > Nebria > Nebria salina. The sequence continues at coordinate 10,681,683 of OX063288.1, forward strand.
GGATTCTTCTAAGTGCCAGATTTAAAAGTTAATGTTGCAATGTTTATAAGTAAAAAGTCCCACGAGATCCCACGCTCGGACCACTTTCCCCTTATTGTGCAACCAATTAATAATCATATCCACGTGAAATTAGCTTCCCAAACTTACCCATTTTTTAAAAATTGAATTTTATGTACAAAAGTTCCTTAACTGCTGTAAATGACATTTGAATATGACATTCAAATTCGTGTAACTTTTCAGTTAAAGTTATTATAATTTGTGAATAAGATAGTAACAATTAATAATTACACTTGTATAATATAATGATGATAATTACATTATAATTACAATTACAATTACATGGAAATATGGCAATCTTGAACTTTTTGTCCGCCATATTGGATCCTCTATTTTTTTATTATTTTTAGTTAATATTTTACATCAGTGTACGCAAAACAGCCAATATACCAATTTTCACGAAAATATGGCAATTTTGAACCTTTTGTCCGCCATATTGGATCCTCAATTTTTAATTTTTTTTATTTTTAGTTAAAATTTTACATCAGTATACGCAAAATAGCCAATATACCAATTTTCACGAAAATATGGCAATTTTGAACGTTTTGTCCGCCATATTGGAGCCGCCATTTTGTTTTTGTCAGTTTTTTATAATGATTTTTCATAATTTTCCTTAAAGCAGCTTATACACAAAGTTTCAATCAAATCCACTAGCATCTTCATATTATGACCACCTTTTCGGCATTTGGAACCACTGTGCGGCTGTCCGAAGCGGCTAAAAAGGCTCGGAGATCCAATTTGACCGCAAAAAACACATGAACGACGAAGAATTAAATGGGGAAGGGATCATGTACGAGCCCGGATTCGCTGACTAAGATATGTAGACATAATCGCCGAAAATACAGTCCCAAAACTTCAAACGCGATTATCTCGAAACCACTTTTTTGAAACTGGTGGGACATCTACCGTCGGAACGGCTTATTCGATTTGATTAATTGTTCGTGTTCCGAGTTCTACACATAATTATCTGTCAAGGTAGATTGGTTGAAAAATGGCTTTTTGGTGCATGCTTTTTATCTTAATGTTTGGAGGCGAAAAACTAACTTTTTTTCAAAGTGCTTTTTTTTAGTTTTCAACCTTTCTCAAAATCCCTATGTACCTTGACAGAAAATCTATATAAGAACCGGAAATAATAATTTTTTTTGTTGCACCTTGACCCGACCACGTGGGGATGTCCCACCAGTAAGCGCAGTTCGGGCTGCAGCGTCGCGCTGCACCCGGGAGTGACTAAAACATCGCAAAAAAATGTAAATTAAAGACGAAATAACAATAAAGATCGCTGTGTTGTCCGTTTTCCAATCGGTTGTTATTTGTTCTAAAAAAAATCGCAAAAAACGCCTTTTTTTTGACCTCAAAAGAGTACTACCCCCTTAATTAGAAAAATAATGAAAATAGGATGTGATTTAACCCAAAAGCGTATAAGAAAGTTCGGTGCATGACACTGCAGATGTATTTATAATGCTGTAGAACGGAGGTCATGTTAGGAGGAAAGTATGCAAGTTTGATGTTTTTCAGTTTGTTTTCTATATTCTTTGGATGTGCAGGGCAGTTTTCAACAAATAGTAAAATATTCCTCTTCTGATAAGCAAATTTTGTATCTAGCTTTAAAAGCCATTTCTCATAAATATCACTAGTCATCCATGCCTTTTTGTTATGTTCGTAATCAACACCAAGTGATTTTACACCGTTAACAGTGCGAATTTTTAGATTTCCCAATAACCGACAATTTTAGTTTTTCGGATCCGGTCATATTAGAACCCACCATAACAGTAATTCTTTCTTTGCTATTTTTTCCACCAAAACATTTTTCATTTTTAAATGCTAGTATTTTGTTTGGTAAACATTTAAAAAAGAGCCCCGTCTCATCAGCATTAAAATTATCTTGCGTATCGTATTGGCTTAATAAATTAGGTAAAACAAGAAGCGTCCAATCGTCACGAGTTTGTAAATTCACTGCTGCACTTTCACCGCATATAGCCTTTTGGACAATATTATACCTTTTTTTAAATTTATCTAACCATCCTACGCTAGATGAAAAATCTTCATGTACCAAAGCATCTGCGAATTCTTTGGCATTATCGTTCCCGAAAGAGGCAGATTTTTCTCGCGTACTACATTTATCCATTTGATCATAGATTCGTCAATATCAGTATAAACACAAGGTGTTAGTCTTTTGCGTTTACTTGTAACACTATAGCTGTTAACTTTTTCTACCCTGGTCTTTTAAAATGGTCGATAAGGTGTTAGGGGGAATGCCAAATTATATAGCAATATCCTTTTTCTTCAGTATGCCCTTTTCTACTTCGGAAATTAATGATAGTTTTTCTTATAATGATAAGCACTTTAAAGATCGTTTCATTTTCGATTCAAATGTGTTGTTAAATGCACTTCAAAATAAAATGTTTTTAACTAGTAATTTCAACACTATATCACCTTCTGCGAACTATATCGTACACTAAATAATGAACGTATATATAAATATATATATATATATATATATATATATATATATATATATATATATATATATATATATATATATATATATATATATATACAGTAAGACCCCGCTTAGCGCTGATCCGCTTAGCGCTGTTTCGGTTTAACGCGGTTTTATCGGAATAGTGGGATTCCCCAAAAATTACACACAGCGTTGGGCTTTCCCGTAATTCGTTGTAATTTATCTTCATTGCTACTTCACTGCGGTGTTACACAAACGTATTTTTATTGTTTTAAACATTTGTTATTATTGTAAGTATATATTTATGTAATATAATGATTGATATAGTGATAAAATTTATAAACTTTAGTTTTTATTATGGCTGATAATAAAAAACACAAAAATAAAGCGACAAGAAAAAGCATTTCTATGGAAACTAAAATGCAAGTGCTTAGACGATTAGATACTGGTGAACGTCAATCTCAAATTGGTGTGGCATTGAACTTGTCCACTTCAACAATAAGGACAATTCTGAAGAATAAAGAAAAAATAGTGTCATCAGTAACTACAACTACAACAAGCTCTGCCACTAGAATTACCCATTCTAGGAATAACACGATAGAGGAAATGGAAAAACGACTTTCAATATGGATTGACGACGAAATTGAACGCAATATGCCATTAAGCCAAGCTATTATAATGGAAAAAGCGAGAAGAATTTTTAATCACATTCAGGTTGAAACAAATGACACAACTGAAACTTTCGTTGCAAGTCGAGGATGGTTTAATAGATTTAAACACCGAAATAATCTTCATAACATACAGATTACAGGAGAAGCGGCCAGTGGAGATATAAAAGCGGTGGCTGAATTCCCAGCAACATTAAAAACAATAATTGAACGAGGAAACTATCCTTCTGAATTAGTTTTTAATTTCGATGAAACGGGAATATTTTGGAAGAGAATGCCCAAACGAACATTTTTATCCCGAGAAGAAAAACGTGCACCAGAATTTAAAGCTGCAAAAGATCGCTTAACGGTGGTAACGCCAATGGTGACTTTAAATTAAAGCCACTACTTGTTTACCATTCCAAAAACCCAAGAGCGATGAAAGGAATATCTAAATCAACTTTACCTGTAATTTGGGAGTCAAATAAAAAATCATGGATTACTATGAAAATTTTCCAGAATTGGTTCACTAAACATTTTTGCCCGTCTGTTCAACGCTATTGCGAAATCAAAAAACTTGAACCAAAAGCACTACTTTTAATGGATAATGCTCCAAGCCATCCAAAGACTTTATCTGACTTAATAACATGCATTCCAGTCGAAGTGGTTTTCTTGCCGGCTAACACAACTGCCTTAATCCAACCAATGGATCAAGGTGTTATATCAAATTTTAAAGCTTATTACCTGCGGCGCACATTTAGACAGATGTTTGAAAAAACAGACGGAGAAGAAAAACAATCAATAAGAGATTTTTGGAAGAATTACAATATCATAGATGCTGTTGGAAACATAAATCTTTCTTGGAATAAGGTAACAGAAAAATGTTTGAAAGGGGTGTGGAAGAACATTTTGCCAGATCTAAGTCAGGACGAAGACACTACACACTCTACTGTTGATATGAACGAAATAGTGGAATTAGCGAAACAAACAGGTTTAGATGAAGTAAATGTGCAAGATCTCGAAGAATTATTGCAGGAAACAGCAGAAAGTCTTTCTAATGATGAGCTCAAGGAATTAGCGGACCAAGAAGAAAAGAAAAATATTGAAAGTAGTGATTCTAAAGAAGAGCAAAAATTACTTTCAACGGCATTTCTAAAAACGAGTTTAGCCACTATCACGGAAATTATGGACCAATTTATTGAAAATGACACCGATTTTGATAGGAGTTCAAAGGCAAGACGGAGTGTCATGGATGCCTTGTCCACTTATCGACAACTTCTTACAGAGCGCAAAAAAAAAAAACGCAAATGACATTAGATACCTTCTTGATAAAAAGGCCGAAAATTAGTAATGTAGATGAATTTGATTGATCTCAAATATAAATGGTGACCTAGAATTTTATTTATTTTTATATATCCATTAGTTATGTTTCTATATTTGTAAGAAATAAGTTTTTGTTGTGTTGTTATAACAAACATATATAAAAAAAACTCGTAGTGACAAAATACAAGAGCAATTTTTGAATTTTCTACTCATTTTCCCCTAACCCCATTATTTACATGATGAGATGAACTCGTTTAGCGCTGTTTCGTATAACGCTCTCCTTTGATGGAACGTATACCCCGCGTTAAGCGGGGTCTTACTGTATATATATATATATATATATATATATATATATATATATATATATATATATATATATATATATATATATATATATATATATATATATATATATATATATATATCCGGTCATGTTGGGATACCCGGCTGCTCTTGGGGCAGCCAACAGCGACTATCTAGTTCGTCATCCCTTGCGCGCCGATTATGTGTTGATATCTGTGTCTGTTCATTGTCTTATGACATGGCAAGAGGAGTGGAATAATTCCACTAGCAAATTGCGACGTGTAAAGGTGTCAGTAGAGCGGTGGTTACCACCGCTCCGCCTAACAAGGTGCGAGCAAGTAGCTGTCTCACGCCGGAGACTAGGGCACACTTGTCTCACACACTTGTTCCTGTTACTTGGAGAACAACCACCGCTCTGCTCCACTTGTAACACTAGGCTCACTCTCGATCATATATTCGAGCAGTGTCCTAATTACTATTTGCACCGTCGCACAGTGGTTCCAAATGCCGAAAAGGTGGTCATAATATGAAGATGCTAGTGGATTTGATTGAAACTTTGTGTATAGGCTGCTTTAAGGAAAATTATGAAAAATCATTATAAAAAACTGACAAAAACAAAATGGCGGCTCCAATATGGCGGACAAAACGTTCAAAATTGCCATATTTTCGTGAAAATTATTATATTGGCTATTTTGCGTATACTGATGTAAAATATTAACTAAAAATAAAAAAAATTAAAAATTGAGGATCCAATATGGCGGACAAAAAGTTCAAAATTGCCATATTTTCGTGAAAATTGGTATATTGGCTGTTTTGCGTACACTGATGTAAAATATTAACTAAAAATAATAAAAAAATAGAGGATCCAATATGGCGGACAAAAAGTTCGAGATTGCCATATTTCCATGTAATTGTAATTATTACGTAATTATCATCATTATATTATACAAGTGTATTTATTAATTGTTACTATCTTATTCACAAATTATAATAACTTTAACTGAAAAGTTACACGAATTTGAATGTCATATATTCAAATGTCATTTACAGCAGTTAAAGAACTTTTGTACATAAAATTCAATTTTTAAAAAATGGGTAAGTTTGGGAAGCTAATTTCACGTGGATATGATTATTAATTGGTTACACAATAAGGGGCAAGTGGTCCGAGCGTGGGATCTCGTGGGACTTTTTACTTATGAACATTGCAACATTAACTTTTAAATCTGGCACTTAGAAGAATCCATAGTTTACTGGTCACGTTAGTTAAATAATTAACAAAATTAATTGTTAACATCTTATATTGTTAATAAGTACTTACATTCTTGAAGAGAATCCATTTCGATCGAATCCAAATCACTTTCGCAGGTATAAACTTGTTCAATATCTCGGTCCCGCGTCGACCCTACTCGCCATGGCGCTCGAGTTAAAATGGGGGCCAGGAGCCCCCTATTCACATTTGACCGTTATTATTAGTGGTTTCCAATAGGCCAACTACCAACCTACATAACCAAAGTCTACAAAATCCCTAAATCAAACATTCATTTTTGGGTATTATGGCCAGCTTTTCGGCATTTGGAACCACTGTGCGTTGCTATGCTGGTATTGAGGGTCCCTTGGCCTTGGTTAAATTATTCAGACGCTCAAACAAGTAAAAGATATTTCCCACAAAATTGGGGTCTCAACCGGGATGAACATAGGGTTGAACCAGCCAGAAGACACTTGCTGTATGACTTCCCTCATGGGATATGGGGGTGAAATCTTACAGCTTTGTTAAAGTCTGCCTCTTGGTTTGAGCTTGCGACTTTGGTTTTGTTTATCATCGAAACTTCCAGGAGGGGGATTCGGTTTTTATCTTCCGTCTTTGTCGTAAAGGTTATATCTTCTAAATGTGGAAACAAAAAGTGAACATTGATTGTAGCTTGGCATGTCAGGTCCAACCTTAGGTATCCAGTAGCTTGTTATTGTTCATGAAATATTTCTTTTCCACTTTTGATTATTGCATGTTTTTTATCTGGCATGCTATAAATCCATTTGCCACCTTGAGCAGTTCTATAAAAAACGGCCTTTGGGTCTCGTTGGTAGCTTGTTTTACAGGTGTTGTGTATTAACTTCTCATCGTTGTGATACAGTACTGGCAAGCTTCCATTTTGTGGGTACGTTTTGTGACGAAAACGCCGTTCTCTCTATTTTACTGTTTCACATGAGAATACTTGACCGTTTATCGGACGTATTCGTCGCGGTTTGCAATTGTTACCTGTGGCAAAAACGTACATGAATAGCTCTCTGTCGTCTTCGAGCCGTTGTGGATAACACACGTTATCTTTAAATTCATTTTTGGTGCACGTGTAGCGAAATTCTTGCTTAATGTGGAGACACAAATTAGTCCATATTACTTCTGTTAAGTATTTACTCTATTTAATTTAATCTGGATCTCGATTGAGAACGTTTTGGTAAAACACGTGCTCTTTTTTTTGCGGCACAGCAAGTTCACTCGCTACCTGAGTGATCTGGTTATTTAATTCCTGTACCCCTTTGAAATGTAACATTTATAGTAAATTCTATTAACATTATTATTAACCACGTTAAGGTTTATTTCGTTGATCTACTCAATTTTGGCAATTTAGTACTTTAAGTAATTCTGCTTACATTTATGTGTATTTATATATCCGCGTAATTATTATTGATTTAGCGGCGATTTTTTATTTCATGCTGTACTTATGTCCACTCTCAAATCCGTCCGTTAATGTTGCGACCCCGCGGTACCCATAACTTTCTTGTTGATATCACTTACGTTATATACGGGAATATTGTAAGTAGACTTCATTTAGATAGTAGAACCGATCAGTTGGTCGATGTTAAGTTAGGGTTTGGTTTGAGCGTAACATGAATGGATGTAAATCACTAGTTAGTGATCGAATTCACGTTACGCTTCATTAATTTTGGGTAAACTATTATTACTGATTCCCTTCATTTGTGTTATCATTTTGGTCGCATCATATACTTTCATCTGCTCCGATGTTTAACCTGTAATACGTTCAAGGGTAATTCACCACCAACTATCTTTGGCATTACGAAGATATCGGTACGAGTCACGTTAAGGCTCAGACCCTGGCGAAGGAGTTGTAAGCGAGGGAACCAGGAAGGAACCGCTTCCGTATTTATACTTTTGGAGAAACGGATGAACACCATCCAATCCCAGTTACGGACGCAGGAGAACTTTGAGAGCTTTGTATCATTTCTTTGTATTTGTTTTAAGAGTCAAAATTAATTTGTTCAATGTTATTAACTCGCAATTTGTAACTTCATTTATTTGATTAACTTAACTTCCTAGTCTGCATCAATTATATTAAATTGTGGCCTATTTCTAATCGTCCTGTAATTCAACGCAGGATTATTACTATCGTTGGGTAAATTGACTACCAAGCGAGTCACTTGGGGCGAGGGCAAGCGGACGGAACAACTTCTCTACCGGATCCAAGGCGTCCTGCCGTTGGTAGGGCTGGCGCCCAAAACAAATCAACCTTGGACTACTGCTAGCCGCCACACCAACTTATCCGCCGGCCCGGTGGAACATCGCTCCCACGGACTCATTTGAGTATCACCATTCTTTCTTTTCTTTTTATTGTATTTAACATCACCATAACGTCCACGTAACTTTAAAATGTATTAGGCATTAGAGTGTATGGCCACGCGCCCAGTTAAGGCATTTTTATTTCTCTTTATGTATAACTGTTGTTGAACTGCACTGTGTTTCATTTAAGTACCACACCTCAGCTAGTAGCTCGCAACCCCTCCCATTTCCATTGAGTTAGCCTGGCTCACATCCCTTTATGCCGCGGTATCGTCAAAAATGCCGTGACAGTTTCAATGGCTTTTTGTGGTGGACAAATCTTAATGAAATCTCTCCGACATCTCTGTAGTAATAAAATTGTACCTCGACATATTTTAGTCCATCTTCTGATTCCGCGAAATAAATGGACATAAAGACGTTATGATCAATTTTCTTTGGCAATGGCCGTGCTCGATACAAATGGAAATCTCTGTCGCTTGAAACTAGCGGTATTTGAGCATAGATTCTTAAAACTACATCAGTCATGGTGGTCGTCACCCGAGCGGCTTGATATTGAACATGAATATTATGTTGGATTCACAAAGCCCAATCCGTTTTATAAGTGAGACTGCATATTAGTGAGTACATTATACATCGCATCGGCACTCAAAAAAATGGCAACTAAGCCGATTGTGCGCTGCTAGTTCGATTGCTAATTTCGTTTGCATGAGTTCATTTTCTAGTGAGTTTATCAGAGATTCCGCTATTTTCCATAAAGATTGTATTCGGGAATTTACACGATATGTTCAATACTTCTCTGAATCGCATTTAGTTGTTTGTTCACCTGATCTTCAAAGCGTGTAAATTCTTTCGTTAGGTCCATTCACACTTGCTGTAGGGCTCCAACGAGTCTTTTGCTTTCAGAAGCTAACGTGAAGGTCGTATTAACTACAATAGCATCAGCTTGCATGACGGTAACAAACTTTTCTTCATTGTTAATTATTCGTGGTAACTTAAAGTCAATGTTTATTGAGTCAATATTGTCCGGATTACCAAATAAGAATTCAATTGCATAACCACCCACATCCATCAAACTATGTTTACAACGGCTCGAAGCACTAAATGACGCTAAACTGTATTCTGTTTCGAAAATTTCGCGTGAGAGCTTATGAATTCGCGTAAGGATAACACCTTTTTCGACCTGCGTGGCTTCCATAGACACTTCCACGGTTTTACTGTATAGCCTTATGAGGTAGTAATGTATCTATATCACGAACTCGTGTTTTAATAAGATCCAACTAATGTTTATAGTCTGCTATGTTGAAATCAAACACTATTGCTCAAAACTTGTCGGTCATGTATACGTTACCCTCATATATAAATACTGCCCCTTTCTGCAGTTCATTCGGCTGGTCCGGTAATGCGAAAGCGACGCACGTTAGGAAACCGAGAAAATATATCCACAATGTAATTTTAAATCCAAGTGTTGGATACCCAGGGTTGAGCTAGAACGGGCCCATGACGTCTGGTTGGCTATCTCGCGGGTTCCAGGATAGGGGTTGGAGGATGATTGTTTTGATCTATGCATTCATTGTTATTAAATAACTCACTAGGCACGTCCCCAATCAAGCATGTAAAGACGGGAATTGATTATAATTTTATGTCATCAGATTCTACGTCTAGGGTATTATCTAGATGTAACCCTCCTTTTTTTTTTTTTTTGGAGGAGAGGAAATCTTCTCAAAGAGACTGCCTAGCGCAGTACTGTGAGATTTTTACTCACTAAAACCTTTCCTCCGATGTTCCACTTCAACTTCCCCGGAACCGCTGTTGCATTACTTCAGGGAAGCCGGCATGCTGTTGTGTTCTGCTGTTAGTATTTGTTTCCTACGTGTGCCTGTCCAACGCTTCTTTGGTTCGAATAATGTAGCCAATGTGGTACACTATCCTCTCCCATGCTTCTTTCCTCTCTATCATTAGATTTGTCATGTTCATTGCCGTTATTTTACAACCTATGTCCTCTTCCGTGGCCTTTCTACTTTCCTCCCATTCCCGGCACTCGAACAAAGTGTGTTCAGGTGAGTCCACTTCTGCCCCGCAGCACCGACACGTCTCTTCATCAGCTTTTCCAATTTTTTTTAGGTAGGTACCGAAACAACCGTGGCCTGAGAGAGCTTGTGTTAAGTGGTAATTGTTCTCCCCGTGTTCCCTATTTATCCATTTTTCTATGTTTGGTATCAGTTTTCTCGTCCACGCCCCCTTTTTTGCGTTTTCCCATCTGTTTTGCCACCTGCTCCTCGTTTCCGCTGCCTCGTGTTTTCTATCCACTTTGTTTTCTCCCATGCCCATAACCTTCGTTCGCTCTAGCGCCATAAGATCTATTGAGGGTATCTCCGCTATTGTAACCCTCCTGTCTTACAACATTTTAACCTATCCTCATGAACAACTTGTGCCTTTTGATCACACATTTCTCTTATTTTATAAACTACTGGACTTTTTTATTCTATAATTCGAAAAGGGCCTACCCAGTTTTTTGATAATTTATTTGATAACCCGATTTCGTACACTTTTTTCATATATACCCTATTAGTCACTTTAAACTCTACGGGGGCTGTGGTGCGGTTAGCTGTCCCATTAATTTCGATGGCCTTATTGAACGCGATATTTAACCTTACTCGCAATTCTTCTACATAATTACTATCCACATTGTTGGGTACACCTTTGTTTGATACAATTTCTTCGAAGGGTGAATTATACTCCAACCACTGATCCCAATTTTGTTGGTCTCTATCTATGAATTGCGATAGCATATCTTTCATAGTGCGGTGATATCTTTCGAAGATGCCATTCGACGCGGCGTGATATGCTGTCGTATGAATTTTCTCGATGTTGAGGAATTTGCATATTTCCTTCATCAAACCCGATACAAAGTTGGTTCCGTTATCTGTTACCAGAACCCTTGGACAGCCGTGGCGACAAATGATGTGCTTGACAATGGCTTTTGCTACCGTATCGGACTTTTGATCGGGAAGTGCTATTATTTCCCGATATCTAGTAATAGCATCGATGCAGCTCAGGATGTATTTGTTGCCGTTGTCTGATGTAACTAGTGGGCCTACGATGTCTAAACGTATCCGTTCAAATGGTTCGACAGCTTCCGGGAATAGTTGTAATTCAGCAAGTTTTTGAATAATCGGAGATTTCCGTTCGTTGCATGATTGGCTTTTTTCCACGTAGATTTTTATATCCGATGACATCCCTAACCAATAATACTTTGTTTGGATGTTGCCAAAAGTTTTCTTCATACCTTGGTGTCCGGCCATTGGTGAGTCATGATAAACTTTCATTATATTTTTCCTCATTGCTTTGGGTACGACAACTTGGTGATATCTGCTGGTGTCATTGCGTAACTTATGTAATTGCGTAACATGATTAATTCATCTTCATCCTGATAATATTCTTCATTGCCTTGTGCTTCTCTAATCATTTGGGTTATATTTTGACATTCTACATCGGTTTGCTGTTGTTTCATCAATTTTTCTCTCGAAACGTAAGGTATATATTGCGGTTCTTCTACTTCTACTGTTACGATTCGTATTCTGGAAAGCGCATCTGCGTTACTATGTTTCATCCCAGGGCGATGTACAATTTCGTATTGATACTCAGTGAGGAGTAACGCCTAACGTGCTAATCGAGAACTTGGATCTTTGAGATTTCTAAGCCAACTGAGAGGACGATGGTCAGTTATTATTTTGAAAGCTGTACCATACAAGAAACTTCGAAAATATTTTATTTCCCAAACGACCGTTAGGTACTCTCTCTCCGTGGTACTATAGTTTGGCTCTGCCCGGTTAAGTGGACGACTTGCATATGAAATTGGATGTTCTCCTTTACCTAGATTTTGGCTCAGTATTGCACTGATTGCAAAGCCGCTCGCATCTGTTGTTAGAATGAATGGATTTGAAAAATCAGGAAGCTGAAGCACGGCCCTAGAACAAAGTGCATTTCTCAGTTCGAACGCTTTCTGTATTGTATCATTCCACTCAAAACTCTGGTGTTTCGCTGTTAATTGAGTTAGTGGTTTCGCGATAGCTGAGAATCCCGGAATGAAACGTCGATAAAATCCTACCAGACCCACAAAAGCTCGAATGTCTTTAACTGACTTGGGTATTGGATATTTAGTTATTGCATCAATTTTCTCTGGGTCGGCCTGAATACCTCTTTTTTTATCACGTGTCCTAAATACTTCGTTTTTGTGACTAAGAATTTACATTTTGAATAATTCTTCTTCAATTCACATTTCGACATTAGTTTTTCTTAATATCTCTAACAGATTTTCAGTGAGTCCTGTGATGATGAAATCGTGTACATTATGGTGATAGCCGCCCCAGTATCAACCAACATAAATTTTATTCTTCCGTCGACTTCTACTCGGATGAAACTTCCGGTATCTGATTCTGCATGTAAAGTTGTAACAATGCAGTTTGATTTTCGTGTACCTAGCTCAATCTTGGAGCAATTCTCATTAGAAATGGATTTTGAAATGTTGCTGTTTAATTTAGGCATCTTATCTTATTGTTTTTTTTCTATATGTGGTCTGTCATTGACGATCTTCGTATGGTCTAGCTTGTTTAGAATTTAAATTTTTTCAGTTATTGTTAAATTCTTGATGATTTTGCCTTGTAAACGTTGATCTGCCGGGAATACGTTTTAGTGTTGATTGTTTGCCAGACAGTCTTGGGCATTGAGCCGCTGGCTGTCACCGTTTAAATTATAACGATAGTTTTTAGACAAATGCCCTCTTTTTTGTAATTAAAGCATCTCCTCATATCTCGTTGTCTGCAGTCTCGGGCTAAATGATTCGGGTTCCCACAATTGTAACATTTCGCATTGCTTTGCTGACCAAAACAACTTCCTGCATAATGTCCTTTGCGACCACATTTATAACAGGTTATTGCATGCCTAGTCGTGTTCTGAGTACTTGTGCTGGACCAAGATTCTTCGTAGTTTTTATCTACATTTGGCAAATATGTGTTTGTCCGAGTGGAGTGAGTAATCATATTCTCGTTATGCTCGGCTTGCGCGGCAATATCCAAACCCTTATCGAAAGTTGATTCTTCTGCTTGCAATGTTGACGCACGGTTAAGGACTAATATGCGAATACCTTGGCTAAGTCCATTTTTAAATTGCTCGATCAGCTCCGCTTCGTGGTATTTTTTCTGTATAGTAATTTACTCGGGTCGTGTGTTCCATGTGATAATGTCTCTCCCTAATAATTTAAGTCGCGTTGCGTATTCAGGTATCAATTCTCGTGGCATTTGGGTACATCTAGAAAGTTCAAATTTAGCCTTACCGGCAATTATACGTTTGTCGAACTTTTTGATAAGCAACTTTTTAAACGCTGTCCATGACATAACTTCGAAATTAGAATCGTCTAAAGTTTCAAGAAACTGTGCTGCTACACCGGTACATTTTAATCGGGTTATCGTTACTTTTTGGAATTCTGTCCATCCGCACTTACACGCAAATTGATCAATGGTTCTTATAAATGATTTGACATCTTCTATTGTGGTCCCTTTAAATTGTAGTACTGAATCTATTTACGTCTTTATTATTGCAGCTTGAAATCTTATCGGTTGTATCGGAGGTGGATTTACCATTTTGAATTTTTAAATGTAAAAATGATATTATGTAAATTGAATTTATAGTTAAATTACCAAACAACCAAGTCTAATACTGCCATGAAATAATAAAACCTATGACAAGGGTGTTCCGAGAAATTATCTAATATTCGCTAGCTAATTTAATAACCAATACATATCTATGTGTGAGACATCATAATAGTCTACCGATTTAATGTTTTTTTTTAATATTATTTTACCAGACCAACAAATATGTTATACATGGTATTTTGATCGTAGTTATAGCATTAGGGGTGACGGTTTGCGTTTCCCTTTGGCATTTTAGTTACATTTGTCTTATTTGTATAAGTTATTTATCGTTATCTATGTCTTCATCAGGTGAGGTCAGTAGTATATCTTGGGGTAGTCGTTTTCGTAATCTTCGATTATTGGTTTGACGGCCAAGGTTGAAATGTTCAGCACTGGTGCAGGCTGGCATGTTTAGGAAGAAATGTTTTGCTTCTTTTTTTATGTGTTCTCGGATTGTGTTTACGCCTGTTTCTTTGTGGATCTGCGTATTGCGGACGAACCATGGGGATTTCAGTGCAATTCTGAGGACTTTATTTTAGATGGACTGAATCTTGTTTATTTGTGTTTTTGAGGCTGTGCCCCATATAGGGCATGCGTATGTGATGATTGGTCTTATGATGGAGGTGTATAGTAGTTTTGTGCATTCGGGTCTTAATGATGATTTGCGATTAAAGATAGGGAAGAGTAATGCGAGTCTGGTTTTGGCGTCTTTTAACTTTTTATTCGTGTGGTGTTTCCAGGTAAGGCGTTTATCGAAGTATACGCCTAGATATCGAACACTTGATGTGTTTGGGTTCCACGGTATTCGCGTATTATTTATCATGATTTCATCTGGTGTTTGGGAGTTTTTTAGTGAGAACATTTTTGCTTCGCATTTGGCTTCGTTCAGTGTTATACGCCATTATCGTAACCAGGTGCTAAATTGAATTATTCCCTCTTGGAGCTGGTTTCTTGCTGTGTCAGTGTTAATATCCTGTGAGATCAATGCAGTATCATCTGCATACATTGCAAGTGTGGTGTTCTGGATTTGTGGAGCGTCATACATGTAGATGTTGAAAAGGACCGGTCCCAATATGGATCCCTGTGGGACGCCAGCGCTGATGTTCTTTTCGGCTGATGTAACATTGTTTATTTTTACCACAAATCGTCTATTTTCTAAGAATGATTGTAAGATTTTGTACAGATGTGTTGGAGGGTTTAAATGTTCGAGTTTGTGTAGTAGTCCTCTGTGCCATACGCGGTCAAACGCTTGAGCCACGTCCAGGAAAGCTATCGCAGTGTATTTTTTTTCTTCAAAGCCTTTACTATAATTTCTGTCAGTCGTAGCAATTGGTGATTTGTGGAATGATTGGCACGGAATCCGAGTTGATGTGATGGAATTGTATTGTGGCTGGTTAGAAATGAGTCTAATCTGAGTTTAATGATTTTTTCGAGCATTTTAGATAGGGAAGAGAGTAGGCTGATTGGTCTGTAGCTAGATACGATTTTTTTGTCTTTTCCGGGTTTGTTAAAAACTATAATTTCAGCTTTTTTCCATTGTTGAGGGAAGTAACCTTTTGATATGCATATGTTAAAAATTGATGTGAGGTGTGCCAGCATTTTGCGTGGTAGGTTTTTAAGCATCTGGTTTGTAACTTGGTCTTGTCCTGGAGCTTTTCTTATCGGTAGATGTTTGATATATCCTTTTAGTTCGGAAAATGTTGCTGGTTTAATTGGAGATTTGTTTATGAGAGGATTTTTATTGTTCATTAATTCATTATCTTCGTCTTCGTTCCAGGCCGTTGGTGTGGTGAATACTGAAACGTAATAATCTGCAAATGCGTCACATTTTTTTTCGTCACTGCAGTGGGGTGTATTGTCTATTATTATTGGTGGAATTTGTGTTGGTTGTCTCAATATTCGTTTTGTTGCTTGTCATAGGTTTCTGTCGTTAGGATTGATATCTGAAAGGTATTTTTGGTACTGGTCAATTCTTAGCTGATTTAGTTGTTCTGCTACAAGGTGAGTTAAACGGTTTAGTTCTCTTTTATATCTCCGATCTCTTGTTCTTTGCCATAAGCGTCGAGTTTTATGTTTTTCGCTTATATTGCTCATAATATGTGAAGGTAGGTTATGCTTTAACTGTTTCGGTTTTAGAGTTATTTGTGCTGTGTGTATTGCTTGGTGCATTACATTTGTGAGGTCTTCAATGGCTAGATCAATATTTTCCCTTGTTGTTGGAGTGATGATATGCAAATTTTTGTTTATTTCAGTTTGAAAAGTTTCCCAGTTAACTCTGGTATGCTTTTTATTATTTATTATGTCAATTTTGGTGGGAAGTTTAATTATTACCGGATCATGATCGGAATCTAGTTCATGAATTACAGTTTGAGTAAGAGGGAAATAGGAAAAATGTTTGTGTAGTAAAATGTCTAAGATATCAGGTGCATGGTCATCTCGATAGGGATAGTGAGTATAATCATCGGGGGCGGAGAGGTTTATGTTATATTTTATTATTGTGTTTTGTAGTTTGATGCCATTTGGATTACCTGCTCGGCATCCCCAGTTTTTGTTTTTGCTGTTCAAGTCTCCAATTAATATGGCTGGGTTCCCATCTTCAAATAAACTTTTGAAGTCTTTGTCATGAATACTTAGGTTCGGTCGTTGATAGGCTGCAATTTTTCGTATTTTTTTGTTGTGTTCTTGTGCGATTTCAATTTGCGTCGTCTCGAGGTTCGTAAGCTGTGGTGAGGGTACTTGGTAGTGTTTGATGCGATTTTTTATGATTATTGCCACTCCCCCTGAGGCGATAGGTGCTTCTCGGTCGTTTCTGTATATTTTGTAGCCATTAATTTTAAAGTGTTCATTTGGGATAAGATGTGTTTCGGATATGCATGCAATATCTATGTGGTGTCTTTGTAAGAATTCGATAAATGTGGCTCTTTTGGGTTTTAAGCCGTCCGCGTTCCAGTTGACTACGGTGAGATTTTGAGTGTTGTTTATTATGCTAGTCATTTTGATTGGAAGATAGTGGAGATTATTGATAGTAGGAATGACTTGATGGTTTCGATGTGCGGTTTTACAAATTCAATGACTTTTTCCAGCCAGGATGGGGTGGTATCTTCTGGTGTTTGGGGGTTTTCTGGGATTGTGGAGTGTGAGGACGTATTGTTTTTATTATTTAGGACGTTTGCGAAGGTGCGGTGATATGTCATAGCTGGGGCATTAAGGGAGTGGTTTGTGGGAGGTGCGGGAGTGCTTTTTGAGGGGAGATTGTTGGTGGGTGTTTTCTTGTGTTGAATTTTATTTTTTAGATCTTGGAACGTTTTGCAGCCTCTATAGTTTGCCGGATGTTCTTCTCCGCAGTTAACGCATTTGGGTTTGTCGTTTTTATTCTTTTTGCAATCACTGTAGTGATGAGTGCCAGCACATTTGTGACATTTAGCTTCCAGACGACAGAAGTTTTTGGTGTGTCCATACGATTGGCATCTCGTGCATTGTGGTATTTCGTTGCGTCTGCGCATGGGTTCTATTGTGACGATGGCACGCCACATGTGACGCAAATTGAATATTTCCATGCCTTTTTCATTTTTCACCAGATCAATTTTACATAATTGTACTGGTGCTTTCTCTCTGTTTGTTGTTACTTTTGTTACTGGGTATGTTTTAATTAGTTCAGATTTAATTTCTACTTCGGATAAGGATATTGGGACGTGACGGGCTATTACTGAGAGTTGTGTATTGTCGGGGATGCTAAATGTAAAAAATTCTAATTTTTGCGAGTCGTAATATGAGGCAAGTGTTCTATAGTCTTGGATCGTTGTGAGATTGATTTTGATTGTGTTATTTATTGTTTGTTTTGTTGTAAAGTCATTTTTTGTTAGTTTTTTAATATCATTTAGTACTTCTTGGTAATTACTTGAATTTTTTAAATATATGGGTGGGATTTTTTCTTTAATTTCTTCGGAGCCACTTGGAGTGGGTTCATCATTTGGTAGAATTTCAAATCGATTTTGAGTTGGTATATCGTATTGGTACCTTTTGGCAGTGGTTGTTTCTCGATCTCTGGCTGTTCGTTTCTTACTTGGCGACTTGAAGTTTTCCTCGTCTGATGATCCATTGTGATCCGATGAATCAGGATTGTTTAACATATCGGCTTTGAGAATATATTGCAAGGATTCCCTCATAAGAGGAATCCTGCAGGGTCGAGATTATTATCAATTTATTTGTTTGTATAAATATTTACACTGTTTTAACGAAATGGTAGAGCTATATTTCACGCACAAACTGAGAATGTCCGACTTAAGCACGTTTGGATAGATACGTCCGCACACTTTGCTGCCACTTGTGTGACTCGATTTAAAGTTATATGCATAATTATCTGACAAAGAAATGTGTGAATTGCTCTTTAATATAGTTTTACTCTAAGCACCACTATTATTGTCTATAGTTCCTTTTTATTTTACTCTATAAAACAAATATCCCCAAACGTAGCAAATTTAGTAATTAATATACGTACTACGCAAAACAATTATCCCACCGCTCAGCCACCAATGTAATATTACTTGCCTGGAGTACCAAAATGCATAAGTTCAACAAACTTCTTTCCAACACTTACCTCGAAGCTGCGATTTTACTGCGGTTCCTCAACTCTATTATTCGATTGGCAATAATCCTCGGTCAGGTCTCACGGCACACTATGTCTTTTACAATTTACACTGTGCACTTTCGATATAGGTAATTTGAATAACTCATAAAATGCCGTTCGTTTATGCCCAATGTATATTTAAAAGAAACGCAACAAAAAATAATTACAATACAATAATAATATAAAAAAAAACACAAAAAGGGATCCCCAACTCTTTTACAATAATCTTACTCTTAGTACGAATACGATTCATTCTACTCTTAACTCTCCGGGACAAAAAAAAAGAAATTATCTCCCCGCTTTAAACTAAAACTCTCGATCGTTTTCTCTACGACCTCTTCCGCTCAAGAATCTACCCTCACTGCCTCATTAACTTTTCCATTTTTTCCACTTAGCCGATATCTCCCACGTCCCGTTGCTGATAGTACTTTCACAACAACGAAACTCGACCCTTGATTTGAGTGAATCATGCTGGACCAAGATACTTTTCTTTAAATCTACAACACAAATGAAAAACATTTACTGAATCTTCGTGACTCATTATGCCCTTTGCACGAGCAACCAGTAAATACTATTGGGACTCGATAATATACCAAGATATCAAATGTCAACAACGAATTTAAATTTACAATGACCATTGTTTTTAAAACCTACGCCATATAATATGAAACATATAAATAATGATTACGCGCTTCTTGTTATATTGTTCCGTACCTTACAAACCCTAATTTCTAATATACCATAATTATATAATGAGAAAAAAAAATATTAATAACAAGTAATGTAGAACATTACAGTATATGTGCGATAAAATAAATCAATAGTAGCGTTTAGTTAAAAACTTTTGTGTGATTTCTCCAACCAAACGGTAAAAAGGTTACAATTGGTGTCAAGTGTAGGGTTATTAACAACAGCTGGAGTTTTTCATAATCAATAAATAAATAAAACATTAAAGATGACTACGAAGAAAATGAACATTGTTTTGTTTAAATCGCAATTTCATATATTTCCAACTCAAATTTCGAAAAACGGCTTCAGCAACCCATAGTTCCACTTCAAAGTGTCCGATTCTGCAAAAAAAAATCGATTTTTTGAACCCGCTAAAGGTGAATGCCCCCTTAATTACACGTTTAAAAATATTTAATGTATTGTAATATATTAAATCCGTGAATGAACGTGTATTTTGGTTAGATCACTCGAAATTATAAAACTTTGGATTTTTGCAATTTTTTTTTAAATCTTACGTTCTAATTAAAATCCGTATAAGAAAGTTCAGTGACAGACACGTCAGCTTTTTTAAATGACGTCTGCCTGTGAGTGTGCCTGTCTGTCTGTCTGTCTGTGTTT
The DNA here is from genome assembly GCA_944039245.1 of Nebria salina. Taxonomy (NCBI): domain Eukaryota; kingdom Metazoa; phylum Arthropoda; class Insecta; order Coleoptera; family Carabidae; genus Nebria; species Nebria salina. The sequence goes on from OX063288.1 coordinate 10,701,709, forward strand.
ATGTGTGCACTTTACAGCACAAACGGTAGAAGATAAAATTCAAACTTGAGATTTTTATATGCCTGGCAAGAAAACCTTCTATATTTTAAGGGCATATTCCATATTTACTCTAGTCATTTTATGAATTTTCTGCTATAACTCTAAAACGGTAGTACTTACAGCAAAATTTGTAAGAATGGAAATAAAAGATATTAATATTTCGCATAACTTTTATCTGAAAATATTTGTCAAAAAAGGTACTAGTTACAAAAAAAAAACAGTTATTTTCAATATTCTGGTATAACTCAAAAACGGTATTACTTACAGCGAAATTTGTTGAATTAAAATAAAATATATTAATATTTCGCATAACGTTTATTTGAAAATATATTTCAGAAAAGGTACTGGTTCAAAAGAAAAAAAAATTTCAATATAACATTCAATATCTCTCACGGCTATATACGTATGTATATATACGTATATATACATGTTCTCCGTCAGTAGTAGAAGTACTCGTGTGTTAAACCATATCGTAGTTTTACTATTGTTCCAATTTATAATATTTGTTCTCACCTTTAGATCGATTTACACTAAAAATATTTCTTAGAATAAATATTAAATATCAAACTTCAAATTACTTAAGTCTATTTTGTTAAACAATTTACAGGCGCAGATGATACTATTTATGTAAAAATATATATAATAAGCAGAAATTTATTTTGAAGCCAGTACTCTTTCTGGAAAAAATTTCAAATAAAAGTTGGGCTACATATAAATACCTTTAATTTTAAAGCTATCCATTTTTCTGTAACTTTAACCATTTTTGAGTAATTGCAGAAACTAATAATTAAAGAATACTCCAAACTATATTATTATTACATTCAAATCACAGGATCTCAGGGAATCACAAAATTTTTTTTAAATTAAGTAATTAACTGTTTAGGTTTACATTTGTCTTCACTCTTCTAATTCGACGGTTTTGTGAAGTGCTCTAATGTTATAAATGAAAATTAGGTCTTGGTTTTAAAATTATGTTAGAATGTGAAAAAAGTCCGGGACATTGCATAAAGTTTTTTACTTTCTTATACGCAGTATAAGTAAGTATTGTAATCATGAAAAATTTCGATCTCGAGGTTTTAACGGAAATATACGTTTTAAACCTTCCCTGAATCGATTCCAACTATTTTTGGAATGACGTCAGTCTGTGTGTGTGTGTTCGCTACAGCCTAACCGGTTTAAGCTAAAATTATGAAACTTTGAACTTAAGATTTTCTTGTGCCTGCGGTGTGCACCTTCTATTTTTGAAAAAAATATTCAAAGCGGAAGTGCCTGTTTACTCTAGTCATTTTTTGCAGTTTCTGCAATTACTCAAAATTGGTTACAGTTACAGAAAAATTGTATGAACAAAAATTAAATATATTTAGCACAACTTTTGTTTGAATTTTTTTTCCAAAAAGGGTACTAGTTTCAAAATAAATTTCTGCTTATTATATATATTTTTACATAAATCGTATCATCTGCGCCTGTCAATTGTTTAACAAAATAGACTTAAGTAATTTGAAGTTTGACATTTAATATTTATCCAAAGAAATATATTTAATGTAAAAGCAATCTAAAGGTTAGAACAAATATTATAAATTAGATAAATAATAAAACTACGATATGGTTTAACCCAAATGCGTATACGAAAGTTCGGTGCATGCCACTGCAGATGTTTAAAAAGCTGTTATTTTATTTGAATAAAAAAATTCTTTTATTATATTGACAAAAAAAATTAGAGAAATAATGCTTTTTGCCCTTTAAAACCCATGTAACACCTAAAGTACTATTGCAAAAAGCAAAAATTATATATGTATATATAGTTACAAATCAAATGTTTTTATTGTATTTTTTTAATGTGATAATGTTTGTTGCAGTTTCTTATACCACCTTCTTCTCACATCGATGGTAATGGTAGCGAATATCCGCTGTTTGTTTTCTGTGACGGTAAAAGTTCGGATATTGGTGCATCGAAATTGCAACATGCACCAGTAGATTTCAAATACCATTATTCCTCGTCAGACATCCAAGATTCGGAAAGTGATGAATTTGTAGTTCTATAAGAATATTGTGATGCTGTAAATGAATTCCTGTTTTTTTATTTTTATTTAATATAATATGTAAATGCAATTTCTTTTGTACAACATATAATTACAGCGTATTGTTTAGTATTTAATTTATTTATATATTAAAAATTAAATGAAAGTGTAACTTGCCTTCTTTCTACGCCATATATCGCTTCATTTTCTACATTTTATAGTATTATACTCAATTGGATTCTCTTAATATTTTAGAAAGAAATAAATTTGGTTTACGTTTCATATAATTTATCCTTTTTATGTAGATACGTTTCGAATGTTAGATCATTCTCAGGACTACCTAACACTACAATATTTCTCATGTTCTTATATTTATATATTTATATATATGTATATATATATATATATATATATATATATATATATATATATATATATATATATATATATATATATATATACATAGTAAAAGTTAATATATTCTTGGGTGAACTATTGTACAAAATATTAGTAAGATGGGACTTGGAGATATCTGTCTTGTCATTAGTGTAGGTATTTGGGAGTTTATGATTTTCCTTATTTCTATTTCTCCAAGTGTCTTTCAGTTGTATATGTAAAATATTGTTATCTTCTTTAAGGCGACGTTTCAATTTATTGGTCAAATAAATGACTATTTTTAATCATTTTTTTTCTCTCTTACTTTATTAGATAGAAATTTATATTTTTGTTTACAATATTACATAAATCATAAAGTTTACAAAAAAAATTTTATTTTTTATTTTTACGTATGGTTACTTATATAGAAGGTGACAAAGTATAGGCCGCGGAGATGAGGTCTTTTCCGGTGTGCACGATAACTCCAGTCCAGGATGTCTGAAACAAAAAAATCCATCGGAGTTTTATTAAGAACAAAATAACCTGGACCGTAAACCAATAAAAAGTGTGAGTTTAAGAAAAGTCCTATTTTTTTACACAAAATTGGACCTTTGGGATTGAAGAAAAATGGAACAAATGTATATTAATGTCGATATGTCAATTGCGGTCCGCGTAATAAGTTAATTAATAATATAAAAAAAAGATTTGAGTCAATAGCTTAATTATATTTTGAGCTAGAGTACCCTCCGTTTTTAAAAATGTAATTTCGAGAAAAATGTGTTTATTATATATTTTTAGTGTCAAATAACACGTATTTATAATCCGGCTACTACTTATAGAAATGTAAATATCTCTGAAACGGCTTCGAAATTTACCTTAAAATTTTTTAAAAATATTTTTAAGATGTTTTTGAAAGAAATTATTGAAAAAAAAATCCTTTTATCTGCCGACAACGCGTAGACACAGGACTGTGCGTCGTCCATATGTCTTAATTCGATTGCTGCTGCGATTTGGATTTCCGACCAATTGATACATTCCGAGGTTATAGGTACTAAGTCGAAAAATGATTCTAAATCCGCCCCGCCGGAATAATGTCTGTAAAGCCCTCATCGCTGACGGATCTGCAGAGATTAGCTCAGTATGAAGTCGCGCGCCTCTATCCATCTCAGTAGGCCATTTCGTGCAACCTGGTATGGAAGGTTGGGAGGTAAATGATAGAAAAAGGGCATTCCCGTTGTGTCTGGGATTTGTACGCCTTCATAGGTGCGTGGTGGTGTGAAAGATGTTGTGGTCTCCGAAGTGTGTACGTTGTTATACCGTTGCTGTAGTTGTGTGTGCTGTCTCCAGTGGATATATATATATATATATATATATATATATATATATATATATATATATATATATATATATATATATATATATATATACATATATATATATATATATATATATATATATATATATATATATATATATATATATATATACATATACAGCTCCAATAAGCGGACATCTCTATTAATATATATATAAATATATATTTATATATATATATATATATTTATATATATATATATATATATATATATAAATTTTTATTTTTTTTATTTTTATTATTATAGCGGATCGACTACTAAGGTCATTACCGCTTATTTAGACAATCGTGTAGTAGGATGTTTAATGTATATCAAATATATATATATATATATATATATATATATATATATATATATATATATATATATATATATATATATGATCTGAGTTTAAAACAAAAAATAAAAATTAAGGGGCGTTGAGTGTATGAGTTAATTAGGTATTGTGTTTTAGTGAGAGAAAAACAAAAATAGTTCAGTAAATTATCAAAGCGTAAGAAAATGAGTATTGTTTTTACAATTGTCAAATGAAAACTGCACTATTACAATGTGCAGGAACTAGCATACAATAAAGCTCGGTCGAGAAATTACTAAAAAGACAGTTTTAGCTAAAATAGAACGTAAAGAAAATTAATTATGCATTCACAAATGTGAAGCATACTCTGCACTGCTGATATGTGCAGAAACCAGTCGAGAACTGCCTAAAACCACAGCCCCGACAGTAATAAGGTCCGAGAGAAAAGAAAAATAATAACAATATTAATAATGAAATGTTAACTGTCTATTAGCATTAATGGAAAGAGATCGAAAAAAAGGTAACGTTTTACATTTGATGCAACATATCAATTGCACGTAGAAATGTTAGCAGTTTACTTATGCGCATCGCATCATTGCGTAAATAGCTCGCCAAGGGACCCTCACTACCAGCATTGCGACGATGCAAATTTTAACTAGGACACTGCTCGAAGATATGTTCGAGAGTGAGTCTAGTGCAGAGAGTATGGGGAGATGGATTTCAACGTTAAATCGGTTGTATAACGTTTGCAAAGATGGCGGGTTCCATGGAGCCTACACTGGAGGTTTAGTTGTCGCCGCAGCCACCGAGGGCGCGCGTTTTTTTTTTTTTTTTTAATGAAAGGATGATATACTTTTCTTTTCGTGGTACAGTAGACCACGAAATGCAAAAGTACCTCCTAAATAAAAACCATTATTTAAATAATACAAATATTTATTACTAATTCAGGTTTAAATTTTACTTTA
>OX063288.1:10711776-10744276 GCA_944039245.1 Nebria salina
AAGACAACGAAGATGAAGATACAGACGACCAAACAACCCCAGCCCCACCCAAAACACGCCCTCCACCACCACTAATCATCCCTGGCATCCCTGCTAACCGAAATAAAATCCTGAACTTTTTACAATCATACGCTACAAAAGGATACCACATCAAGCACACCAACAACAACACTAACCTCTACATCAATGACGAGACACAGCGACAAACAATAATGGAAGAAATGAATAAAACAGATAACATCAAATACTACACATACTCCGATAGAAACAACAAAACACACGCTTTCGTGCTGCGCGGCCTCGACTGCCCTCCCGACAACACGCAAGACATCGCAGCAGAACTAAACACCAAATACTCACTAAGCATCCAAAAAATCTTTCAGATGAGAAACACCTTCCGCCCCCTATACCTACTAACTACTTCCAGCGACATTACCCTATCCCACCTTAATTCCCACTGCAAGTTCCTCTTCCACACCAAAATCACCTGGGAGAGACACCACAACAAAAAACGAATCATCCAATGTCACCGCTGCCAACAGTGGGGCCACGCAACAGCTAATTGTCGTATGCCCCCACACTGCCTGAAATGCGCCGAGCCCCACCTCACACACCTATGCTTAAAGAAACCTGATGTACCAGCAAAATGTTTCAATTGCACTGGCGCACATCCGGCAAACTCCACAGACTGCCCAGTGTACAAACAAAAAATCAACGCACTTGACACGCAACAAAACCAGCGAAGAAACAACACCAACACACAAATAAACAAACAAACACCTAAATACATTCCTGCTCCCGCCCCCAAATTCAACATTTCGAAAAAACCCCTCTTGCCAAACCCTCTTCCATCTACCAGTAACGTCAATATGAACTTCCCACCCCTACCTAAGCAACATACTACCACCTTAACTACCACTACTACCAAAACACCCCCCCTATGAGCCCAATCCCCCTGAGCCCAATCCCCACGTTAATCAAAACACAAACTCAACAAACAGTCTTTTCGCAGAATTAAAGAAGCTTAATCAAAAAATTAAACTGCAAAATATAATACAAGCCATGAGGGACCTCAATCAACGCCTAGAGCCTTGCATCACACCGGAACAAATATTCACCACTTTCATTGAATTCGCATCCACCATCGACTCATACGATATCATCAACAACTGATAATGCAGACACACCAGCCAGCCAACACACAATCCATCACCATGCTCATGGAACGCGAATGGAATATTGGGCTTGCGCTCTTCATTCACAATCATAACATCGACTTCATGCTACTCAACGAAACACACCTATCACCTCACCACACCCTCAAACTACGACAATTCATAGTACACAGACACGACCGACCGCAGCAAACGCGCAAACCCTCTGGAGGAGTTGCAGTGCTAATAAAACACACAGTCAACCACACACTCATGCACACACCCCACACCTCCCTCGAAACCATACACATAAAGCTCGCCAACAACACTTCCATCATCGCAGCATACAACAGACCCACAAACCACTTCACCGCCCAAGACATCTCCACACTCATGACACACAACAAAACCATACTAGTCGGCGACCTAAACGCTAACCACACTAACTGGGGCTACCACCGAAACAACACCAACGGAAATACACTCTCCAGATACATCAACTCACACGTCGCCATCATTCATCACACTGACATCCCCACACACTACCCTGAAAACTCTACTACTCCCACATACATAGACATAATCATAAACAAAAACGTCCTTAACATCTCCCACCCAGAATCCCTCCCGGAACTAAGTTCAGACCACAATCCAATCATCTTTCAATTACATAACATACACACAAATAAATACACAAGACAAATAACATCCTTCAAACACACTGACTGGACCTCCTTCAGAAAAACACTTGACTCAACAATCAGCATTAACAACAACATAAACAACACTCAACAACTAGAACACGAAATACACTAATTTACACGCGCTATACTGAAAACAAAACAGAAACACACACAATTAATCACTATCAAACCATACCTCGACCCCATTACTGATCTCATAACCACCCTCATCACATACAGCAACCACGTCCGTAGACAATGGCAGAGAACCCAACAACTCGAACTAAAGACGTTAAACAACAAAATCAAAACAGAAATCAAAAGACATATAAACGAGACCTGGACCACAAAGCTCGCATCAATCAACCCTTTCGACAACTCATTATGGAAACTTACTCGAAACCTTAAGAAATCTTTTAAACCTATTCCCACCCTCATTATCAACAACATAGAATCAATTACTGACAGACAAAAAGCACAAACTCTCGCATACACATTCGAACAAATACACATATCCAACACCCCCGACATACCAGGCCAGACAGACATAATACAATTTACACAATCATATCTATAATAAACATCAGCACAAATTCCTTACCATTCCTACCGAACTATTAAAAATAATCTGTACCCTTCTCAATCGCAAGTCACCCGGTCCTGACCCCATCGAAAACATCATCCACAAGAACCTCTCTCAAAAAGCTATTGTCCAACTACACTACCTGGTTAACGCCATCCTTATCCTCCATCACTTCTCCTCCTCTTGGAAGACAGCCACGGTTCATCCCATCCCTAAACCCAATAAAAATCACTCAATACCCACCAGCTACCGCCCTATCAGCCTACTTAATACCCTTTCCAAACTAGCTGAGAAAATCATCCTTTCCCGCCTCGAAGTCATAGACAAAAAGCAAAAAATCACACCTGACTTTCAGTTCGGCTTCAGAACCAAACACAATACTGTTCAGCAGGTGTGCAGAATTGCGACAGATATAGCCATTAATTTCAACAAAGATAATGTGACTGCTGTGACCCTGTTAGACATAGAAAAAGCATTCGATAAAGTATGGATAATAGGGTTAATCCACAAATTAATCAAACATAACCTACCTCCATTCCTAATCAAACTTTTACACTCCTACCTCACTAACAGATCCTTTAGAGTCAAAATCAATGACACCCTCTCCGATCCCAGACCAATCGTGGCTGGAATACCGCAAGGGAGTGTACTTGCCCCCAAACTCTTCAACCTTTACCTTTGCGATTTCCCAACTTTCCCTAAAACACGCACCGCATTATATGCTGACTATACCGCCATCTATGCGCACAGCCATAACGCACAGGTGGCTATCAAACAGCTACAGATCCACATCAATATCCTGCATCAATACTGGGACAAATGGAAAATAACTATAAACGCCGACAAGACCGAAGCCATTGTCTTCACACGGAAATACACTAATCTCAAAATACACACCCCTTTAGTCATTCACAACCACAAAATCACCACCATAAAACATGTTAAATACCTCGGTTTCCATCTCACACCTCGACTCAATCATGCACACCACATTCAACAACTTATCCTAAAAACTCAACTATCCCTCTGCAACATATACTGCCTTCTAACCAAAAACAGCCCATTATCCCTTAAAACCAAACTTCTCCTTTACAAATCCCTCCTACGACCAATCCTTACCTACGCAGCTCCAGCCTGGTGTGGCGCCCCATACACTACTACCCTGCCACTCCAGAGGTTTCAAAATAAATGTTTACGCCTTGCCGCACAGACTTCAAGATACATTCGCATCACAGACCTTCACCTACTGACCAACATGCCTTACATCAATGACTACATCACTCAACAAGCACAAAAATGTTACACACAAACTACTACCAACCCCAATCCACTCATTCAAAACATCACCCTCATCAAAGCACACAATGTTCCCTTCAGGACAAAGCACAAGCTCCCCTACGAATTACTTCCAGTATACCACGAGCGCCCCCCAGAGCAAATCACCTAACAAAAGCACACCAATCATACCTCATTTCATACCCACACACTAAACACACAAACCCTACATAAACACAACCAGTTATTAAAAAATACAACATATCCCACATGCAGGCTCCTCATGCATATACAACCACCACCACACATAGAGCATCAGCCAACCAAACCAAACTAAACTCAACATACAAAAACAACTACACAAAATGCTAAACATATCATGCACAACTGACATTATTATACCATCCATCACCACAACCTAATTGTTTTTAATTAATTAAGAGTAGATTTAAGTTTTACAAAAAATGTTTTTTCATTTGTAAATAAATGGGTTTTTTATTTCCTCCTTTTCCCATATGTAATCCAAAACTCACAAAACAAAATCACAATTATTATAAAATTTACACTTTTCATACTATTGTTATTTCATACACATCTCATTGTTAAACTCCTTTGTGAGTAGGGTCTCTGACAAAACCCGCCATGCGTTCCAAATAGATTAATTAATTAATCTGTAATAAAAATTAAAATAATAAAGAAATTTTGAAATGAAATGAATGCCCGGCAAGCAGGAGACCTGGGTTCGATTCCCGGCGAAGCAACACAATTTTAACTTTCAAAAATAATTATCTACTGATTATTTCCTAAAGTTGTAATTTTCACAGAACAGTTCACCTGTCCTTATGTCGTTGGTTTACACACCCTTGTGTACAAGTGGTATTCAATTCGTCATTACTCATGTATGGCCTAACCGTCTCGCGTTATTAAGTCTATGGCTTCACCGCCTGGCTTGATGATAAGAGTAATAACATTGAGAATTTGAATACAAAAATAATAATGAATTTGTAAGTTAAAATTGAGTGGCTTCGCATAGTGGCTTCGTAGCCTAGTGGTCAAAGCAACCGCCCGGCAAGCGGGAGACCTGGGTTCGATTCCCGGCGATATATATATATATATATATATATATATATATATATATATATATATATATAAATATATATATATATATATATAAATTTATATATATATATATATGTATATAAAAATTTATATATGTATATATAAATTTATATATATATATATATATATATATATATATATATATATATATATATAAATTTATATATATATATATATATATGTATATATAAATTTATATATATATATATATATGTATGTATGTATATATAAATTTATATATATAAATATATATAAATTTATATATATATATATATATATATATATATATATATATATATATAAATTAAATACTCAATATTTAATTTAAATAAAAAAAATCTTTTTTATTTCGTATAATATTAAATACAACAGTATTCGTTTTGTAGACTTACAATGAACGAACTGAGAACAATCAACTCATATTTCTAATGTTACGTGCTATTTATGCTGTTTCTAGTTTTATGGAAATATACTAAGATTTAGCTGATGCTGCAGGTTGCAACTTACAATATATGTAAAATAACTTCAAGGCCTTATATAATTCCTCCCTTCTAAAATTTTACAATAATTGTAAGATGTTATTCTATTGTTTCTAATATAATTTCGTTTGATTTGTTTTTTAATGTGTTCTCTTTTCGTTTCCATAAGTTTTTACATTTATTCTTATATTTAGAACATAACATGTACATTATGATAATTACAATGATGCAATATAATATGTAAGAATGATGGTTATTATTTATTTGTGATTCTTCTATTCGTGGAACATTTTTGATTTTTATATCAACTGGTTTTATTTCTTTTAGTTTAATCTGATTTAGCGTTTTCAAATTATTGGAGGGGTTGAAATTTTCAAATTGTATTTCTTTATATGTTTCTTGAATAACATTGAATTTAAAATTATTTATCTTACATCCTTCTGTTAATTTATATTTGTATATTCCTTGTATATTTTTATTCAAAATATTTGTTTGACAATTAATCTGAATTTGTTGTTCGTTGGGACTTATAATTATTAAGTCGTTCGTATTTTCTATTGGTTCCCAAGTGTTTTCTAATTTTATGTCATGATATAAACAACCATCGTTCTTTTGGTTACTTACAATATTCCTAATACATTTATTAATTTTAATATATCGACTATTACAATAGTGTAAATTACTTATTTGAATACAGTTATCAGTATTATATTTATTTCCATTATCTAGGTAGTATATACTTTGTTTTTCATTAAGCATAATAAGAGAATTATTTTTGTAGACGGGAATAGCGGTAAATTGGTGTAAATGATAAGTATTTAAAGTGTAAATAGGAATATTTATTATGTAGTGTATTTGATCTCTATCATTTCTACAATATGTTTCAATAATTTCATTGAAAAGCCAAATATCTTTATTTCGTGTTATTTGTTGTAGGGTATTAGGACTTATGATGCTGGTGTGTAATTTTCTTAGGCTACAGAATGTTAGGCTAACTTCGATTTGTTTGCATAAGTCGTTCATGTTTTGTAAAAAGAATATTAATTTTTGAAATTTATTTTCAGTGTCAATTCTGCCTTGCCAGTCAAAGTATAAAATGTCTCCTATTTGCGTTTGTAATTTATTTTCATTACTTTCAATGTTCTTTATTTGTTCATTAAATTTGTCAATCATTTCTCTGCTTAATTTTAGGTTTTGGTCATTTTGTGTTTGTAGTGTCTGTTCGTTTTTATTTATTTGTTTGAGAAGTCTGTCATATCGTTCTCCGTCCGAAGCGTCTAGGTTACCGGAAATAGATTTTATGATACTACCTAATCCGTTAATTAGACCGCGTTTTGTTCTTTTGTTAAAAAGTTTTTGAATTTGATTTTACAAATCGTTATGAATATAGGTTATTATGTTTATGTATTCTTGAAATATTGTCTTTTCGTTGGATATTTGTTCCAACAGACTAGTTTTTAATTTGGTTACTTTTATGAATTCTTGATAAATGGGGGTAATGTTATAATTAAAGTAAACAATTTGTTCCGAAGATCTTATTTTACATTGTCCTAAATCGGCCAGGTGAAATCCGTTTTCTTGTGAGATATCTATCAATTGGGCTACGCATCTGAAACATTTTATTGTTTTAATCTATTTATCCGAATGTTTTTCGGGCCTAGTTGGTCTCTGGTTTTTACTTTTCCTAATATTAGGTCATAATCTTCTATTTTTATTTTTTTAAACAATGGTTTTTTAAATTTCTTTAATAATCTAGGATTTTGTTTGGCAAACATTTCTTTTGGTATCTGTAAGGGATTATCATTTTCTTTGAAACGTTGTTGTTTCTCTGTTTCAATTTTTCTTTTAATGATTTCAAACAGTTGGGTTTGTTCATCTTTATATTGTTGGATTAGTTCTTCATTTATAAGTGGAATTGTTCTGAGAGGTATTTCGTTGTTTTTTCCAAATAGTATTTCGTTGGGGGTTAATTTTGTAATAGAGTGTTTTGTATTATTGTAGGCTAATATAACTAGTTCTAATTTTTCTAGCAATGTTTTATTATTGAACTTTTTATTGTTTTCAATTAAGCGCAAGTGCTCTAGGAGAGTGGAATGTAATCTTTCAATTGCATTGCTTTTGGGGTTGTTTACACAAGTAATGTGGCTTTCGATGTTGTGTGATCTGAGTAAGTTTTGTACGAGACTTCCTTTAAATTCTGGGCCGGAGTCCATAATGATTTTTTTTGGTATAGTGAATGTTTGAAAATATTTTATTAATTGGTTTACAACGCTTCTTGAAGATTTATTTTCCCGAGAATATATTTGCCCTTGTTTTGAAAACTGATCGTAAATAGTTAGGAAATAATTTTTATCTAGGCATAGTAAGTCCATGTTTATTATATCAAAAGGTTTACAGGGGGTTGGTGTAAGATTGTCAATTGCTTGTATTGGTTTTCTATTGTATTTGTTTAGTTTACAGTGGCCGCAGTTATTGATATATTCGGTAATATTTTTTATCATATTAGGCCAGATGTATTTATCTTTTAATGCGTTTAATGTTGCTATTATTCCACAGTGGTTTGTTAGTCCTATGTGGAAGTCATGAATTATTTCAATTTGTTCGTCTTCATCTTCTATGTCTATTACAATTTTATTACATGAAATAACGTTTATAGTGTTATATTCGAAAGTATTTTGTATAATATTCGCGAGTGTTAACCCTAGACCCTTTTCGATTATTGCGTAATAACGTATTTTTGGAATAATGTATTCCTTTAAAAAATTTATTATATCTTCTTCTAGTGTGGTTTTATTGAATTTACAGTGTATTCTCATCTTAGCATGCTCAAATAATCGTTGTATTTTAATATCTGTGTTTCCATTATGTGTTTCTAGTATTAGTTGGTTATTTGCAACATTAAGCCTATCGTTTGAAAATTTTAGTCCGTTCACTGGGTTTTCAGGATCTGAGTGTACTGTGTTATTATCGCTATCATTATTATGTATTGAATCGTTAATATTTGTTTCAGGTAGTGTATACAAATTAATTTGAATATTTGTATCTTCGAAAATTTTTAGTATTTTGTTTGAAACATCTTCCCATTTTAATTGATCTAATCCGCAACCTAATTTCGGTATATTGATTTCGTGTAGTTCATTTAGTATCATATAGTCCCTTAATTCTTTGAGAGGTTTGTCTAAATTTTTTATTGAAGGTTTTTCGTTATGTTTTTCTTTTGTAATTAGGTGAAATATTGTTTTATTATTAGTGTGTTGTATGATTAGATTTTTATTTTGGCTTTTTTGATTGTTACAATATTCTTTGCTCTGAAATTGGTCGTTTATGTCTTTGGCTAGTCCTTGTGACATTTCGAGATCTTTTGATATGCAGTGTGCAAATATTTTTGTATTTGTCACGTCTCCAATGTATTTAATAATATTGGACGTACTCCGTAGCGACGCCGATACGTGGTGTCACATGTAAATAAAACTTTACGCAACAATATAATGTAACCAATGTAACCATGTTAGTTGTTGATAAAAAGAATATAACTAGATACGCATGTCATATAAAAAAAATAAAGTATTAACGATTATTAAAAGGAGTATAATAGCGCAGTGTATTATTATTTAATATATAGATCTTCTTCCACCCCTTCTGCGTTAACAGGTTATGGGCCCAGAAGTTACGAGAAAAGATTTATTTATAGAATAATACCGGGAAACGCAGTTTTGGAAAAAGCTCATTTTTGAATAATAGAATATCATGAACAGTACCAGCATGTCAAGAATCGAGACACTAAATAAGGAAAATTACGATACGTGGAGAATGCAAATGGAAGCATTGCTTGTTAAGAATGATGCATGGGCATATGTAAATGGCGAGTATAAACAACCGAACGTAATAGATGGAAATTTGGAATCGGAAAACTCATCCAAATACTGGTTTAAGAATGACAACAAAGCCAAGTCAGATATAATTTTGTCGATTAGTCCTTCTGAATTGAAACAAATCAAGGGATGCATTACATCACGCGATGTTTGGCTGAAGTTAGAAAGTATATACCAATCCAGGGGACCAGCAAGAAAAGCAACACTTCTGAAACAACTCACGTTGCAGCATCTAGAAGATGGTGGCGATGTGCGAGAACATATCAAGAAATTCTTCGATGCTGTTGACAAATTGAGTGAGATGGAAGTGAACATCAATTCTGATTTACTTGCAATAATGTTATTATATAGCTTACCCTCTAGTTTCGAAAATTTCCGTTGTGCCGTTGAAACCCGTGACGACTTACCGTCACCGGAAATCCTTCGCGTAAAAATAATTGAAGAAAGTGACGCTCGTCAAAATGACATGCGTGGTACAATTCAGAACGCGATGTATGCAAACAGAAGTCTCCAGAAACGATGGCATACCAAGAAGGAAAAGTTTGCGAATTCGAAGTCCAACGGTAATAATGGATTCAAATTCCGTTGTCATCGCTGCCAAGAGGTCGGACACAAAGCGATAAATTGTAGACGAAAGAACACAAATGCTCAATCTTCTGCCAGAAATGCGGAAGAAGTAAGTCTCTGTGCCTCCGTTGCGTTACAAATAGGATCTTCTGACATTAAAAGAAAATGGTGCTTGGACAGTGGTGCAACTTCACATTTATGTAATCAGATAGAAGAATTCGACGAAATAGTTGAATCTAAAGTCAGAAGACTCAATCTAGCAAATAACGTCTCTACGAATATAGTTGCTGCGGGAACGGTCTCATTTATTGCAGACGTATTCGGTGATGAAAAGAATGTTTCTCTGAAGAATACATTGCATGTACCGGATTTACGCACTAATTTGTTATCTGTTGGAAAGATCACAGATAAAGGATTTGATGTAGTATTCAAAAAGAATAAGGCATTGGTAGTTGGAAAGAATGGTGATATTAAAATAATCGCAGATAGAGTTGGTGAACTGTATTACGCACGGGAACATCGTAATAACGTATGTAACACAGTTTCTGAAAATGTTCGCAACTCTCGAACGCCTTCGGAAGGATTGGAATTATGGCATCGACGTCTTGGTCATCTAAACGTGAGAGATATTTTAGACGCCGATCGTAACGGAATCATGAGAGGACTAACTCTCGGGAAATTTGAAGGAGAATTACATTGCGACATATGTCATCGGGGAAAGATGTCAAGAACACCTTTTCCTAGAAATTCAGTAAGAAAGACGGACATTTTAGAGATTATTCACTCTGATGTATGCGGACCAATGCGCGTTGAGTCAAACGGCAAAGGTAAATATTTCGTCACTTTCATTGACGACCACTCAAGATGGTGTGAAGTAAGAATACTTAAGTCAAAAGGAGAAGTTTTTAAATATTTCGAGGAGTATACTGCAATGATAGAAAATCAAAAGCAAAAAAAGGTGAGGTGCATTCAATCGGATAATGGCACAGAATACAAGAACAACAAGTTCAACGAATTCCTAAAAGAACATGGAATAATGAGAAGACTAACAGTCGCGCACAACCCTGAACAGAACGGCATTGCTGAGAGAAAGAATCGTACTCTTCTAGATATGGCGAGATGTCTTCTCATGCAGTCAGGCCTTCCCCCGTCATTTTGGGCTGAGGCTATTTCCACAGCAAACTACATTCGAAATCGATGTCCGACAAAAAGTCTAAACGGAAAAACACCGTATGAAGTTTGGTACGGTAAGAAACCTGACGTTAATTATTTTAGAGAATTTGGTTGTCGAGTATTCTGTCTGGATAGGAATCCAGATAAAGGAAAATTTCAATCACGAGGCAGAGAAGGCACATTCATTGGGTATTCAGAAGAATCCAAAGGATTCAGAGTATGGCTACACAATGAAAAGAAAATCGAAGTATCACGAGACGTAAAGTTTCTGGAAAAGGCCGATGCTCGGATTAAAGAATACGAAGAATTCGCACCAGAAAAACTCATCGTTGAACCAAAAGATACAACAATATCACACCAAGAACCTCGCGTAGTCGAGATTGAAATCAAGTCCTTGGATACCGAACAAGATACAAATCACCAAGATAGAATAGTAGAACAAGATGAAGAAAATCATCAAGAAAGGAACGTTGAACCAACTCAAAAGAAAGTTACTGAAATACACAAGAAAATCAGGACAGGATTAAGGGGAAGACCAAGAAAACAAAAGAGAACGAATAATATCGAATTGGAAGAAGTTTTTTTATCCGAAATCCCCATGAGACAAGCTATACAAAGTGCTGACGCAAACGAGTGGTATCAAGCAATAGCAGAGGAATTAAGGTCGATCATCAGAAACGACACATGGCAACTCGTTGATCGCCCCAAAGATCAAGAAATTATAGGAAGTCGAATAGTACTACGAAATAAGTATCAAGCTGACGGGACACTTGAAAAAAGAAAAGCCAGACTCGTTGCCCAAGATTTTTCTCAACGTCCTGGTATTCATTTTAACGAGATATTTGCACCGGTTTCTCGTTTAAGCTCGATCCGTTTACTAGTTGCTCTTGTAGCACAGTATGGTATGCAAAACCAACAACTCGACGTAATTAGGGCTTATCTGACTGGCGAAGTTGAGGAGTTATTTATGAAGACTCCAAAATGTTTGTCAGAAACGCTGGAAATGATTATTCGAATGGAAAGAGACAACAACGAAATCGGAAACAAAGCAAAAAGAATGCTTAAAAAATTAAAAAATGGCAATAAGGTATGTCTCTTGAAGAAATCCCTCTACGGTCTCCGACAAGCCGGAAGATGCTGGTACGCTAAATTGGACCAAGTCCTGAGAGGAATTGGAGCAACCCCAACCAATGCAGATCGCTGCTTATACCGTCTGCAAAAAGGAGAAGATTTGACGTTAATAACAATTTTTGTCGATGATATTTTAATTGCTTCGCGAAAACCAGATATGATTAAAAAGGTGAAGAGCGGACTTTCTCGCAAATTTGAAATAAAATTGCTCGGGGACGTTGGCTATTGTCTCGGAATAAAATTCGCGCGAGACGGTAACAAGATAGCCATGCATCAAAAGGGCTACATCAAAGACATTTTGAAACGATTCGGTATGACGGATTCAAAACCAATATCAATTCCAATGGATCCGAATACAAAATTAACAAAACTAGAAGAGACCCCAAGTGAGGAGGAACAGAAATTACCATTTCGAGAGTTAGTAGGTGCTTTAATGTATTTGGCTGTCGCAACTAGGCCAGATTTTAGTTTCGCTGCTAGTTGTTTGAGTCAATTTAATAATTCGTATGGAATGGCTCACTGGAGTGTTCTGCGCTATCTTAAGGGAACAATGGAACTCGGAATCATTTTTGGACCGGATTCCACACCTCTAAGAGGATTCGTCGACGCGGACTGGGGAAGTTGCACTGATGATAGACGATCGTATACCGGCTATACGTTTATTTTGAAAAAGGAGCCGATCAGTTGGGACGCAAAGAAACAAAGAACGGTCGCCTTGTCATCTACGGAAGCCGAATACATGGGGATGACAGAAGTAGCGAAGGAAGCAATACACCTTCGCAGATTCTTATTGGAGTTAGGACTAAATGAATTGTCTGATGTTGTAATCTTTAATGACAACATCGGAGCCAAGAAACTTGCCGAGATTCCTACTTTTCACGCAAGAAGTAAACATATCAATTTAAGACATCATTTTATACGCGATGCTCTGAAGAACGTGAATTTAAAAATTGAATATGTTTCCACCGAAGACATGGTCGCCGACACGCTAACCAAAGGACTACATCGACCAAAACACGAAAGATGTATTCAAATGTTAGGACTCGGAGCCACATTGAAAATTTGTGCATGACCACGTATCAAGGGGAAGTATTGGACGTACTCCGTAGCGACGCACACGTAAATAAAATTTTACGTAACAATATAACGTAACCAATGTGACCAGTTAGTTGTTGATAAAAATAATATAATTAGATACGCATGTCATATATTTTTTTTTTATTATTAAATTAAATTATACAACTGGCCATTATAGGCCAACCAGTAAATAGTATGTATTTAATTCTCGTGCGTGAAGGTGATACCCATTGGTGTTCCTTCCTGTTTAGTTTATTTCGCTATCCCTGTTGAGGATATTATGCACTCAAGTCTAGCGGTTTTTTTCTTTGCAATCTCCTGACTTCGTAAGCGTTGTTAAGCAAATTGATGGCTAGTTGGTTAGGGTGTTGATTTAGTCGAGATTCGTATGATTTAGCAAACGTTTTGATTTGTTCGTGGATGTATTTGATTTTGAAATCTCTATGTATTGTCTCGTTGTTGATATACCAGGGGACTCTGGATATTGTTCTAAGTGTTTTATTCTGGAATCGTTGTATTATATCAGTATTGGATTTTTTCGCGCATCCCCATAGTTGGATTCCATAACTCCAGATTGGTATAATAACTACTTTGTAGTAGTAACTTACTTTGTAATGATAGCTGGGAGTTATAGCCTATTAACCACCACATTTTTTTAACTTTTATATCTAGTTGTTTTCTTTTTACCATTAGATGATGTTTCCAAGTCAAACGCTTGCCTAGGTGTATACCTAGATATTTGACGTGATTTTCTAGTGTCAGAGATTTCCCATTTAGTTTGATTTGCGGGCTTGTGATATGTTTCGTGGTAAAGACGATGTGCGTTGATTTTGTTTCATTGATTTTAATTCTCCATTTCTGTGCCCACCTTTCTATATCATTTAGCGAATTCTGTAGGATGTTTGATGCTTCAACAGCGTTTTAGTGCGATGCTAGTATTGCTGTATCGTCAGCGTATGTAGCAGTTATCACATCCTCATTACAGGGTATGTCTGTGGTAAAGAGCTGATACAGTACTGGTCCTAATACGCTCCCTTGTGGTACTCCTGCTTTTATGGGGTAATGTTTTGAGAAGCAGCCTTCATAGGACACGTGGAAGTATCTTTCACTTAGGTAGGATTTTAACAGCAGATAGTACTGGCATGGTAGATGTGATTTTATTTTATATAGTAGTCCAGTGTGCCATACACGATCAAATGCTTGACTAATATCAATGAAAGCAGCAGAGCATATTTTTCCTTTTTCTAAGCAGTTTTCTATTTTGTTTACTACTCGATGTACCTGTTCTATTGTCGAGTGCTGTTCTCTAAATCCGAATTGGTGTTGAGGGATTAGGTGAGCTTCTTCGATGATAGGTTTTAATCGTTTTAGTAGCAGTTTTTCGAGTAATTTAGATAGAACTGGGAGCAGCGATATTGGCCTGTAGGATGTTGTTTCATGGGTTGGTTTGCCTGGTTTATGTATTAATATTACTTGTGCGAACTTCCATTGTATGGGGAAGTTTTGGGTTCGCATAATTGCATTAAAAATATGTGTTATTGCCATAATTCCTTTTTTTGGTAACTCTTGAAGTAGTTTAGATGTTATCAAATCGAATCCTGGCGCTTTTTTATTTTTTAAATATTTAATTTCACTTTTAATTTCACCGGGAGAACAGTGTTTAAGGGGCATAAATAGTTGCAATGGGGCGTCCAGGTATTCTGTAATACGTGTTTCTTCGTCACTTGTGTCCGTTGAAGGATAAGGTTCAAAAACTTTAGATAGGTGTTCCGCAAAGACATCTGCCTTATCTTTGTCTTCTCTAGCCCATGAGCCATCTTCTTTACGAATAGGAGGTACGTGTTGTTTTGGTTTTTTTAAGTTTTTTGTAGCTTTCCACAGCGTGTAGTCGTCTTGCGCATAGGGTGAAAGATTGCAAATATATTCCTGAAATGTTTCGTTTTTGATGTTATGTAGTAATCTTTTTAAGGGGGATTTCCGGTTCAATTGACCTAAACTTTGGATTTTTTTTCCAGGGAACTGGTAAGAGTTAGAGACCTGGGTTTTTTGTCAAATCTTTATTCATTCTTGCTCTACAACTGGGAATTTTTTCAAGACCAAAAATCCAAAATGGCGTCCAATATGGCGGCTGCCCGGCGGTTACTTCCCAAAACTGCGAGCAGCCTAGAGGTCGCAAATCGTCACCTAGAAAGAAAATCGGCTCAGTTTCTTGAAGAGTATAGTTCAGAAAATAGAATGAACTAGAATCTTTGAAAAATCTCAAAATTTGACAAAATGGCGGGCATTTGAAAAAAAAGTCGTTTTTTTCGGTCGATTTTTTGGCTTTGACAGGCTGTGAAAAATCGAAAATTGCACATTTCTCCTTGAGTCTAGTTCATTCCATGAAGAAAAGTGTTTTCAATAAGGGAAGCAAAGAACGAAGTCAATTGGTTGAACCGTTAAAAAGCTAGAGTGCTCGCAGTTTTGAAAAATGTAGTTTCGAGAAAAACGCGTTTAAAGTTTGCGAAACATTTTTTCTGTGTAATTCAAAGTATTCGGCGGAAAATTCGCAAACAATAGTCAATATCTAGGTTTTCCGGGTCGCTGAATACGAACCTGAGGTCAAATTTGAAAAATTCAAAATGGCGGATCCAATATGGCGGACCAAAAAACTCATACTCATCAAAATTTATGAAATTCGAGATTCAAGGGTTTTTGGGGTCGCTGAATACGAATCAGTGGTCAGATTTGGAATTGTTAACTAACATTTAATCAGCAATTCCAGCGCCATAAAAGATTACTTCATCCTCGTAATCCTCCATTTCCGCATTGCGCTGACTGGCGGTGATGGCTGCTCTCGCACCGCTACTAATTCGTTGAATATTATATCGAAATATCCTTTTACCCACATATTCTAGACTAGCTTTGATTTCATGCAAAAAAAAAATCGTTTTTTTGAAAATATTGAACCGGAAATCCCCCTTAATTCTGTAGATAATTTATTTAGCCTATTTTTATCACTGGGATGCCTAGTAAATTGCCATATACGTCTGGCCTTTCGTTTTTCCATGATTTTGTCTTTTATGTATTTGGGATAGTTTGTAGCATTTTCAGGTTTATTTTTAATTGGTGGTGTGGATTGCCATGATGCGTTTTGAATGTTTTTTGTTAACATATCGACAGCTTTTTCGATGTCGTTTGCTGTTTGGAGTGGTATATGTAGAACTATATTTTCATTCAAATATTCTTTGAATGTTTCCCAGTTAGTATGAGTGTTGTACAGTGACGGTCTATTTTCTTTTCTTATGATGTTTGAGCTTATGGTGAGTATTATTGGGGAGTGGTCAGATGAGAGATCATAGCAAGAGCTCGCATCTATGTAGTTCGGTGAAATTCCGTTTGTGACGAAAAAATCTAGTAGATCGGGTATTTTGTTTGCATCCGTTGGCCAGTAGGTAGGCTTAACTGTACTGATATATCCGTAGCCCTTAGCTAGCATGGCTTTCTGAAGTTCTCTGCCTTTAGGATTTATGAGTCTTGAACCCCATCGTGGGTGCTTGGCGTTAAAATCTCCTCACACTATAAATCTGGAACCTAAGCTTTGAAAGTAATCTTCAAATTCATTTTTCTTGATTGTATGCTTAGGTGGACAATATACCGCAGCTATGACTAGTGTTCCAAAGTTGTCTTTGATTTTGATGTTTGTTGCTTGAATGAATTCTTCTTCGTATTTTTCTATTTCGAAGTGTGTGATTTTTTCGTTGACAATTACGGCAGTTCCTCCGTGGGCAGTTCCATCTGGGTGATCAGTGTGGTACACTTTATATTTATGAATTTTGAAGTAATTTCTATCAGTGAAGTGAGTTTCTGTTACTAGTAGTATATCTATTTTTTGCTCAATAAGGAAGACTTCTGTTTCCTGACGATGTTGCGCCAGACCGTTTGCATTCCATAATGCTATTCTTAATGATTTATCCATTACTTTGTGATTGTTTTATTAGCGTGGATAGTATGTTGATGATCATACTATTTTGATTCATTAACTGGTTGAACATCATTTCAAATTTATTTAGGAATTGCGCGAGGGTAATATCATTGTTTTCTTGCTTTGTTGACTTTTGTGTTTTATTTGTAGTTTGATTCGTTATTTCAGCATAGGTTGCACCTTCCCTTTCTGTTCGTTTATTTGTTGTTTGTTCTTTCCGTTTGTTGTTATTTACCGATTTCTTGTGATATATTGGTTTGTCTCTTGCTTTTTGAAGTTCCTGGTATACAATACAACCTTTGTAATTTGCTGGATGTGGTCCGTTGCATAACGCACATTTTGCAGGGCTATCTCTGGTTTTCTTGCAATCTTTTGTCGGATGATTGGCAGCACATTTGACACAGTAGTATTGTTTTGTGCAATATGTCTTCGTATGTCCATAGTCTTGGCATCGGAGACATTGAGGGATGTCTTTCTGTTTGCGTGGTGGTTCTACTGTGACTTTAGTGTTCAAGAGGTATTTGATGTCGTATATTTTCTTATTATTTTCGTTTGGTATTTGGTCGACGAAAAACAATGGTAGTGGCTCTTTGTATCTCCAGCTACGAATATTGATAATATTTTGTGTTTCAAATCCTTGTTCTTGTAATGCTTCTTTTATATCATCTGTTGGTATCGAGTGATGTAAGTTTTTAATAACTACTCTATAAGCTCTTTCCTGTCTTGGTTGATATGTGTGATTCGCTATTTTGTTTTGTTTTAGCATGTGGATCAGTTTTCGATATGCGTCGATTGTATTTGTATTTACTTTAATAGCATTGTTTGATAGAGTCTTGCAAGTAAATTCAGATTTTTGTAGTAAAGTTTCGAAACTGACTAGCATTAATGGATATTCTACTATATCTTGTATGTAAATAGGAGGTGGCTTAGATTCATTTGTCTTGTTTGTGTTGTTTTCCGAGGTTTGATCGATATTTTCTTCAGACTGTCGTTCTGGGATCTCATGTCCCGTGTCATTGCTAAGGGCACAAAATCTATTTTGACTGTGGGTGCCTGTTGTATTGTACTCATTGTTAGTGTTGCTACGTTTTGAATTTTCTTGGGATTGATTTGATTCTTTCTCTCTGAATCTTTTATTGGTTCGTTTGGCAGTTACTTTTTGCCATGCTAATTGGT
This sequence comes from Nebria salina, assembly GCA_944039245.1. NCBI lineage: Eukaryota > Metazoa > Arthropoda > Insecta > Coleoptera > Carabidae > Nebria > Nebria salina. The sequence goes on from OX063288.1 coordinate 10,730,030, forward strand.
CTTCGCTCGATTGAATGAAGTCGATGTTTTCGTGCATCGGTGTGGCCTGACTCGTGCTAGGAGTAAAATAAGTATTGGGACTACTATTCTGACTTAGATAATTAGTATTATGGATTACTGAACTTATAATGGGTGAGGTCTGCATTCTGGTTGAGGTAAAAGTTGGTTGAACACAGTGATGAGTTGCGGCAGATGTGGTGGTTACTACGTTTATATAGCGCGTTGGTACAATATTTGCACCACCACTTGTTTGTTGCATGATTGCAGGATCGTAAGATGCAATTGTTTTCTTGTTTTACTAACTATATAATAGTTGCCTGGTTTTTATATACGAATTTATAATAGTTTGTGGAATCACAATACTATTGTTTGTTTATATGTATATTGGGTAGCTTGTTATCGCTGTACTGCACTGAGTGAAGACACGTGCGTATGGTTCAAATGCTCGAGAGCGACTCGCATGTCATATAGAAATATAATAATATTAACGAGTATTAAAAGGAGTATAATATCCATCTAGCGTAGTGTGTCATTATTTAATATATAGATCTTGTTCCATCCCTTCTGTGTTAACATTTTAGTTGCACAATAATTTTATTTTTGTTAAATCATTCATGGATAAATATTGAATGAGTGTATCCATAATACTCTACATATTTTTATTTTTTACTTACCATCAATTTTTTTTTCTTTCCTGTAAATGTAGCATTCTTTTGAAAACTTGAACTATACGAATACTTATTGCACTGTAGATCGGGACGCACCTTCAATAGGATAGACATATAAAAACTTGGGAGAGCCCGAAATGGCGACCTGATCTATCCTATCCTTCGAACTATCCACTTTGTGGTACCCAACACTACATTCTCTTGATAGATGCGCTGCTTTAAGTTAGCGCGATTCACTCTACTACACTACCATCCGTTTAGAACTCACTGCGTAACGCCGCATTCCGATTGCGCGATCTGTATGGTATCTGTATCTAGATTGGATTATTTGAATGTGGAGTTTGCGGAATCAAAGGAGTATTTTTATTTTTAATACATGGAAAAAGATCACAGATAGTTCATTTAACCATTTCAATTCACAATATGTTGCTTCTTGAGGATTATATTAAGGGGGTAGTACACTCTGACAATTTAAAAAAATCGATTTTTTTTTAAATTTTGCTTAAATGCTTTTTTTGGAATGTATACTTTATGGAAAATTTTATCCGCAGTTCGTCAGACACTTTCGTTTCAAAGTTACAGGCCGATAAGTGGACCCGTGTCGCGGCGCTCCAAGCGCATTTAAAACGCGATTATCTCGAAACGATGTTTTTGAAATTGGCGGGAGTTCTATCTCAAAATTGGTTCATTGGCAAAAAAAATCCTACGTACGCTGACGGGAAATATATCTAAAAATACCAGAAAAGAATTGTTTTGTTATTGCTCTAATAGTGCTACCTCTATCAATCCCGCCGATCAAATGGAGGTGTCAGGCTGCTCCTGGTGTAGCGGCCACAGGAGTTACCCGATCATAGCGAAAAAAAATTAAATTTTAAAGTTAAGATTTGAAGCCTTAAAACTATGCATTTCATTTTTATATAAACGATACATTTTCTATTGACACAGATTTAGAAAACAATCATTATTATTACATATTTGGTATGATATTGACATAATATAATATATATAATATTATTTGCAAAATAGCAATTTTAAATAAATACATGTCGATAACTGTATAACTAACAATATTTTATGAAAAATATTCTAAGGTATATATTTTCTTTTCTTCAAAATTTCGTATAACATATATACTTCCGTACTTTTTAAATTTTTATACGATTAATGCCCGGTATTATAAACGTGAAATAACTAAAATACTCGGTAGATTTTATTTACTAACCAAGTAATATACTTTACTCTATTGATTTCAGTATTATAAACGAAAAATAAATTTACTTCTCTAGTAAATGTCACAGTTAAAGTACTCCTATGAATTTCTAGCAATTAAAATTTAATCTGTCAATTACTTAACAGCTTCGTGTTTTTTTTTTTATTTAAAATATTTCTTCCATCTTTAAATTTTATAAATTATTTTATTGTTTTTTTTTTTTCTGTTTTTAACGTAACAAAATTGTAGTATGTCAGTTTCATCGGTTTTATCAATAAGTTCAGTGTAATAAGTGATAGTAGAGTTGAAAATGCACTGTCATGAAGACATCAACGAGTTTTCCGAGAGCGAAACATTACCTTCGATATTTATAAAGATGAAGAATTTAGTAATAGATTTTAACAAGATGTTTTACGCGTATTGAATTTAATTATTTTCAATAACATGGATGTATTCGCTAAATATTTCTAATAAATTAGCATTATCTGTCTGTGTAATTTTTTCCTATTTCTCATTTTTATCCATTTTTGTTTGTCAATGAACTAATTCTAACATAAAATATTTATTCGATGCCAACCAAAAAGCATATAATATGCTTCTTGGCCAAATTTTAAATATTTTTCAGCTGTCAGTCATCTCTTGACGATTAGATAAACTAATATAGCTGGTAAATCTCCTAACAGTTAATTTACTTGTAATATTCTTCTATAATACGCAAAATTTTATTAACTTTGTAAGTAAATTTAGTTTCATAGTAACTAATTAACGTTTATTCTGTTCTTTATAATACCGGGTATGAAAGATGTATAATTCTAGTAATAAATTTAAGATATCGATTTTTAAAGAGTGTTAACAGCAATTAAAGCTTTAATATTTTTAAATAATTATAAATTAATGCGGTATAGTGTATTTACATTTAAGAACAAGCTTTATGCCGTAATGAATATGCAGTTTGAAGGTTAAATTTCCATTTCAAATCCAAGTTCTTCAAGAAATATTCCCATTGGTGTTCTCTTCAGTCCAATTCCTTCCATCTTGTTGACTAGTTTATTTTTTATATTTCGCAAACGAAGTGAAGCATGGATAAAGGTCACTAAAACATATTATCAAGCAAATGCATTATTACATAAGAATTATATACCATTATCAGATATATTTTCAAATTAAATTAAAAGAAACTGTAATGATTTAAATATTTTCTTAAGGGGCTCGTCTACGTATGAAAATATAATTGTATAAGTGTCGCAGTTGTTAACTGTTTTAAGCAAAACCTTAGCCAACAAATCTTTCAATTTCTTAAATAAAGGTTCCATAAGGTTTGATATAGGGCTCTCGTTGATTGTTTTTTTACTTTAAATTATTTCGATTGATGTTATGTATTGTTAAAAAGAGTAAATTTTTACAAAAGTTTCATAATTTATTCACGTTATACCGAAAAAATTACGAAATTTCTAACAACGCACATCTCTATATTGATACTTTTTTAAATTACATTTTTTTTTTGTAAAGATTTAACAATAAACAAAATAAGAAATTTGGTGACACAAATAGCATATTTTGGATATATATTTGTTGTATGATTTTCGTTTGCCCTAGTTCGGGTGCGGCAGGGTACGGTGCGCCCGGGATGTGTATAGTGGGAGGGAAGGGAAGAATTCCTGCACTTGAAAGTTAGTATTGTTTTGCTTACCAGATATATAAGCGGTTTGGTTTTTCTACAGTTAAAAATACTCGATTATTTAAAATGTGTAGATTTCATAGTAAAACAAAGTTACGTTTGTCAGCAAAAAGAATAAAAAATAAAGGGCAGAATTTGATAAACTATTATAAAAATAGGTAAGTAAATATATTTTCTTAGCCATATATTTCTTAATCTGTTATACGCTCAAGTATACACATATATGCCTACATAGATATTATTTTTGTCTTTAAATATTTATTCATTAATCAGTCGAGTATGCGATTACTGATTTTATGATACAGTGGAGTCGCGATATAGTGAACTTATTAATGCAGAGCCATGTCACAATACCGAGTTTGCTCACTATTTAGAGGTATAATAAAATGCTTAATTACAATACATATTGTTATTTGAAGAAAGTATTTATTGGTTAGAAGCAATATGTAGATTATTACAAAATTTGAAAGATTAAATTAATTAATTAAATGAAAAAATTAGTTAATTTAGTTTGTTTCTTTTTAACATGGTGTAAATTTTGAACAAGCTTTAGATCGTAGGGCCTGAAGTACAAGAAAATTCTATTTCATCTGCGTTTACTTCAGCTCATTGGAGGACAGTATTTAAAGATGTTAATGCCTGTGTAAAGGAAATTAATTACTAGTCAGTCATGTCCGATTCTTCAATTAATGTATCACCTTCATCATGGGTTTCAATAAATTCTTCGTTTTGCTCATTTTCAGCCTGAATATCGGCATTTCGAGCCATAATATCATTTCAATTATAAACCCGTAATTCATGCTCTAAGATCTATGTGCCAAGTTTTTATACTTGTACATTTTTACTTGCATTCGAATTAATGTGCCTTAACGTTTTCATAACTTTTGTTTGTACACATTCTGTATCTTAGTCAATTAGTCGTAATTTTAAAATACTCAACGGAATGTCATCTTCATCGTTCAAACTCTCTTGCTTGTGATAAAATGTTATGCCAGCATTTTTGTATTACTTTTGGTTTCAATTAAATCCAGGCTAAGTTCAAATTTGTAACAGCATCTCGTAGAGTTATTGCTTTAAATGCTGCGCCGACATTTGCCTTCGACAGAAAAACGAATTTTGGTGATAAAATAGCTTTGGTAGTCTTATAGCATTTTGGTCCATGTACATGACATATGACAGTAATACATTCATCAATGCTGTTTACTTCTTCTTCTGGTGGATGGTTTGGAGCAATGTCTAACAATAATAATGCTCTTATTGGTAGACTACTATTTTGTAAAAAATCTTTTACCTGAATAATAAATGTGTCAACATTGAACTTTTAAATGATTATTGTAATCATACCTCTGGAATAAACACTTTTTTAAACCATGCCCTAAAAATGTAGGTAGTCATTCTTGCAGTTTACGAACTATTATAGTTTACAAAAATATTGACGTTTTTGAATTACGAGGATTTATAGCTTTTCCAATCACCAGTAACATTACTATTTGTTTACCAGATGCATTTGGGCAAGCCATAAATTTAATTCTTTGCTTTTCAGTTTTTCTCCCGGACGGTATATTTTCTAATGAGGATACATAAGTTTTGTCGGGAAAAAACTTCCAGTATAAACACGACTCATTTGCATTATAAATTTGATCAAAATTTAACGGAAGTTCTTATATTTATTCAAATAGTTTTTCTTTAAATTGATCTATCAATTCAGGTTGTGAAGACAGTTTGTCACCTGATATTTTAAAATATTTAATGCTATAGCGTTTTGAACTTTCTGTAGCTACCCAGTGCTAGCATTAAAAGACAAAAATTTTCGTGTAGTTTATTTAAATTTTCTGCAATCATATCTCCATCAATTGATGCATTTTGTAATCTTTGTTTTAAAAACCACTTATAAAGAGCCTTCTCCATTTTAGTGTATACCGCTGATTTAAACATGTTCCTATTTCGAAGCCCTATGAATATGCTAACGACGGTCTTCAAAATTTGTGCCCTCTTGTTTTTTAATGAAGTTATTGTCGACCACATATTTTCGCAATAAAAATATACAGTGAGCGCAAAAAGTATTCGTACAGGTCAAGTTTTCATAATAAAACTACATTTAAAGAAAAACTATTGAAGATAGATCAAAAATAAAAATATGTGGAGTTATATGTTTAATTCATTTATGAAAACTATTCATCAAAAATAATATTAATGTGGAAATAAAAATTAAAAACCAATATCACTATCCAAATTAATGCGCAAAAAGTATTCGTACATGTAACAAACTGTTATAATATTATCAATTTTACACAAATAACCTATATTTTTTTGGATATCTATTGGCTCTAATAATAGTTAGGAGTCTTTTTGGTATAAAACTTACCAAATACCTTAAAAAATATTGAAATGCTATACCATTCTTCATGGTGCTCTATTTTCAAATAGTTTTTATTAGAAATTAGCCGTTTTCTTATTTCTTTTTCATCTTAAGTCCATAAATGCTCATTTTTATTAAAGTCTGATGATTCGGAAGGCATTTTCGATAGCTTGGTGTATTAAAAAGGATACACAATCAGGAGTACCAAGCGCTATGGTTTGGATCATTGTCTTGTATGAATATGACATTTCTCTTGGCTCCCATTTTCTCCATGCTAAGAAGGAAATTTTCTTTTAAAATGATGATATAGACTATATAATCCATAATTCCTTCAATTGAGTGTAGTTTTCCAATACCAGCAACACTCATACATCCCCATACAAGTACATGTCCGCTACCGTGTTTTACTAAACGAAGTAAGCTTATTTTGTCAAATTCTGTTTGTGTTTTTCTCCCTAAGTGCCCCTACCATCCGAACCAAAATTATTGTTTTTTGAGTCATCAGGATATATAACTTTATTCCAAAGCTAAATTTTCCATTTATGAAGCCTTTAACACACGTCAATCGCTTCTTTCAATTAACTTCGTAATCTCAATATTTTCATCGAGCAGATCGACCATAATACCCAGTATATCCTAGTACATTTCGGATAGTACACGGGCACAAATATATTTTGTTAGAAGTGGTAGTGTAAGAATAAAGACGTTATTTAAATTAATTACGTTTATTTAAATACTATACAAAAACAGTCAGTCTGTCTTTTTGTATAATATTTAAACAAACGTAATTAATTTAAATAGCGTCTTTATTCTTACACTGCCACTTCTAACAGGTTATGGGCCCAGGTAAGGATATTGAGTAACAGAATATTTGTTACTTGTATATATATATATTAAAAAAAAAAAAAAACGGAAATGCGCGAAAATCATAAATTTAAAAATGATGGACGAAGTTGAAAAATATCGAATTCCGCTGTTCGACGGGACCAACTTCGGAAATTGGAAATTTAGAATCGAGACGCTTTTGGTGGAAATGGATCTGATTAATTACATTCATACGAAGCACACGGAAATGGAAATAACGGAACAGGGCGACAACGAAGAAGTACGTGGGCGCAAGCTGGAACAACAGAATGCAAATACAAAAGCTGATCGGAAGTGCAAATCTCAAATAATCCAAAGGATTGCTGATAGTCACCTTGAGTATGCGAAGGACAAGGAAACTGCTTTTGATTTGTGGAATTCTCTACGTAACGTTTTCGAACGAAAAGGTTTGGCCAAGCAATTGCTATTACGTAAGTCACTCCTTACTATGAAATATAATATCTCGAATGAATTATTGTCTCACCATTACTTAAAATTTGACAAAATGATCAGAGAACTGAAAAACACAGGAGCTACCCTGGAAGAATCTGATGTGATTTGTCATTTGTTGTTAACAATGCCCAAAGAATATAATAATGTTGTAACTGCCCTTGAAACGTTGTCTGCCGACGACTTATCGTTGAGTTTTGTTAAAAATAGACTTCTTGACGAGGAATCGAAACGAGAAGATTATCGTAAAAATAAAATTTTTGACGTGTCACCCTCTAATGCTTTTTCATCCCAAGCCAATTCCTACTCGTCAAATGGAAACAGAAATTTTCGAAAGCCTAGTTATAGTGATATAAATACAAAGTTTAATTTTTCAGTGCCATAATTGTGGGCAATGGGGACACAAAAGGACTGAGTGTCGGAAAAACAAACGACCATCCCAGTCAAATCGAAACTCCGCTCATTTGGCAACTGATTACAACGAACAAGATGACCCCGATGAGCCATATTTTTGTTTGACAACTGATACAATTGACTTGGTAGGGACAAACAGCAATTGGATTCTGGATTCAGGTGCGACCGAACATCTCGTGAGCTCTGAATCACTCGTCACAAATATGAGAAAACTCAAAATCCCCATAAGAATAAAAATTGCAAAGTTAGGGTCATTTTTGGAAGCAAAAGTCAGAGGCGATATTAGCGGATATGTGAATATTGAAGACAAAACTAATTTTATAATAATTAAAGATGTCCTAGTAGTTCCAGGTCTTCAATACAATTTGTTGTCAGTACGCAAATTGGAATTAAATGGATTTGAAGTAATTTTTAAGGACGGAATGGGCATCATTTTGAAAACCAAAAGGACGGTTGCTATCGCCAGCAGAAAAACGAGCCAATTGTACGAATTAAAATTAACGATGAATCAAGAAGAAGCACAAATTTGTCAGTCAGGAAGTAGTTCAGATCTATGGCACAGACGATTAGGACATTTGAACTTCAATAGCGTCGACAGACTTCAACATCTGGTAGAAGGAATGAAAATCAACAAGAACGGAAAATCAACAAACAAATGTCACACCTGCATTGAAGGGAAGCAAACCAAAGAACCCCACGATCGACATCGGAAAAGGGCACAAAGGCCATTGGAACTTATTCATAGCGACCTGTGTGGACCGATCATTCCGGCTTCACATGGCGGAAAAAGGTATATTCTTACTTTCATTGATGATTATACACATGTTACAGTGGCCTACCCCCTGGAATCGAAAATGGAAGTAATGCATCATTTCAAAATTTATGAAGCAATGGCAACGGCTCGATTCAACTTGAAAATCAGTCGGTTCAGATGCGACAATGGGCGTGAATACATTTCGAAGAAAACCAAGGATTTCTTTGAAATGAAAGGTATTCAATTTGAATTTACCATCAGGTATACACCAGAGCAAAATGGTGTTGCTGAAAGGATGAACAGAACTATTTTAGAACGCGCGAGATGCATGCTGTTACATTCTAATCTCGGAAAAGGTTTCTGGACTGAGGCCGTACTCTGTGCAGTCTACATCATAAATCGCAGCCCTACTGCTGCTCTGAACGGACAAATCCCAGCAGCGCTATGGTTCAATGAGAAGCCGAATCTGAGGAAGATGCGAGTCTTCGGATGTATTGCATTTCTTCGAATACCAAAGGAGTTGATCAAGCAGAAGTTTCAATCCCGGACCCTTCGGTGCTATATGGTCGGTTATTGTCGGAACGGGTACGTATTATGATGTCCAGAAAAACAAAAATTAATAAACGGAAAGGACGTCATCTTCGAGGAATCAAAATTCAATTTCGAAGATATGAACGACGACTTCTACGAAACTGTACCGAGAGATGTTGAAGAGGACATAACTGAGGAGACAACAGAAGAAGAGGTTACTACGGAGGAGACACCGGAAGAAGAGGAGTACGCCGGAGACGGAAAACAAGAGGAAAAATCACCAGATCAATCCTCTGGGAACTCATCGCAATATTTTGACTTAGAAAATCCTCGCAAAAGCATGAGGATCAAGACCAAACCTCGTTACTTGGACGACTACGCCGTAATCGCACTGCATGCCGAATCTTTCGTAGATGAGGTACCAAACTCTTTCGAAGATCTACCAAGCTTTGAAGACAAGCAACATTGGATGGGCGCAGTTCAGGAGGAAATTGATACACTGAATAAAAACAAAACATGGCAAATGTTAAAATTACCAAATGGAAAGAAAACCATCAACTCGAGATGGATTTTCAAGATAAAACGTGACGCAGAAGGAAACATCGAAAAATACAAAGCTCGTCTTGTAGCAAAAGGCTGTGCTCAACGTAAAGGTTACGACTACAACGAAACCTATGTCCCAGTAGCACGGTTGACAACACTTCGGACCCTCCTGTCAATAATCAACCAGGAGGACCTTTCAGCTGACCAACTAGACGTCAAGAATGCCTTCCTTCACGGCACTCTCAAAGAGGAAATATATATGAGACCACTTTCTGGATATAAGTATGAGGACGGGTTTGTATGTAAATTGAACAAGACCTTATACGGACTAAAACAATCCCCCAGAGAATGGAATGCAACTTTTGATGAATTTGTCATTAATATAGGCTTACAACGATCACAAGCCGACAAGTGCTTGTACTATGATCACTCGAATAGTTCGAAATTATATTTACTATTGTACGTAGATGATCTCATCATCGCCGGAAACTCGAGAACCCGAATTAACAACCTGAAGATCTCACTGAAGAACAGATTCGACATGAAAGATTTGGGGGAACTTCGCTCGTTCTTAGGAATTAGCATCAAGAGAACCACTGGGGAACTCCACATAAGTCAACCGATCTATCTACGTAATCTTCTGAAAAGATTCGAAATGGAAAACTGCAAGCCAGTTAGGACTCCTATCGAAGTAAAACCTACTGTCAACGTTCAACATGAAGAACCACTCACCAACATACCATACCGTGAACTCATTGGATGTCTTCTGCACACAACATTGACAACGACGCCAGACTTGAATGTTGCTGTCCACTACTTCAGTCGACATCAAGAAAAACCAACCAACATATTATGGAAGGGACTCAAAAGGATTCTTAGGTATATACAGGGAACTTTGGACTATGGATTGCGCTATCGCAAGAATGCAGAAGAAACCGTGGCATGTTTTGCGGATGCCGACTGGGGAAGCGACATCGATCGCAAGTCAACATCTGGAATTTTGCTACGAGTTTTCGGGAACATAGTCAGCTGGACCACCAAGCGACAAACGTGCGTAGCTCTTTCCTCCACGGAGGCGGAATACTCTCTTCAGCAACAGCAGAATTGATGTGGTTACGGAAATTACTCATCGATCTCAAAGTGGATTTTGATTTACCACTTAAGATCTACGAAGATAATCAAGCGTGTATCCTTTTAATTCACAAATGGGAACATAAAAGATTAAAACATATAGATGTAAAATATAATTTTGTTAAAGACATCTTTGAAAAAGGATTTATAAAAATATTGTATGTTAACACAAAAAGCCAACTTGCAGATATCTTAACTAAACCATTAGCTCAAGAACAATTTATTAAACTTCGTTACAAATTAGGAATAAATGAATTGAAATGAATTTTACAGTTCTTCTGTAAATTTTGGTGCAATAATTTATGAAATTTCTTTAATTTTCCTTACAGTTTTCCGACGATCAAGGCAACTGACTCTGGTGACCGGGCCACTTCTGTCTTTATTTTTCGATGTTTTAGTTTCACGAAAGCTATTAATTCTATTTTACACTGTGGAATACGGTCTATGGATGATACTCGAAATCTTTCTTGATGAAAAGCACTAATTATGCAATGAAATAATACATTTTCTTTCAGTTTAACTAGTTTCTTTGCTTTTACTTCTTATATTGCGCAGATAATTGGTAAATGACATTGGTTTATGGAAAATTTCATATAATATGTTCGGGGGAGGTACCATGTTATTGTTATTCATGTCATTCGGCGAAAGTCTATAAACTAAAGTGTACGAATACTTTTTGCGCGTTAATTTGACGTGGGTCATCGGTTTTTATTTTTTATTGGCACTATAATTTAATTTTTGTTGAGTAATTTATGTATAAATATTGAATGTGCTTATCCATGAAACTCTACATATCTTTATATTTTAGTTACTTTCAATTGTTTTCCTGTAAAAGTAGTTTCTTTTTTAAAAATTTTAACTGTACGAATACTTATTGCGCTCACTGTAGCTCCTCTACCTTATTTCAACTGTTGCAGAATTTTGGATTTTTCTTGCAATTTTAAATGGTTTCTTTTATGCATCAATATGAATAACAATAACTTTTTTGTAAACACTGAAACCACAAACTATTAATAAAATATGTGTACGTACAGAACACATAAAATTATGTAAATGAAGAATCACTGCCATACAGTAGCTAACCCTTAACAAAACAAAATACACTACATACCTAAACACACAACATATAGCATGTAAAATGCAGGGGAAGTCCCTAAGTATGTATTCAGTCACTCCCTAATCATAATTCACGCGCAGCAGACGCGATTTGTAAGAGAAAATCAACGAAAGTCCCAACACTATTCACTGTATTGAGAGACCAATTGTTCATTATATGGAGTTCAGTAGGAGTTCAATGTATTTATTTATGTGTTCACTGCAGTGGATAGTTCACTATTTAGCGTGTTCACTATATCGCGACTCTACTGTAATTGAACTCATTCAAAAAATAAAAAGCGAGCTAATCATAGTATATTTAGCAGTGTTTAAGATTAGTCATTATCGTCATTATAATAAATAGTCACTGAAAACATGTTTCGAAGTGCAAACAGAATAAACTCACTTACTCCTAACGTATTTTTTAAAGAAATTATAAACTATCGCGGTCGCATCTTTTTTATTATTTGTTTATATTAACAGATGAAAATTCCACATTAAAAACTACGTCAACTGTAATCGAATCACATTCAAATGCAGTTGCATCAGCATATTCTGATTCATCACTGCTTTCATTCCCATCGAACTTCTCTGAAGAATCGAAATATTCAGATATTCCTATATCTTCAGAGACAGTTACTGAAAATGTTTGCTATCCAGAAGGGAGAAGAATCTTTGATATTCAATTTTTAATTAGCCAACTATATAAATTTTCCAATCATGAACCATTTGCTTGTGGATTAAACGATATGACATTTGTGAAATAAAAACGAATTGAAATGTAAAATGTGTAATTTAACGCCGGACTTATCTACTGAAAAAAAGAATCAGAAAAATAACATTAATATGGACATCGTTCGCCAAAAACAAACGAACATCAAAATTTAAAAAGAAGACGTTTAACATACCCTCGCATTAAGAAAAGGACAAAAATGAACATTGGTGCCGATGAACATTATGAACTAGAAGAAAATCCAGATATGGAAAAAACATTATTTCTCAAAAAGAGAATGGTGTTTTTGAAGAAATTATCCTATAGTCATGAAAAAAGGATTGAAATAGAAAAAACAACAGAAGATCAATCTCAAAGCATAATTTGGAAACAAGAAAGATATAAAAGACTAACTTTTTCTACATTTGGGAAAATTTGTAAAATGCGTAAATCAACATCCTGTCGCAATATTATAAAAAAATTATTATACAGTACATTTTGTGGAAATGTTGCTACTCGATATGGATTAGAACATGAACCTGTAGCAAAAGACGAAATTTTGAAACTCCTAAATACTAAAATTCAAGATGCCGGTCTCTTTATCGATAGTGATTTTCCTTTCTTTGCTGCTAGTCCAGACGGATTGATTGACATAGATGGCCTAGTTGAAACCAAGAGCCCCGCATCAGCCTCTAAATCAGTGATTCCCAAAGTGATCCAGATCGATCCCCAGGGGTGTATGACAACCTGCAAGGGGTCTACGTCAGCGAAATAAAAATTTTGGGGTCCATGAAATGAAAATGGGGGTCCACGATAGTGGATCTCAACATACACTGATAGTACCTATTTACTTACATTATACTATCTTATAATATAAAGACATATACATTATTTATAAAAGTACCTATGAAGTAAAAAATTTATTATATATGTTTATAAAATTGTGTAAGTTGTAGGATGTAGTCATTCGCTTTGTGGTCGCAATACAATTTGAACTTGTAAAAACCTGCACATAATGATATACCAGTATCATCTTGTTACAAGCATACGCGCAGTCTCAGAGAAACATCTTTGTAATTATTAATGTCTTCGCTCAGAGCTTCGCGAACTTACACTGACTTGTTCAATTCGTCACTCTAAATACGAATGTAAGATAAATACGTTTATTCGTTTCCTGAATCTTGAAAAGGAAAGTGCTAAGAAAATATTTAAAAAAATATAAACTGGTAGTTTATCACACAAATTATAGTGAATCAGTGTTATTTTGTTTGAGAGTGACGGAGAAAAGTAAGTACATTATTTTTTATTAAATTTTAGTTTTGTACTCGTAGTTATACGCCTATGCCTGCCATAAAATCTAAGACCATACGATTTAAATTTGACTTTGATTTTTTAATATACAGCTGCTGGACTTTATGTCTTATTTAAATAGATTAATTTTGCCCTCAGATGACTGTTGCCATGTCCAAATCTAAAAAGAAATGTAGACAGTACAGTGTTGATTATTTGAAGCTTGGCTTTATTCCATCATTGTCGGACAAACAATTGCCTATGTGCCTTTTATGCAACAAAGTTTTGGGCAACGACGCTATGAAACCATCTAAGCTGCAGGATCATCTGAGAAAATGTCACCTTGATAAAACAGATAAAGATTTGAAATACTTTCAAACACTCAAATATAAACTTCAGAAGGGACCCACGATGGACAGAATGTTCGCTTCGATGTCACAAAGAAACGATGATGGTTTGCGGGCGTCTTAAAATATCTCGCTACTTATAGCAAAATCCAGAAAACCGCATACTATCGGAGAGAAGTTAATTTTGCCAGCCGTTGAAGA
>OX063288.1:10751776-10814600 GCA_944039245.1 Nebria salina
AACAGGCGAACCGTTTTCTGTAATCAAAGCATCCGGGAACACTACAGAATCGATTATTTAAATGCATACTACGAACAAACTATTATAGAATTCATATCAAATGTTTACTATTTATTTGTGATTTAATACTTACATGCCACAAAAAAAGAGATTGCTCAAAAACAAACACTTGTTAGAGTTAAATAATATAAAATATAAAAGAACTTCCCGATAAATAACAGAGGACAAATCAATAAAGAACAATAACAAAATTGCATGTATGACGTATTGCACAATAAAAATGTTACATTATTTACAAAATGGATTCCAATAAACGTACTTATAAATAAATAATTTATTTTTCCAAAAAATGCAGTATAAAATCATCCTAAATTTTTATTTGATTAGTAAAATATCAAGTAAATATTTAAAATTTATATACATTTAATTAGTTCAAATTTTTATAATTTGTTATTATCGCGACGATCGCGACATCTAGAACAGCGGCGAATATGCAATTTTCTAACCTAACAAAACTCTGTCCAATGGTGGCTATGTTTCTTATTACTCCCCCTACTCTCTGCTATGTCGACTCCAATAGAACGAGTGGTACAAAGCTTCTGTCTCTTTTTTTAAAAAGGTTCCCTCCCGTACACATAGCGCTGCTGTGCCGCAGATGAGGTCACTTCTGCGCGTGCGTCAATCATAAACGTCAGTCGCAGTTTTAAACTTGACAAAGTTGTTTACATCAAAAGGTTACCAGTTTTAATTTATTTGTGATTTGATCGAAGTTATTGTTGTATATCATGCCGATCCTTTGTTATGTTCCCGATGTGATTTTGTGTGTCTCGTCACCCGCCACAGATTACCTGTATACGAGCCGGAGATTTCTAATAAATGAGTTGAACGTATTGCAAATCCTAAATTTGTAAACTTTGATGATTTATACATATATGAATCATTTCGTATATGTAGTGGTCATTTTATCGAAGAATGTAAAAATTCTGGGACTAAATGACTGAAAATGTACTCAGTACCGTCAATAAAATTGCCAGGTAATATACCGGTGTGAACTTGGCGACGAAAAGCTAGCGACGATTTTATATTTTAGCAGAGCGGCACATTTTCGTCGAGGACGATATTTTTCCAGAACAACACAATATTTCAATGTAAATAATGTCGGGTTAAAACTTTAATTATTCAGGGGATATAATAAATTAATTGGAGTAAATAAAATTATTATTCAGGGGATTACAGGGTGCATAAATATATATAATTCACAATTGTTGTATGAATGATTTAGAGATGCATCTCGTTAAGTATCTCTAGACGTTTGTGACACTACCATAAAAATAGGGTTGGTAGATACATATATTAGCTAAATAATTATGGCAAAAAGAATATTCTATCCAGGGGATGAGGGGGTGAAAATTCAGTATTGTCACCAACTTATGTGTGAATTCTGCACAAATAAACCTATTTTAATATCTCTAGACGTTTGTGACACTACCATAAAAATAGGGGTGGTAGATACATATATTGGCTAAATAATTATGCTAAAACGAATATTCTATCCAGGGGATGAGGGGGTGAAAATTCAGTATTGTCACCAACTTATGTGTGAATTCTGCACAAATAAACCTATTTTAGTATCTCTAGACGTTTGTGACACTACCATAAAAATAGGGGTGGTAGATACATATATTGGCTAAATAATAATGCTAAAACGAATATTCTATCCAGGGGATGAGGGGGTGAAAATTCAGTATTATCACCAACTTCTGTGTGAATTCTGCACAAATAAACCTATTTTAGTATCTGTAGACGTTTGTGACACTACCATAAAAATAGGGGTGGTAGATACATATATTGGCTAAATAATTATGCTAAAACGAATATTCTATCCAGGGGATGAGGGGGTGAAAATTCAGTATTGTCACCAACTTCTGTGTGAATTCTGCACAAATAAACCTATTTTAGTATCTCTAGACGTTTGTGACACTACCATAAAAATAGGGGTGGTAGATACATATATTGGTTAAATAATTATGCTAAAGCGAATATTCTATCCAGGGGATGAGGGGGTGGAAATTCAGTATTGTCACCAACTTATGTGTGAATTCTGCACAAATAAACCTATTTTAGTATCTCTAGACGTTTGTGACACTACCATAAAAATAGGGGTGGTAGATACATATATTGGCTAAATAATTATGCTAAAACGAATATTCTATCCAGGAGATGAGGGGGTGAAAATTCAGTATTGTCACCAACTTCTGTGTGAATTCTGCACAAATAAACCTATTTTAGTATCTCTAGACGTTTGTGACACTACCATAAAAATAGGAGTGGTAGATACATATATTGGCTAAATAATCATGCTAAAACGAATATTCTATCCAGGAGATGAGGGGGTGAAAATTCAGTATTGTCACCAATTTCTGTGTGAATTCTGCACAAATAAACCTATTTTAGTATTTCTAGACCCTTGTGACACTACCATAAAAATAGGGGTGGTAGATACATATATTAGCTAAATAATTATGGCAAAAAGAATATTCTATCCAGGGGTTGAGGGGGTGAAAATTCAGTATTGTCACCAACTTATGTGTGAATTCTGCACAAATAAACCTATTTTAGTATCTCTAGACGTTTGTGACACTACCAAAAAATAGGGGTGGTAGATACATATATTAGCTAAATAATTATGGCAAAAAGAATATTCTATCCAGGGGATGAGGGGGTGAAAATTCAGTATTGTCACCAACTTATGTGTGAATTCTGCACAAATAAACCTATTTTAGTATCTCTAGACGTTTGTGACACTACCATAAAAATAGGGGTGGTAGATACATATATTAGCTAAATAATTATGGTAAAAAGAATATTCTATCCAGGGGATGAGGGGGTGAAAATTCAGTATTGTCACCAACTTATGTGTGAATTCTGCACAAATAAACCTATTTTAGTATCTCTAGACGTTTGTGACACTACCATAAAAATAGGGGTGGTAGATACATATATTAGCTAAATAATTATGGCAAAAAGAATATTCTATCCAGGGGTTGAGGGGGTGAAAATTCAGTATTGTGTGTGAATTCTGCACAAATAAACCTATTTTAGTATCTCTAGACGTTTGTGACACTACCATAAAAATAGGGGTGGTAGATACATATTGGCTAAATAATTATGCTAAAACGAATATTCTATCCAGGGGATGAGGGGGTGAAAATTCAGTATTGTCACCAACTTATGTGTGAATTCTGCACAAATAAACCTATTTTAGTATCTCTAGACGTTTGTGACACTACCATAAAAATAGGGGTGGTAGATACATATATTGGCTAAATAATTATGCTAAAACGAATATTCTATCCAGGGGATGAGGGGGTGAAAATTCAGTATTGTCACCAACTTATGTGTGAATTCTGCACAAATAAACCTATTTTAGTATCTCTAGACGTTTGTGACACTACCATAAAAATAGGGGTGGTAGATACATATATTAGCTAAATAATTATGGCAAAAAGAATATTCTATCCAGGGGTTGAGGGGGTGAAAATTCAGTATTGTCACCAACTTATGTGTGAATTCTGCACAAATAAACCTATTTTAGTATCTCTAGACGTTTGTGACACTACCATAAAAATAGGGGTGGTAGATACATATATTGGCTAAATAATTATGGCAAAAAGAATATTCTATCCAGGGGTTGAGGGGGTGAAAATTCAGTATTGTCACCAACTTATGTGTGAATTCTGCACAAATAAACCTATTTTAGTATCTCTAGACGTTTGTGACACTACCATAAAAATAGGGGTGGTAGATACATATATTAGCTAAATAATTATGGCAAAAAGAATATTCTATCCAGGGGATGAGGGGGTGAAAATTCAGTATTGTCACCAACTTATGTGTGAATTCTGCACAAATAAACCTATTTTAGTATCTCTAGACGTTTGTGACACTACCATAAAAATAGGGGTGGTAGATACATATATTGGCTAAATAATTATGCTAAAACGAATATTCTATCCAGGGGATGAGGGGGTGAAAATTCAGTATTGTCACCAACTTATGTGTGAATTCTGCACAAATAAACCTATTTTAGTATCTCTAGACGTTTGTGACACTACCATAAAAATAGGGGTGGTAGATACATATATTGGCTAAATAATTATGCTAAAACGAATATTCTATCCAGGGGATGAGGGGGTGAAAATTCAGTATTGTGTGTGAATTCTGCACAAATAAACCTATTTTAGTATCTCTAGACGTTTGTGACACTACCATAAAAATAGGGGTGGTAGATACATATATTAGCTAAATAATTATGGCAAAAAGAATATTCTATCCAGGGGTTGAGGGGGTGAAAATTCAGTATTGTCACCAACTTATGTGTGAATTCTGCACAAATAAACCTATTTTAGTATCTCTAGACGTTTGTGACACTACCATAAAAATAGGGGTGGTAGATACATATATTAGCTAAATAATTATGGCAAAAAGAATATTCTATCCAGGGGATGAGGGGGTGAAAATTCAGTATTGTCACCAACTTATGTGTGAATTCTGCACAAATAAACCTATTTTAGTATCTCTAGACGTTTGTGACACTACCATAAAAATAGGGGTGGTAGATACATATATTGGCTAAATAATTATGCTAAAACGAATATTCTATCCAGGGGATGAGGGGGTGAAAATTCAGTATTGTCACCAACTTATGTGTGAATTCTGCACAAATAAACCTATTTTAGTATCTCTAGACGTTTGTGACACTACCAAAAAATAGGGGTGGTAGATACATATATTAGCTAAATAATTATGGCAAAAAGAATATTCTATCCAGGGGATGAGGGGGTGAAAATTCAGTATTGTCACCAACTTATGTGTGAATTCTGCACAAATAAACCTATTTTAGTATCTCTAGACGTTTGTGACACTACCATAAAAATAGGGGTGGTAGATAAATATATTGGCTAAATAATTATGCTAAAACGAATATTCTATCCAGGGGATGAGGGGGTGAAAATTCAGTATTGTCACCAACTTATGTGTGAATTCTGCACAAATAAACCTATTTTAGTATCTCTAGACGTTTGTGACACTACCATAAAAATAGGGGTGGTAGATACATATATTGGCTAAATAATTATGCTAAAACGAATATTCTATCCAGGGGATGAGGGGGTGAAAATTCAGTATTGTCACCAACTTATGTGTGAATTCTGCACAAATAAACCTATTTTAGTATCTCTAGACGTTTGTGACACTACCATAAAAATAGGGGTGGTAGATACATATATTAGCTAAATAATTATGGCAAAAAGAATATTCTATCCAGGGGTTGAGGGGGTGAAAATTCAGTATTGTCACCAACTTATGTGTGAATTCTGCACAAATAAACCTATTTTAGTATCTCTAGACGTTTGTGACACTACCATAAAAATAGGGGTGGTAGATACATATATTAGCTAAATAATTATGGCAAAAAGAATATTCTATCCAGGGGATGAGGGGGTGAAAATTCAGTATTGTCACCAACTTATGTGTGAATTCTGCACAAATAAACCTATTTTAGTATCTCTAGACGTTTGTGACACTACCATAAAAATAGGGGTGGTAGATACATATATTGGCTAAATAATTATGCTAAAACGAATATTCTATCCAGGGGATGAGGGGGTGAAAATTCAGTATTGTCACCAACTTATGTGTGAATTCTGCACAAATAAACCTATTTTAGTATCTCTAGACGTTTGTGACACTACCATAAAAATAGGGGTGGTAGATACATAT
This sequence comes from Nebria salina, assembly GCA_944039245.1. Classification (NCBI taxonomy): domain Eukaryota; kingdom Metazoa; phylum Arthropoda; class Insecta; order Coleoptera; family Carabidae; genus Nebria; species Nebria salina. Next base: position 10,757,558 of record OX063288.1, read on the forward strand.
ATTGGCTAAATAATTATGCTAAAACGAATATTCTATCCAGGGGATGAGGGGGTGAAAATTCAGTATTGTCACCAACTTATGTGTGAATTCTGCACAAATAAACCTATTTTAGTATCTCTAGACGTTTGTGACACTACCATAAAAATAGGGGTGGTAGATACATATATTGGCTAAATAATTATGCTAAAACGAATATTCTATCCAGGGGTTGAGGGGGTGAAAATTCAGTATTGTCACCAACTTATGTGTGAATTCTGCACAAATAAACCTATTTTAGTATCTCTAGACGTTTGTGACACTACCATAAAAATAGGGGTGGTAGATACATATATTAGCTAAATAATTATGGTAAAAAGAATATTCTATCCAGGGGATGAGGGGGTGAAAATTCAGTATTGTCACCAACTTATGTGTGAATTCTGCACAAATAAACCTATTTTAGTATCTCTAGACGTTTGTGACACTACCATAAAAATAGGGGTGGTAGATACATATATTAGCTAAATAATTATGGCAAAAAGAATATTCTATCCAGGGGTTGAGGGGGTGAAAATTCAGTATTGTCACCAACTTATGTGTGAATTCTGCACAAATAAACCTATTTTAGTATCTCTAGACGTTTGTGACACTACCATAAAAATAGGGGTGGTAGATACATATATTAGCTAAATAATTATGGCAAAAAGAATATTCTATCCAGGGGATGAGGGGGTGAAAATTCAGTATTGTCACCAACTTATGTGTGAATTCTGCACAAATAAACCTATTTTAGTATCTCTAGACGTTTGTGACACTACCATAAAAATAGGGGTGGTAGATACATATATTGGCTAAATAATTATGCTAAAACGAATATTCTATCCAGGGGATGAGGGGGTGAAAATTCAGTATTGTCACCAACTTATGTGTGAATTCTGCACAAATAAACCTATTTTAGTATCTCTAGACGTTTGTGACACTACCATAAAAATAGGGGTGGTAGATACATATATTAGCTAAATAATTATGGCAAAAAGAATATTCTATCCAGGGGTTGAGGGGGTGAAAATTCAGTATTGTCACCAACTTATGTGTGAATTCTGCACAAATAAACCTATTTTAGTATCTCTAGACGTTTGTGACACTACCATAAAAATAGGGGTGGTAGATACATATATTGGCTAAATAATTATGCTAAAACGAATATTCTATCCAGGGGATGAGAGGGTGAAAATTCAGTATTGTCACCAACTTATGTGTGAATTCTGCACAAATAAACCTATTTTAGTATCTCTAGACGTTTGTGACACTACCATAAAAATAGGGGTGGTAGATACATATATTGGCTAAATAATTATGCTAAAACGAATATTCTATCCAGGGGATGAGGGGGTGAAAATTCAGTATTGTCACCAACTTATGTGTGAATTCTGCACAAATAAACCTATTTTAATATCTCTAGACGTTTGTGACACTACCATAAAAATAGGGGTGGTAGATACATATATTGGCTAAATAATTATGCTAAAACGAATATTCTATCCAGGGGATGAGGGGGTGAAAATTCAGTATTGTCATCAACTTATGTGTGAATTCTGCACAAATAAACCTATTTTAGTATCTCTAGACGTTTGTGACACTACCATAAAAATAGGGGTGGTAGATACATATATTGGCTAAATAATTATGGTAAAACGAATATTCTATCCAGGGGATGAGGGGGTGAAAATTCAGTATTGTCACCAACTTATGTGTGAATTCTGCACAAATAAACCTATTTTAGTATCTCTAGACGTTTGTGACACTACCATAAAAATAGGGGTGGTAGATACATATATTAGCTAAATAATTATGGCAAAAAGAATATTCTATCCAGGGGATGAGGGGGTGAAAATTCAGTATTGTCACCAACTTATGTGTGAATTCTGCACAAATAAACCTATTTTAGTATCTCTAGACGTTTGTGACACTACCATAAAAATAGGGGTGGTAGATACATATATTGGCTTAATAATTATGCTAAAACGAATATTCTATCCAAGGGATGAGGGGGTGAAAATTCAGTATTGTCACCAACTTATGTGTGAATTCTGCACAAATAAACCTATTTTAGTATCTCTAGACGTTTGTGACACTACCATAAAAATAGGGGTGGTAGATACATATATTGGCTAAATAATTATGCTAAAACGAATATTCTATCCAGGGGATGAGGGGGTGAAAATTCAGTATTGTCACCAACTTATGTGTGAATTCTGCACAAATAAACCTATTTTAGTATCTCTAGACGTTTGTGACACTACCATAAAAATAGGTGGTAGATACATATATTGGCTAAATAATTATGCTAAAACGAATATTCTATCCAGGGGATGAGGGGGTGAAAATTCAGTATTGTCACCAACTTATGTGTGAATTCTGCACAAATAAACCTATTTTAGTATCTCTAGACGTTTGTGACACTACCATAAAAATAGGGGTGGTAGATACATATATTGGCTAAATAATTATGGCAAAACGAATATTCTATCCAGGGGATGAGGGGGTGAAAATTCAGTATTGTCACCAACTTATGTGTGAATTCTGCACAAATAAACCTTTTTTAGTATCTCTAGACGTTTGTGACACTACCATAAAAATAGGGGTGGTAGATACATATATTAGCTAAATAATTATGGCAAAAAGAATATTCTATCCAGGGGATGAGGGGGTGAAAATTCAGTATTGTCACCAACTTATGTGTGAATTCTGCACAAATAAACCTATTTTAGTATCTCTAGACGTTTGTGACACTACCATAAAAATAGGGGTGGTAGATACATATATTAGCTAAATAATTATGGCAAAAAGAATATTCTATCCAGGGGTTGAGGGGGTGAAAATTCAGTATTGTCACCAACTTATGTGTGAATTCTGCACAAATAAACCTTTTTTAGTATCTCTAGACGTTTGTGACACTACCATAAAAATAGGGGTGCTGGATACATATATTAGCTAAATAATTATGGCAAAAAGAATATTCTATCCAGGGGATGAGGGGGTGAAAATTCAGTATTGTGTGTGAATTCTGCACAAATAAACCTATTTTAGTATCTCTAGACGTTTGTGACACTACCATAAAAATAGGGGTGGTAGATACATATATTGGCTAAATAATTATGCTAAAACGAATATTCTATCCAGGGGATGAGGGGGTGAAAATTCAGTATTGTCACCAACTTATGTGTGAATTCTGCACAAATAAACCTATTTTAGTATCTCTAGACGTTTGTGACACTACCATAAAAATAGGGGTGGTAGATACATATATTGGCTAAATAATTATGCTAAAACGAATATTCTATCCAGGGGATGAGGGGGTGAAAATTCAGTATTGTCACCAACTTATGTGTGAATTCTGCACAAATAAACCTATTTTAGTATCTCTAGACGTTTGTGACACTACCATAAAAATAGGGGTGGTAGATACGTATATTGGCTAAATAATTATGCTAAAACGAATATTCTATCCAGGGGATGAGGGGGTGAAAATTCAGTATTGTCACCAACTTATGTGTGAATTCTGCACAAATAAACCTATTTTAGTATCTCTAGACGTTTGTGACACTACCATAAAAATAGGGGTGGTAGATACGTATATTGGCTAAATAATTATGCTAAAACGAATATTCTATCCAGGGGATGAGGGGGTGAAAATTCAGTATTGTCACCAACTTATGTGTGAATTCTGCACAAATAAACCTATTTTAGTATCTCTAGACGTTTGTGACACTACCATAAAAATAGGGGTGGTAGATACATATATTGGCTAAATAATTATGCTAAAACGAATATTCTATCCAGGGGATGAGGGGGTGAAAATTCAGTATTGTCACCAACTTATGTGTGAATTCTGCACAAATAAACCTATTTTAGTATCTCTAGACGTTTGTGACACTACCATAAAAATAGGGGTGGTAGATACATATATTGGCTAAATAATTATGCTAAAACGAATATTCTATCCAGGGGATGAGGGGGTGAAAATTCAGTATTGTCACCAACTTATGTGTGAATTCTGCACAAATAAACCTATTTTAGTATCTCTAGACGTTTGTGACACTACCATAAAAATAGGGGTGGTAGATACATATATTGGCTAAATAATTATGCTAAAACGAATATTCTATCCAGGGGATGAGGGGGTGAAAATTCAGTATTGTCACCAACTTATGTGTGAATTCTGCACAAATAAACCTATTTTAGTATCTCTAGACGTTTGTGACACTACCATAAAAATAGGGGTGGTAGATACATATATTAGCTAAATAATTATGGCAAAAAGAATATTCTATCCAGGGGTTGAGGGGGTGAAAATTCAGTATTGTCACCAACTTATGTGTGAATTCTGCACAAATAAACCTATTTTAGTATCTCTAGACGTTTGTGACACTACCATAAAAATAGGGGTGGTAGATACATATATTAGCTAAATAATTATGGCAAAAAGAATATTCTATCCAGGGGTTGAGGGGGTGAAAATTCAGTATTGTCACCAACTTATGTGTGAATTCTGCACAAATAAACCTATTTTAGTATCTCTAGACGTTTGTGACACTACCATAAAAATAGGGGTGGTAGATACATATATTAGCTAAATAATTATGGCAAAAAGAATATTCTATCCAGGGGTTGAGGGGGTGAAAATTCAGTATTGTCACCAACTTATGTGTGAATTCTGCACAAATAAACCTTTTTTAGTATCTCTAGACGTTTGTGACACTACCATAAAAATAGGGGTGCTGGATACATATATTAGCTAAATAATTATGGCAAAAAGAATATTCTATCCAGGGGATGAGGGGGTGAAAATTCAGTATTGTGTGTGAATTCTGCACAAATAAACCTATTTTAGTATCTCTAGACGTTTGTGACACTACCATAAAAATAGGGGTGGTAGATACATATATTGGCTAAATAATTATGCTAAAACGAATATTCTATCCAGGGGATGAGGGGGTGAAAATTCAGTATTGTCACCAACTTATGTGTGAATTCTGCACAAATAAACCTATTTTAGTATCTCTAGACGTTTGTGACACTACCATAAAAATAGGGGTGGTAGATACATATATTGGCTAAATAATTATGCTAAAACGAATATTCTATCCAGGGGATGAGGGGGTGAAAATTCAGTATTGTCACCAACTTATGTGTGAATTCTGCACAAATAAACCTATTTTAGTATCTCTAGACGTTTGTGACACTACCATAAAAATAGGGGTGGTAGATACGTATATTGGCTAAATAATTATGCTAAAACGAATATTCTATCCAGGGGATGAGGGGGTGAAAATTCAGTATTGTCACCAACTTATGTGTGAATTCTGCACAAATAAACCTATTTTAGTATCTCTAGACGTTTGTGACACTACCATAAAAATAGGGGTGGTAGATACGTATATTGGCTAAATAATTATGCTAAAACGAATATTCTATCCAGGGGATGAGGGGGTGAAAATTCAGTATTGTCACCAACTTATGTGTGAATTCTGCACAAATAAACCTATTTTAGTATCTCTAGACGTTTGTGACACTACCATAAAAATAGGGGTGGTAGATACATATATTGGCTAAATAATTATGCTAAAACGAATATTCTATCCAGGGGATGAGGGGGTGAAAATTCAGTATTGTCACCAACTTATGTGTGAATTCTGCACAAATAAACCTATTTTAGTATCTCTAGACGTTTGTGACACTACCATAAAAATAGGGGTGGTAGATACGTATATTGGCTAAATAATTATGCTAAAACGAATATTCTATCCAGGGGATGAGGGGGTGAAAATTCAGTATTGTCACCAACTTATGTGTGAATTCTGCACAAATAAACCTATTTTAGTATCTCTAGACGTTTGTGACACTACCATAAAAATAGGGGTGGTAGATACGTATATTGGCTAAATAATTATGCTAAAACGAATATTCTATCCAGGGGATGAGGGGGTGAAAATTCAGTATTGTCACCAACTTATGTGTGAATTCTGCACAAATAAACCTATTTTAGTATCTCTAGACGTTTGTGACACTACCATAAAAATAGGGGTGGTAGATACATATATTGGCTAAATAATTATGCTAAAACGAATATTCTATCCAGGGGTTGAGGGGGTGAAAATTCAGTATTGTCACCAACTTATGTGTGAATTCTGCACAAATAAACCTATTTTAGTATCTCTAGACGTTTGTGACACTACCATAAAAATAGGGGTGGTAGATACGTATATTGGCTAAATAATTATGCTAAAACGAATATTCTATCCAGGGGATGAGGGGGTGAAAATTCAGTATTGTCACCAACTTATGTGTGAATTCTGCACAAATAAACCTATTTTAGTATCTCTAGACGTTTGTGACACTACCATAAAAATAGGGGTGGTAGATACATATATTGGCTAAATAATTATGCTAAAACGAATATTCTATCCAGGGGATGAGGGGGTGAAAATTCAGTATTGTCACCAACTTATGTGTGAATTCTGCACAAATAAACCTATTTTAGTATCTCTAGACGTTTGTGACACTACCATAAAAATAGGGGTGGTAGATACATATATTGGCTAAATAATTATGCTAAAACGAATATTCTATCCAGGGGATGAGGGGGTGAAAATTCAGTATTGTGTGTGAATTCTGCACAAATAAACCTATTTTAGTATCTCTAGACGTTTGTGACACTACCATAAAAATAGGGGTGGTAGATACATATATTGGCTAAATAATTATGCTAAAACGAATATTCTATCCAGGGGATGAGGGGGTGAAAATTCAGTATTGTCACCAACTTATGTGTGAATTCTGCACAAATAAACCTATTTTAGTATCTCTAGACGTTTGTGACACTACCATAAAAATAGGGGTGGTAGATACATATATTGGCTAAATAATTATGCTAAAACGAATATTCTATCCAGGGGATGAGGGGGTGAAAATTCAGTATTGTCACCAACTTATGTGTGAATTCTGCACAAATAAACCTATTTTAGTATCTCTAGACGTTTGTGACACTACCATAAAAATAGGGGTGGTAGATACATATATTGGCTAAATAATTATGCTAAAACGAATATTCTATCCAGGGGATGAGGGGGTGAAAATTCAGTATTGTCACCAACTTATGTGTGAATTCTGCACAAATAAACCTATTTTAGTATCTCTAGACGTTTGTGACACTACCATAAAAATAGGGGTGGTAGATACATATATTAGCTAAATAATTATGGCAAAAAGAATATTCTATCCAGGGGTTGAGGGGGTGAAAATTCAGTATTGTCACCAACTTATGTGTGAATTCTGCACAAATAAACCTATTTTAGTATCTCTAGACGTTTGTGACACTACCATAAAAATAGGGGTGGTAGATACATATATTGGCTAAATAATTATGCTAAAACGAATATTCTATCCAGGGGATGAGGGGGTGAAAATTCAGTATTGTCACCAACTTATGTGTGAATTCTGCACAAATAAACCTATTTTAGTATCTCTAGACGTTTGTGACACTACCATAAAAATAGGGGTGGTAGATACGTATATTGGCTAAATAATTATGCTAAAACGAATATTCTATCCAGGGGATGAGGGGGTGAAAATTCAGTATTGTCACCAACTTATGTGTGAATTCTGCACAAATAAACCTATTTTAGTATCTCTAGACGTTTGTGACACTACCATAAAAATAGGGGTGGTAGATACATATATTAGCTAAATAATTATGGCAAAAAGAATATTCTATCCAGGGGTTGAGGGGGTGAAAATTCAGTATTGTCACCAACTTATGTGTGAATTCTGCACAAATAAACCTATTTTAGTATCTCTAGACGTTTGTGACACTACCATAAAAATAGGGGTGGTAGATACATATATTGGCTAAATAATTATGCTAAAACGAATATTCTATCCAGGGGATGAGGGGGTGAAAATTCAGTATTGTCACCAACTTATGTGTGAATTCTGCACAAATAAACCTATTTTAGTATCTCTAGACGTTTGTGACACTACCATAAAAATAGGGGTGGTAGATACATATATTGGCTAAATAATTATGCTAAAACGAATATTCTATCCAGGGGATGAGGGGGTGAAAATTCAGTATTGTCACCAACTTATGTGTGAATTCTGCACAAATAAACCTATTTTAGTATCTCTAGACGTTTGTGACACTACCATAAAAATAGGGGTGGTAGATACATATATTAGCTAAATAATTATGGCAAAAAGAATATTCTATCCAGGGGTTGAGGGGGTGAAAATTCAGTATTGTCACCAACTTATGTGTGAATTCTGCACAAATAAACCTATTTTAGTATCTCTAGACGTTTGTGACACTACCATAAAAATAGGGGTGGTAGATACATATATTAGCTAAATAATTATGGCAAAAAGAATATTCTATCCAGGGGATGAGGGGGTGAAAATTCAGTATTGTCACCAACTTATGTGTGAATTCTGCACAAATAAACCTATTTTAGTATCTCTAGACGTTTGTGACACTACCATAAAAATAGGGGTGGTAGATACATATATTAGCTAAATAATTATGCTAAAACGAATATTCTATCCAGGGGTTGAGGGGGTGAAAATTCAGTATTGTCACCAACTTATGTGTGAATTCTGCACAAATAAACCTATTTTAGTATCTCTAGACGTTTGTGACACTACCATAAAAATAGGGGTGGTAGATACATATATTAGCTAAATAATTATGGCAAAAAGAATATTCTATCCAGGGGTTGAGGGGGTGAAAATTCAGTATTGTCACCAACTTATGTGTGAATTCTGCACAAATAAACCTATTTTAGTATCTCTAGACGTTTGTGACACTACCATAAAAATAGGGGTGGTAGATACATATATTGGCTAAATAATTATGCTAAAACGAATATTCTATCCAGGGGATGAGGGGGTGAAAATTCAGTATTGTCACCAACTTATGTGTGAATTCTGCACAAATAAACCTATTTTAGTATCTCTAGACGTTTGTGACACTACCATAAAAATAGGGGTGGTAGATACATATATTGGCTAAATAATTATGCTAAAACGAATATTCTATCCAGGGGATGAGGGGGTGAAAATTCAGTATTGTCACCAACTTATGTGTGAATTCTGCACAAATAAACCTATTTTAGTATCTCTAGACGTTTGTGACACTACCATAAAAATAGGGGTGGTAGATACATATATTAGCTAAATAATTATGCTAAAACGAATATTCTATCCAGGGGATGAGGGGGTGAAAATTCAGTATTGTCACCAACTTATGTGTGAATTCTGCACAAATAAACCTATTTTAGTATCTCTAGACGTATGTGACACTACCATAAAAATAGGGGTGGTAGATACATATATTGGCTAAATAATTATGCTAAAACGAATATTCTATCCAGGGGATGAGGGGGTGAAAATTCAGTATTGTCACCAACTTATGTGTGAATTCCGCACAAATAAACCTATTTTAGTATCTCTAGACGTTTGTGACACTACCATAAAAATAGGGGTGGTAGATACATATATTGGCTAAATAATTATGCTAAAACGAATATTCTATCCAGGGGATGAGGGGGTGAAAATTCAGTATTGTCACCAACTTATGTGTGAATTCTGCACAAATAAACCTATTTTAGTATCTCTAGACGTTTGTGACACTACCATAAAAATAGGGGTGGTAGATACATATATTGGCTAAATAATTATGCTAAAACGAATATTCTATCCAGGGGATGAGGGGGTGAAAATTCAGTATTGTCACCAACTTATGTGTGAATTCTGCACAAATAAACCTATTTTAGTATCTCTAGACGTTTGTGACACTACCATAAAAATAGGGGTGGTAGATACATATATTAGCTAAATAATTATGGCAAAAAGAATATTCTATCCAGGGGTTGAGGGGGTGAAAATTCAGTATTGTCACCAACTTATGTGTGAATTCTGCACAAATAAACCTATTTTAGTATCTCTAGACGTTTGTGACACTACCATAAAAATAGGGGTGGTAGATACATATATTAGCTAAATAATTATGCTAAAACGAATATTCTATCCAGGGGATGAGGGGGTGAAAATTCAGTATTGTCACCAACTTATGTGTGAATTCTGCACAAATAAACCTATTTTAGTATCTCTAGACGTTTGTGACACTACCATAAAAATAGGGGTGGTAGATACATATATTAGCTAAATAATTATGCTAAAACGAATATTCTATCCAGGGGTTGAGGGGGTGAAAATTCAGTATTGTCACCAACTTATGTGTGAATTCTGCACAAATAAACCTATTTTAGTATCTCTAGACGTTTGTGACACTACCATAAAAATAGGGGTGGTAGATACATATATTAGCTAAATAATTATGGCAAAAAGAATATTCTATCCAGGGGTTGAGGGGGTGAAAATTCAGTATTGTCACCAACTTATGTGTGAATTCTGCACAAATAAACCTATTTTAGTATCTCTAGACGTTTGTGACACTACCATAAAAATAGGGGTGGTAGATACATATATTGGCTAAATAATTATGCTAAAACGAATATTCTATCCAGGGGATGAGGGGGTGAAAATTCAGTATTGTCACCAACTTATGTGTGAATTCTGCACAAATAAACCTATTTTAGTATCTCTAGACGTTTGTGACACTACCATAAAAATAGGTGGTAGATACATATATTGGCTAAATAATTATGCTAAAACGAATATTCTATCCAGGGGATGAGGGGGTGAAAATTCAGTATTGTCACCAACTTATGTGTGAATTCTGCACAAATAAACCTATTTTAGTATCTCTAGACGTTTGTGACACTACCATAAAAATAGGGGTGGTAGATACATATATTGGCTAAATAATTATGCTAAAACGAATATTCTATCCAGGGGATGAGGGGGTGAAAATTCAGTATTGTCACCAACTTATGTGTGAATTCTGCACAAATAAACCTATTTTAGTATCTCTAGACGTTTGTGACACTACCATAAAAATAGGGGTGGTAGATACATATATTGGCTAAATAATTATGCTAAAACGAATATTCTATCCAGGGGATGAGGGGGTGAAAATTCAGTATTGTCACCAACTTATGTGTGAATTCTGCACAAATAAACCTATTTTAGTATCCTCTAGACGTTTGTGACACTACCATAAAAATAGGGGTGGTAGATACATATATTAGCTAAATAATTATGGCAAAAAGAATATTCTATCCAGGGGATGAGGGGGTGAAAATTCAGTATTGTCACCAACTTATGTGTGAATTCTGCACAAATAAACCTATTTTAGTATCTCTAGACGTTTGTGACACTACCATAAAAAATAGGGGTGGTAGATACATATATTAGCTAAATAATTATGGCAAAAAGAATATTCTATCCAGGGGATGAGGGGGTGAAAATTCAGTATTGTCACCAACTTATGTGTGAATTCTGCACAAATAAACCTATTTTAGTATCTCTAGACGTTTGTGACACTACCATAAAAATAGGGGTGGTAGATACATATATTGGCTAAATAATTATGCTAAAACGAATATTCTATCCAGGGGATGAGGGGGTGAAAATTCAGTATTGTCACCAACTTATGTGTGAATTCTGCACAAATAAACCTATTTTAGTATCTCTAGACGTTTGTGACACTACCATAAAAATAGGGGTGGTAGATACATATATTGGCTAAATAATTATGCTAAAAACGAATATTCTATCCAGGGGATGAGGGGGTGAAAATTCAGTATTGTCACCAACTTATGTGTGAATTCTGCACAAATAAACCTATTTTAGTATCTCTAGACGTTTGTGACACTACCATAAAAATAGGGGTGGTAGATACATATATTAGCTAAATAATTATGGCAAAAAGAATATTCTATCCAGGGGATGAGGGGGTGAAAATTCAGTATTGTCACCAACTTATGTGTGAATTCTGCACAAATAAACCTATTTTAGTATCTCTAGACGTTTGTGACACTACCATAAAAATAGGGGTGGTAGATACATATATTGGCTAAATAATTATGCTAAAACGAATATTCTATCCAGGGGATGAGGGGGTGAAAATTCAGTATTGTCACCAACTTATGTGTGAATTCTGCACAAATAAACCTATTTTAGTATCTCTAGACGTTTGTGACACTACCATAAAAATAGGGGTGGTAGATACATATATTGGCTAAATAATTATGCTAAAACGAATATTCTATCCAGGGGATGAGGGGGTGAAAATTCAGTATTGTCACCAACTTATGTGTGAATTCTGCACAAATAAACCTATTTTAGTATCTCTAGACGTTTGTGACACTACCATAAAAATAGGGGTGGTAGATACATATATTGGCTAAATAATTATGCTAAAACGAATATTCTATCCAGGGGATGAGGGGGTGAAAATTCAGTATTGTCACCAACTTATGTGTGAATTCTGCACAAATAAACCTATTTTAGTATCTCTAGACGTTTGTGACACTACCATAAAAATAGGGGTGGTAGATACATATATTGGCTAAATAATTATGCTAAAACGAATATTCTAATCCAGGGGATGAGGGGGTGAAAATTCAGTATTGTCACTAACTTATGTGTGAATTCTGCACAAATAAACCTATTTTAGTATCTCTAGACGTTTGTGACACTACCATAAAAATAGGGGTGGTAGATACATATATTAGCTAAATAATTATGGCAAAAAGAATATTCTATCCAGGGGTTGAGGGGGTGAAAATTCAGTATTGTCACCAACTTATGTGTGAATTCTGCACAAATAAAAATATTTTAGTATCTCTAGACGTTTGTGACACTACCATAAAAAAAGGGTTGGTAGATACATATATTGGCTAAATAATTATGCTAAAACGAATATTCTATCCAGGGGATGAGGGGGGTGAAAATTCAGTATTGTCACCAACTTATGTGTGAATTCTGCACAAATAAACCTATTTTAGTATCTCTAGACGTTTGTGACACTACCATAAAAATAGGGGTGGTAGATACATATATTGGCTAAATAATTATGCTAAAACGAATATTCTATCCAGGGGATGAGGGGGTGAAAATTCAGTATTGTCACCAACTTATGTGTGAATTCTGCACAAATAAACCTATTTTAGTATCTCTAGACGTTTGTGACACTACCATAAAAATAGGGGTGGTAGATACATATATTGGCTAAATAATTATGCTAAAACGAATATTCTATCCAGGGGATGAGGGGGTGAAAATTCAGTATTGTCACCAACTTATGTGTGAATTCTGCACAAATAAACCTATTTTAGTATCTCTAGACGTTTGTGACACTACCATAAAAATAGGGGTGGTAGATACATATATTAGCTAAATAATTATGGCAAAAAGAATATTCTATCCAGGGGATGAGGGGGTGAAAATTCAGTATTGTCACCAACTTATGTGTGAATTCTGCACAAATAAACCTATTTTAGTATCTCTAGACGTTTGTGACACTACCATAAAAATAGGGGTGGTACATACATATATTAGCTAAATAATTATGGCAAAAAGAATATTCTATCCAGGGGATGAGGGGGTGAAAATTCAGTATTGTCACCAACTTATGTGTGAATTCTGCACAAATAAACCTATTTTAGTATCTCTAGACGTTTGTGACACTACCATAAAAATAGGGGTGGTAGATACATATATTGGCTAAATAATTATGCTAAAACGAATATTCTATCCAGGGGATGAGGGGGTGAAAATTCAGTATTGTCACCAACTTATGTGTGAATTCTGCACAAATAAACCTATTTTAGTATCTCTAGACGTTTGTGACACTACCATAAAAATAGGGGTGGTAAATACATATATTAGCTAAATAATTATGCTAAAACGAATATTCTATCCAGGGGATGAGGGGGTGAAAATTCAGTATTGTCACCAACTTATGTGTGAATTCTGCACAAATAAACCTATTTTAGTATCTAGACGTTTGTGACACTACCATAAAAATAGGGGTGGTAGATACATATATTGGCTAAATAATTATGCTAAAACGAATATTCTATCCAGGGGATGAGGGGGTGAAAATTCAGTATTGTCACCAACTTATGTGTGAATTCTGCACAAATAAACCTATTTTAGTATCTCTAGACGTTTGTGACACTACCATAAAAATAGGGGTGGTAGATACATATATTGGCTAAATAATTATGCTAAAACGAATATTCTATCCAGGGGATGAGGGGGTGAAAATTCAGTATTGTCACCAACTTATGTGTGAATTCTGCACAAATAAACCTATTTTAGTATCTCTAGACGTTTGTGACACTACCATAAAAATAGGGGTGGTAGATACATATATTGGCTAAATAATTATGCTAAAACGAATATTCTATCCAGGGGATGAGGGGGTGAAAATTCAGTATTGTCACCAACTTATGTGTGAATTCTGCACAAATAAACCTATTTTAGTATCTCTAGACGTTTGTGACACTACCATAAAAATAGGGGTGGTAGATACATATATTAGCTAAATAATTATGGCAAAAAGAATATTCTATCCAGGGGTTGAGGGGGTGAAAATTCAGTATTGTCACCAACTTATGTGTGAATTCTGCACAAATAAACCTATTTTAGTATCTCTAGACGTTTGTGACACTACCATAAAAAAAGGGTTGGTAGATGCATATATTGGCTAAATAATTATGCTAAAACGAATATTCTATCCAGGGGATGAGGGGGTGAAAATTCAGTATTGTCACCAACTTATGTGTGAATTCTGCACAAATAAACCTATTTTAGTATCTCTAGACGTTTGTGACACTACCATAAAAATAGGGGTGGTAGATACATATATTGGCTAAATAATTATGCTAAAACGAATATTCTATCCAGGGGATGAGGGGGTGAAAATTCAGTATTGTCACCAACTTATGTGTGAATTCTGCACAAATAAACCTATTTTAGTATCTCTAGACGTTTGTGACACTACCATAAAAATAGGGGTGGTAGATACATATATTAGCTAAATAATTATGGCAAAAAGAATATTCTATCCAGGGGATGAGGGGGTGAAAATTCAGTATTGTCACCAACTTATATGTGAATTCTGCACAAATAAACCTATTTTAATATCTCTAGACGTTTGTGACACTACCATAAAAATAGGGGTGGTAGATACATATATTGGCTAAATAATTATGCTAAAACGAATATTCTATCCAGGGGATGAGGGGGTGAAAATTCAGTATTGTCACCAACTTATGTGTGAATTCTGCACAAATAAACCTATTTTAGTATCTCTAGACGTTTGTGACACTACCATAAAAATAGGGGTGGTAGATACATATATTAGCTAAATAATTATGGCAAAAAGAATATTCTATCCAGGGGTTGAGGGGGTGAAAATTCAGTATTGTCACCAACTTATGTGTGAATTCTGCACAAATAAACCTAGTTTAGTATCTCTAGACGTTTGTGACACTACCATAAAAATAGGGGTGGTAGATACATATATTGGCTAAATAATTATGCTAAAACGAATATTCTATCCAGGGGATGAGGGGGTGAAAATTCAGTATTGTCACCAACTTATGTGTGAATTCTGCACAAATAAACCTATTTTAGTATCTCTAGACGTTTGTGACACTACCATAAAAATAGGGGTGGTAGATACATATATTGGCTAAATAATTATGCTAAAACGAATATTCTATCCAGGGGATGAGGGGGTGAAAATTCAGTATTGTCACCAACTTATGTGTGAATTCTGCACAAATAAACCTATTTTAGTATCTCTAGACGTTTGTGACACTACCATAAAAATAGGGGTGCTAGATACATATATTAGCTAAATAATTATGGCAAAAAGAATATTCTATCCAGGGGTTGAGGGGGTGAAAATTCAGTATTGTCACCAACTTATGTGTGAATTCTGCACAAATAAACCTATTTTAGTATCTCTAGACGTTTGTGACACTACCATAAAAATAGGGGTGGTAGATACATATATTAGCTAAATAATTATGGCAAAAAGAATATTCTATCCAGGGGATGAGGGGGTGAAAATTCAGTATTGTCACCAACTTATGTGTGAATTCTGCACAAATAAACCTATTTTAGTATCTCTAGACGTTTGTGACACTACCATAAAAATAGGGGTGGTAGATACATATATTAGCTAAATAATTATGGCAAAAAGAATATTCTATCCAGGGGATGAGGGGGTGAAAATTCAGTATTGTCACCAACTTATGTGTGAATTCTGCACAAATAAACCTATTTTAGTATCTCTAGACGTTTGTGACACTACCATAAAAATAGGGGTGGTAGATACATATATTGGCTAAATAATTATGCTAAAACGAATATTCTATCCAGGGGATGAGGGGGTGAAAATTCAGTATTGTCACCAACTTATGTGTGAATTCTGCACAAATAAACCTATTTTAATATCTCTAGACGTTTGTGACACTACCATAAAAATAGGGGTGGTAGATACATATATTGGCTAAATAATTATGCTAAAACGAATATTCTATCCAGGGGATGAGGGGGTGAAAATTCAGTATTGTCACCAACTTATGTGTGAATTCTGCACAAATAAACCTATTTTAGTATCTCTAGACGTTTGTGACACTACCATAAAAATAGGGGTGGTAGATACATATATTGGCTAAATAATTATGCTAAAACGAATATTCTATCCAGGGGATGAGGGGGTGAAAATTCAGTATTGTCACCAACTTATGTGTGAATTCTGCACAAATAAACCTATTTTAGTATCTCTAGACGTTTGTGACACTACCATAAAAATAGGGGTGGTAGATACATATATTGGCTAAATAATTATGCTAAAACGAATATTCTATCCAGGGGATGAGGGGGTGAAAATTCAGTATTGTCACCAACTTATGTGTGAATTCTGCACAAATAAACCTATTTTAATATCTCTAGACGTTTGTGACACTACCATAAAAATAGGGGTGGTAGATACATATATTGGCTAAATAATTATGCTAAAACGAATATTCTATCCAGGGGATGAGGGGGTGAAAATTCAGTATTGTCACCAACTTATGTGTGAATTCTGCACAAATAAACCTATTTTAGTATCTCTAGACGTTTGTGACACTACCATAAAAATAGGGGTGGTAGATACATATATTGGCTAAATAATTATGCTAAAACGAATATTCTATCCAGGGGATGAGGGGGTGAAAATTCAGTATTGTCACCAACTTATGTGTGAATTCTGCACAAATAAACCTATTTTAGTATCTCTAGACGTTTGTGACACTACCATAAAAATAGGGGTGGTAGATACATATATTAGCTAAATAATTATGGCAAAAAGAATATTCTATCCAGGGGATGAGGGGGTGAAAATTCAGTATTGTCACCAACTTATGTGTGAATTCTGCACAAATAAACCTATTTTAGTATCTCTAGACGTTTGTGACACTACCATAAAAATAGGGGTGGTAGATACATATATTAGCTAAATAATTATGCTAAAACGAATATTCTATCCAGGGGATGAGGGGGTGAAAATTCAGTATTGTCACCAACTTATGTGTGAATTCTGCACAAATAAACCTATTTTAGTATCTCTAGACGTTTGTGACACTACCATAAAAATAGGGGTGGTAGATACATATATTAGCTAAATAATTATGGCAAAAAGAATATTCTATCCAGGGGATGAGGGGGTGAAAATTCAGTATTGTCACCAACTTATGTGTGAATTCTGCACAAATAAACCTATTTTAGTATCTCTAGACGTTTGTGACACTACCATAAAAATAGGGGTGGTAGATACATATATTGGCTAAATAATTATGCTAAAACGAATATTCTATCCAGGGGATGAGGGGGTGAAAATTCAGTATTGTCACCAACTTATGTGTGAATTCTGCACAAATAAACCTATTTTAGTATCTCTAGACGTTTGTGACACTACCATAAAAATAGGGGTGGTAGATACATATATTGGCTAAATAATTATGCTAAAACGAATATTCTATCCAGGGGATGAGGGGGTGAAAATTCAGTATTGTCACCAACTTATGTGTGAATTCTGCACAAATAAACCTATTTTAGTATCTCTAGACGTTTGTGACACTACCATAAAAATAGGGGTGGTAGATACATATATTAGCTAAATAATTATGCTAAAACGAATATTCTATCCAGGGGATGAGGGGGTGAAAATTCAGTATTGTCACCAACTTATGTGTGAATTCTGCACAAATAAACCTATTTTAGTATCTCTAGACGTTTGTGACACTACCATAAAAATAGGGGTGGTAGATACATATATTAGCTAAATAATTATGGCAAAAAGAATATTCTATCCAGGGGATGAGGGGGTGAAAATTCAGTATTGTCACCAACTTATGTGTGAATTCTGCACAAATAAACCTATTTTAGTATCTCTAGACGTTTGTGACACTACCATAAAAATAGGGGTGGTAGATACATATATTGGCTAAATAATTATGCTAAAACGAATATTCTATCCAGGGGATGAAGGGGTGAAAATTCAGTATTGTCACCAACTTATGTGTGAATTCTGCACAAATAAACCTATTTTAGTATCTCTAGACGTTTGTGACACTACCATAAAAATAGGGGTGGTAGATACATATATTGGCTAAATAATTATGCTAAAACGAATATTCTATCCAGGGGATGAGGGGGTGAAAATTCAGTATTGTCACCAACTTATGTGTGAATTCTGCACAAATAAACCTATTTTAGTATCTCTAGACGTTTGTGACACTACCATAAAAATAGGGGTGGTAGATACATATATTGGCTAAATAATTATGCTAAAACGAATATTCTATCCAGGGGATGAGGGGGTGAAAATTCAGTATTGTCACCAACTTATGTGTGAATTCTGCACAAATAAACCTAATTTAGTATCTCTAGACGTTTGTGACACTACCATAAAAATAGGGGTGGTAGATAAATATATTGGCTAAATAATTATGCTAAAACGAATATTCTATCCAGGGGATGAGGGGGTGAAAATTCAGTATTGTCACCAACTTATGTGTGAATTCTGCACAAATAAACCTATTTTAGTATCTCTAGACGTTTGTGACACTACCATAAAAATAGGGGTGGTAGATACATATATTAGCTAAATAATTATGGCAAAAGAATATTCTATCCAGGGGATGAGGGGGTGAAAATTCAGTATTGTCACCAACTTATGTGTGAATTCTGCACAAATAAACCTATTTTAATATCTCTAGACGTTTGTGACACTACCATAAAAATAGGGGTGGTAGATACATATATTAGCTAAATAATTATGGCAAAAAGAATATTCTATCCAGGGGATGAGGGGGTGAAAATTCAGTATTGTCACCAACTTATGTGTGAATTCTGCACAAATAAACCTATTTTAGTATCTCTAGACGTTTGTGACACTACCATAAAAATAGGGGTGGTAGATACATATATTGGCTAAATAATTATGCTAAAACGAATATTCTATCCAGGGGATGAGGGGGTGAAAATTCAGTATTGTCACAACTTATGTGTGAATTCTGCACAAATAAAACCTATTTAGTATCTCTAGACGTTTGTGACACTACCATTAAAAATAGGGGTGGTAGATACATATATTGGTCTAAATAATTATGCTAAAACGAATATTCTATCCAGGGGATGAGGGGGTGAAAATTCTAGTATTGTCACCAACTTATGTGTGAATTCTGCACAAATAAACCTATTTTAGTATCTCTAGACGTTTGTGACACTACCATAAAAATAGGGGTGGTAGATACTATATTGGCCTAAATAATTATGCTAAAACGAATATTCTATCCAGGGGATGAGGGGGTGAAAATTCAGTATTGTCACCAACTTATGTGTGAATTCTGCACAAATAAACCTATTTTAGTATCTCTAGACGTTTGTGACATTACCATAAAAATAGGTGGTAGATACATATATTGGCTAAATAATTATGCTAAAACGAATATTCTATCCAGGGGATGAGGGGGGTGAAAATTCAGTATTGTCACCAACTTATGTGTGAATTCTGCACAAATAAACCTATTTTAGTATCTCTAGACGTTTGTGACACTACCATAAAAATAGGGGTGGTAGATACATATATTGGCTAAATAATTATGCTAAAACGAATATTCTATCCAGTGGATGAGGGGGTGAAAATTCAGTATTGTCACCAACTTATGTGTGAATTCTGCACAAATAAACCTATTTTAGTATCTCTAGACGTTTGTGACACTACCATAAAAATAGGTGGTAGATTACATATATTGGCTAAATAATTATGCTAAAACGAATATTCTATCCAGGGGATGAGGGGGTGAAAATTCAGTATTGTCTCCAACTTATGTGTGAATTCTGCACAAATAAACCTATTTTAGTATCTCTAGACGTTTGTGACACTACCATAAAAATAGGGGTGGTAGATACATATATTGGCTAAATAATTATGCTAAAACGAATAATCTATCCAGGGGATGAGGGGGTGAAAATTCAGTATTGTCACCAACTTATGTGTGAATTCTGCACAAATAAACCTATTTTAGTATCTCTAGACGTTTGTGACACTACCATAAAAATAGGGGGTGGTAGATACATATAATAGCTAAATAATTATGGCAAAAAGAATATTCTATCCAGGGGATGAGGGGGTGAAAATTCAGTATTGTCACCAACTTATGTGTGAATTCTGCACAAATAAACCTATTTTAGTATCTCTAAGACGTTTGTGACACTACCATAAAAATAGGGGTGGTAGATACATATATTGGCTAAATAATTATGCTAAAACGATATTCTATCCAGGGAATGAGGGGGGTGAAAATTCAGTATTGTCACCAACTTATGTGTGACATTCTGCACAAATAAAACTATTTTAGTATCTCTTGACGTTTGTGACACTACCATAAAAATAGGGGTGGTAGATACATATATTAGCTAAATAATTATGGCAAAAAGAATATTCTATCCAGGGGATGAGGGGGTGAAAATTCAGTATTGTCACCAACTTATGTGTGAATTCTGCACAAATAAACCTATTTTAGTATCTCTAGACGTTTGTGACACTACCATAAAAATAGGGGTGGTAGATACATATATTGGCTAATATTATGCTAAAACGAATATTCTATCCCAGGGATGATGAGGGGTGAAAAATTCAGTATTGTCACCAACTTATGTGTGAATTCTGCACAAATAAACCTATTTAGTATCTCTAGACGTTTGTGACACTACCATAAAAATAGGGGTGGTAGATACATATATTGGCTAAATAATTATGCTAAAAACGAATATTCTATCCAGGGGGAATGAGGGGGGTGAAAATTCAGTATTGTCACCAACTTATGTGTGAATTCTGCACAAATAAACCTATTTTAGTATCCTCTAGACGTTTGTGACACTACCATAAAAATAGGGGTGGTAGATACATATATTAGCTAAATAATTATGGCAAAAAGAATATTCTATCCAGGGGATGAGGGGGTGAAAATTCAGTATTGTCACCAACTTATGTGTGAATTCTGCACAAATAAACTCTATTTTAAGTATCTCTAGACGTTTGTGACACTACCATAAAAATAGGGGTGGTAGATACATATATTGGCTAAATAATTATGCTAAACGAATATTCTATCCAGGGGATGAGGGGGTGAAAATTCAGTATTGTCACCAACTTATGTGTGAATTCTGCACAAATAAACCTATTTTAGTATCTCTAGACGTTTGTGACACTACCATAAAAATATGGGTGGTAGATACATATATTAGCTAAATAATTATGGCAAAAAGAATATTCTATCCAGGGGATGAGGGGGTGAAAATTCAGTATTGTCACCAACTTATGTGTGAATTCTGCACAAATAAACCTATTTTAATATCTCTAGGACGTTTGTGACACTACCATAAAAAATAGGGGTGGTAGATACATATATTAGCTAAATAATTATGGCAAAAAGAATATTCTATCCAGGGGATGAGGGGGTGAAAATTCAGTATTGTCCACCAACTTATGTGTGAATTCTGCACAAATAAACCTATTTTAGTATCTCTAGACGTTTGTGACACTACCATAAAAATAGGGGTGGTAGATACATATATTGGCTAAATAATTATGCTAAAACGAATATTCTTCCAGGGGATGAGGGGGTGAAAATTCAGTATTGTCACCAAACTTATGTTGTGAATTCTGCACAAATAAACCTATTTTAGTATCTCTAGACGTTTGTGACACTACCATAAAAATAGGGGTGGTAGATACATATATTGGCTAATAATTATGCTAAAACGAATATTCTATCCAGGGGATGAGGGGGTGAAAATTCAGTATTGTCACCAACTTATGTGTGAATTCTGCACAAATAAACCTATTTTAGTATCTCTAGACGTTTGTGACACTACCATAAAAATAGGGGTGGTAGATACATATATTGGCTAAATAATTATGCTAAAACGAATATTCTATCCAGGGGATGAGGGGGTGAAAATTCAGTATTGTCACCAACTTATGTGTGAATTCTGCACAAATAAACCTATTTTAGTATCTCTAGACGTTTGTGACACTACCATAAAAATAGGGGTGGTAGATACATATATTGGCTAAATAATTATGCTAAAACGAATATTCTATCCAGGGGATGAGCGGGGGTGAAAATTCAGTATTGTCACCAACTTATGTGTGAATTCTGCACAAATAAACCTATTTTAGTATCTCTAGACGTTTGTGACACTACCATAAAAATAGGGGTGGTAGATACATATATTGGCTAAATAATTATGCTAAAACGAATATTCTATCCAGGGGATGAGGGGTGTATGTGAAAATTCAGTATTGTCACCAACTTATGTGTGAATTCTGCAAAAATAACCTATTTAGTATCTCTAGACGTTTGTGACATTACCATAAAAATAGGTGGTAGATACATATATTGGCTAAATAATTATGCTAAAACGATATTCTATCCAGGGGATGAGGGGGTGAAAATTCAGTATTGTCACCAACTTATGTGTGAATTCTGCACAAATAAACCTATTTTAGTATCTCTAGACGTTTGTGACACTACCATAAAAATAGGGGTGGTAGATACATATATTGGCTAAATAATTATGCTAAAACGAATATTCTATCCAGGGGATTTAGGGGGTTGAAAATTCAGTATTGTCACCAACTTATGTGTGAATTCTGCACAAATAAACCTATTTTAGTATCTCTAGACGTTTGTGACATTACCATAAAAATAGGTGGTAGATACATATATTGGCTAAATAATTATGCTAAAACGAATATTCTATCCAGGGGATGAGGGGGTGAAAATTCAGTATTGTCACCAACTTATGTGTGAATTCTGCACAAATAAACCTATTTAGTATCTCTAGACGTTTGTGACACTACCATAAAAATAGGGGGTGGTAGATACATATATTGGCTAAATAATTATGCTAAAACGAATTTTCTATCCAGGGGATGAGGGGGTGAAAATTCAGTATTGTCACCAACTTATGTGTGAATTCTGCACAAATAAACCTATTTAGTATCTCTAGACGTTTGTGACACTACCATAAAAATAGGGTGGTAGATACATATATTAGCTAAATAATTATGGCAAAAAGAATATTCTATCCAGGGGATGAGGGGGGGAAAATTCAGTATTGTCACCAACTTATGTGTGAATTCTGCACAAATAAACCTATTTTAGTATCTCTAGACGTTTGTGACACTACCATAAAAATAGGGGTGGTAGATACATATATTGGCTAAATAATTATGCTAAAACGAATATTCTATCCAGGGGATGAGGGGGTTGAAAATTCAGTATTGTCACCAACTTATGTGTGAATTCTGCACAAATAAACCTATTTTAGTATCTCTAGACGTTTGTGACACTACCATAAAAATAGGGGTGGTAGATACATATATTGGCTAAATAATTATGCTAAAACGAATATTCTATCCAGTGGATGAGGGGGTGAAAATTCAGTATTGTCACCAACTTATGTGTGAATTCTGCACAAATAAACCTATTTTAGTATCTCTAGACGTTTGTGACACTACCATAAAAATAGGTGGTAGATACATATATTGGCTAAATAATTATGCTAAAACGAATATTCTATCCAGGGGATGAGGGGGTGAAAATTCAGTATTGTCACCAACTTATGTGTGAATTCTGCACAAATAAACCTATTTAGTATCTCTAGACGTTTGTGACACTACCATAAAAATAGGGGTGGTAGATACATATATTGGCTAAATAATTATGCTAAAACGAATATTCTATCAGGGGATGAGGGGGTGAAAATTCAGTATTGTCACCAACTTATGTGTGAATTCTGCACAAATAAACCTATTTTAGTATCTCTAGACGTTTGTGACACTACCATAAAAATAGGGGTGGTAGATACATATATTAGCTAAATAATTATGGCAAAAAGAATATTCTATCCAGGGGATGAGGGGGGTGAAAATTCAGTATTGTCACCAACTTATGTGTGAATTCTGCACAAATAAACCTATTTTAGTATCTCTAGACGTTTGTGACACTACCATAAAAATAGGGGTGGTAGATACATATATTGGCTAAATAATTATGCTAAAACGAATATTCTATCCAGGGGATGAGGGGGTGAAAATTCAGTATTGTCACCAACTTATGTGTGAATTCTGCACAAATAAACCTATTTTAGTATCTCTTGACGTTTGTGACACTACCATAAAAATAGGGGTGGTAGATACATATATTAGCTAAATAATTATGGCAAAAAGAATATTCTATCCAGGGGATGAGGGGGTGAAAATTCAGTATTGTCACCAACTTATGTGTGAATTCTGCACAAATAAACCTATTTTAGTATCTCTAGACGTTTGTGACACTACCATAAAAATAGGGGTGGTAGATACATATATTGGCTAAATAATTATGCTAAAACGAATATTCTATCCAGGGGATGAGGGGGTGAAAATTCAGTATTGTCACCAACTTATGTGTGAATTCTGCACAAATAAACCTATTTTAGTATCTCTAGACGTTTGTGACACTACCATAAAAATAGGGGTGGTAGATACATATATTGGCTAAATAATTATGCTAAAACGAATATTCTATCCAGGGGATGAGGGGGTGAAAATTCAGTATTGTCACCAACTTATGTGTGAATTCTGCACAAATAAACCTATTTTAGTATCTCTAGACGTTTGTGACACTACCATAAAAATAGGGGTGGTAGATACATGTATTAGCTAAATAATTATGGCAAAAAGAATATTCTATCCAGGGGATGAGGGGGTGAAAATTCAGTATTGTCACCAACTTATGTGTGAATTCTGCACAAATAAACCTATTTTAGTATCTCTAGACGTTTGTGACACTACCATAAAAATAGGGGTGGTAGATACATATATTAGCTAAATAATTATGCTAAAACGAATATTCTATCCAGGGGATGAGGGGGTGAAAATTCAGTATTGTCACCAACTTATGTGTGAATTCTGCACAAATAAACCTATTTTAGTATCTCTAGACGTTTGTGACACTACCATAAAAATAGGGGTGGTAGATACATATATTAGCTAAATAATTATGGCAAAAAGAATATTCTATCCAGGGGATGAGGGGGTGAAAATTCAGTATTGTCACCAACTTATGTGTGAATTCTGCACAAATAAACCTATTTTAGTATCTCTAGACGTTTGTGACACTACCATAAAAATAGGGGTGGTAGATACATATATTGGCTAAATAATTATGCTAAAACGAATATTCTATCCAGGGGATGAGGGGGTGAAAATTCAGTATTGTCACCAACTTATGTGTGAATTCTGCACAAATAAACCTATTTTAGTATCTCTAGACGTTTGTGACACTACCATAAAAATAGGGGTGGTAGATACATATATTGGCTAAATAATTATGCTAAAACGAATATTCTATCCAGGGGATGAGGGGGTGAAAATTCAGTATTGTCACCAACTTATGTGTGAATTCTGCACAAATAAACCTATTTTAGTATCTCTAGACGTTTGTGACACTACCATAAAAATAGGGGTGGTAGATACATATATTGGCTAAATAATTATGCTAAAACGAATATTCTATCCAGTGGATGAGGGGGTGAAAATTCAGTATTGTCACCAACTTATGTGTGAATTCTGCACAAATAAACCTATTTTAGTATCTCTAGACGTTTGTGACATTACCATAAAAATAGGTGGTAGATACATATATTGGCTAAATAATTATGCTAAAACGAATATTCTATCCAGGGGATGAGGGGGTGAAAATTCAGTATTGTCACCAACTTATGTGTGAATTCTGCACAAATAAACCTATTTTAGTATCTCTAGACGTTTGTGACACTACCATAAAAATAGGGGTGGTAGATACATATATTAGCTAAATAATTATGGCAAAAAGAATATTCTATCCAGGGGATGAGGGGGTGAAAATTCAGTATTGTCACCAACTTATGTGTGAATTCTGCACAAATAAACCTATTTTAATATCTCTAGACGTTTGTGACACTACCATAAAAATAGGGGTGGTAGATACATATATTGGCTAAATAATTATGCTAAAACGAATATTCTATCCAGGGGATGAGGGGGTGAAAATTCAGTATTGTCACCAACTTATGTGTGAATTCTGCACAAATAAACCTATTTTAGTATCTCTAGACGTTTGTGACACTACCATAAAAATAGGGGTGGTAGATACATATATTGGCTAAATAATTATGCTAAAACGAATATTCTATCCAGGGGATGAGGGGGTGAAAATTCAGTATTGTCACCAACTTATGTGTGAATTCTGCACAAATAAACCTATTTTAGTATCTCTAGACGTTTGTGACACTACCATAAAAATAGGGGTGGTAGATACATATATTAGCTAAATAATTATGGCAAAAAGAATATTCTATCCAGGGGTTGAGGGGGTGAAAATTCAGTATTGTCACCAACTTATGTGTGAATTCTGCACAAATAAACCTATTTTAGTATCTCTAGACGTTTGTGACACTACCATAAAAATAGGGGTGGTAGATACATATATTGGCTAAATAATTATGCTAAAACGAATATTCTATCCAGGGGATGAGGGGGTGAAAATTCAGTATTGTCACCAACTTATGTGTGAATTCTGCACAAATAAACCTATTTTAGTATCTCTAGACGTTTGTGACACTACCATAAAAATAGGGGTGGTAGATACATATATTGGCTAAATAATTATGCTAAAACGAATATTCTATCCAGTGGATGAGGGGGTGAAAATTCAGTATTGTCACCAACTTATGTGTGAATTCTGCACAAATAAACCTATTTTAGTATCTCTAGACGTTTGTGACATTACCATAAAAATAGGTGGTAGATACATATATTGGCTAAATAATTATGCTAAAACGAATATTCTATCCAGGGGATGAGGGGGTGAAAATTCAGTATTGTCACCAACTTATGTGTGAATTCTGCACAAATAAACCTATTTTAGTATCTCTAGACGTTTGTGACACTACCATAAAAATAGGGGTGGTAGATACATATATTGGCTAAATAATTATGCTAAAACGAATATTCTATCCAGGGGATGAGGGGGTGAAAATTCAGTATTGTCACCAACTTATGTGTGAATTCTGCACAAATAAACCTATTTTAGTATCTCTAGACGTTTGTGACACTACCATAAAAATAGGGGTGGTAGATACATATATTAGCTAAATAATTATGGCAAAAAGAATATTCTATCCAGGGGATGAGGGGGTGAAAATTCAGTATTGTCACCAACTTATGTGTGAATTCTGCACAAATAAACCTATTTTAGTATCTCTAGACGTTTGTGACACTACCATAAAAATAGGGGTGGTAGATACATATATTGGCTAAATAATTATGCTAAAACGAATATTCTATCCAGGGGATGAGGGGGTGAAAATTCAGTATTGTCACCAACTTATGTGTGAATTCTGCACAAATAAACCTATTTTAGTATCTCTAGACGTTTGTGACACTACCATAAAAATAGGGGTGGTAGATACATATATTGGCTAAATAATTATGCTAAAACGAATATTCTATCCAGTGGATGAGGGGGTGAAAATTCAGTATTGTCACCAACTTATGTGTGAATTCTGCACAAATAAACCTATTTTAGTATCTCTAGACGTTTGTGACATTACCATAAAAATAGGTGGTAGATACATATATTGGCTAAATAATTATGCTAAAACGAATATTCTATCCAGGGGATGAGGGGGTGAAAATTCAGTATTGTCACCAACTTATGTGTGAATTCTGCACAAATAAACCTATTTTAGTATCTCTAGACGTTTGTGACACTACCATAAAAATAGGGGTGGTAGATACATATATTGGCTAAATAATTATGCTAAAACGAATATTCTATCCAGGGGATGAGGGGGTGAAAATTCAGTATTGTCACCAACTTATGTGTGAATTCTGCACAAATAAACCTATTTTAGTATCTCTAGACGTTTGTGACACTACCATAAAAATAGGGGTGGTAGATACATATATTGGCTAAATAATTATGCTAAAACGAATATTCTATCCAGGGGATGAGGGGGTGAAAATTCAGTATTGTCACCAACTTATGTGTGAATTCTGCACAAATAAACCTATTTTAGTATCTCTAGACGTTTGTGACACTACCATCAAAATAGGGGTGGTAGATACATATATTGGCTAAATAATTATGCTAAAACGAATATTCTATCCAGGGGATGAGGGGGTGAAAATTCAGTATTGTCACCAACTTATGTGTGAATTCTGCACAAATAAACCTATTTTAGTATCTCTAGACGTTTGTGACACTACCATAAAAATAGGGGTGGTAGATACATAAATTGGCCAAATAATTATGCTAAAACGAATATTCTATCCAGGGGATGAGGGGGTGAAAATTCAGTATTGTCACCAACTTATGTGTGAATTCTGCACAAATAAACCTATTTTAGTATCTCTAGACGTTTGTGACACTACCATAAAAATAGGGGTGGTATATACATAAATTGGCTAAATAATTATGCTAAAACGAATATTCTATCCAGGGGATGAGGGGGTGAAAATTCAGTATTGTCACCAACTTATGTGTAAATTCTGCACAAATAAACCTATTTTAGTATCTCTAGACGTTTGTGACACTACCATAAAAATAGGGGTGGTAGATACATAAATTGGCTAAATAATTATGCTAAAACGAATATTCTATCCAGGGGATGAGGGGGTGAAAATTCAGTATTGTCACCAACTTATGTGTGAATTCTGCACAAATAAACCTATTTTAGTATCTCTAGACGTTTGTGACACTACCATAAAAATAGGGGTAGTAGATACATAAATTGGCTAAATAATTATGCTAAAACGAATATTCTATCCAGGGGATGAGGGGGTGAAAATTCAGTATTGTCACCAACTTATGTGTGAATTCTGCACAAATAAACCTAATTTAGTATCTCTAGACGTTTGTGACACTACCATAAAAATAGGGGTGGTAGATACATATATTGGCTAAATAATTATGCTAAAACGAATATTCTATCCAGGGGATGAGGGGGTGAAAATTCAGTATTGTCACCAACTTATGTGTGAATTCTGCACAAATAAACCTAATTTAGTATCTCTAGACGTTTGTGACACTACCATAAAAATAGGGGTGGTAGATAAATATATTGGCTAAATAATTATGCTAAAACGAATATTCTATCCAGGGGATGAGGGGGTGAAAATTCAGTATTGTCACCAACTTATGTGTGAATTCTGCACAAATAAACCTATTTTAGTATCTCTAGACGTTTGTGACACTACCATAAAAATAGGGGTGGTAGATACATATATTAGCTAAATAATTATGGCAAAAAGAATATTCTATCCAGGGGATGAGGGGGTGAAAATTCAGTATTGTCACCAACTTATGTGTGAATTCTGCACAAATAAACCTATTTTAATATCTCTAGACGTTTGTGACACTACCATAAAAATAGGGGTGGTAGATACATATATTGGCTAAATAATTATGCTAAAACGAATATTCTATCCAGGGGATGAGGGGGTGAAAATTCAGTATTGTCACCAACTTATGTGTGAATTCTGCACAAATAAACCTATTTTAGTATCTCTAGACGTTTGTGACACTACCATAAAAATAGGGGTGGTAGATACATATATTAGCTAAATAATTATGGTAAAAAGAATATTCTATCCAGGGGTTGAGGGGGTGAAAATTCAGTATTGTCACCAACTTATGTGTGAATTCTGCACAAATAAACCTATTTTAGTATCTCTAGACGTTTGTGACACTACCATAAAAATAGAGGTGGTAGATACATATATTGGCTAAATAATTATGCTAAAACGAATATTCTATCCAGGGGATGAGGGGGTGAAAATTCAGTATTGTCACCAACTTATGTGTGAATTCTGCACAAATAAACCTATTTTAGTATCTCTAGACGTTTGTGACACTACCATAAAAATAGGGGTGGTAGATACATATATTGGCTAAATAATTATGCTAAAACGAATATTCTATCCAGGGGATGAGGGGGTGAAAATTCAGTATTGTCACCAACTTATGTGTGAATTCTGCACAAATAAACCTATTTTAGTATCTCTAGACGTTTGTGACACTACCATAAAAATAGGGGTGGTAGATACATATATTGGCTAAATAATTATGCTAAAACGAATATTCTATCCAGGGGATGAGGGGGGTGAAAATTCAGTATTGTCACCAACTTATGTGTGAATTCTGCACAAATAAACCTATTTTAGTATCTCTAGACGTTTGTGACACTACCATAAAAATAGGGGTGGTAGATACATATATTGGCTAAATAATTATGCTAAAACGAATATTCTATCCAGGGGATGAGGGGGTGAAAATTCAGTATTGTCACCAACTTATGTGTGAATTCTGCACAAATAAACCTATTTTAGTATCTCTAGACGTTTGTGACACTACCATAAAAATAGGGGTGGTAGATACATATATTAGCTAAATAATTATGGCAAAAAGAATATTCTATCCAGGGGATGAGGGGGTGAAAATTCAGTATTGTCACCAACTTATGTGTGAATTCTGCACAAATAAACCTATTTTAGTATCTCTAGACGTTTGTGACACTACCATAAAAATAGGGGTGGTAGATACATATATTGGCTAAATAATTATGCTAAAACGAATATTCTATCCAGGGGATGAGGGGGTGAAAATTCAGTATTGTCACCAACTTATGTGTGAATTCTGCACAAATAAACCTATTTTAGTATCTCTAGACGTTTGTGACACTACCATAAAAATAGGGGTGGTAGATACATATATTAGCTAAATAATTATGGCAAAAAGAATATTCTATCCAGGGGATGAGGGGGTGAAAATTCAGTATTGTCACCAACTTATGTGTGAATTCTGCACAAATAAACCTATTTTAGTATCTCTAGACGTTTGTGACACTACCATAAAAATAGGGGTGGTAGATACATATATTAGCTAAATAATTATGGCAAAAAGAATATTCTATCCAGGGGTTGAGGGGGTGAAAATTCAGTATTGTCACCAACTTATGTGTGAATTCTGCACAAATAAACCTATTTTAGTATCTCTAGACGTTTGTGACACTACCATAAAAATAGGGGTGGTAGATACATATATTGGCTAAATAATTATGCTAAAACGAATATTCTATCCAGGGGATGAGGGGGTGAAAATTCAGTATTGTCACCAACTTATGTGTGAATTCTGCACAAATAAACCTATTTTAGTATCTCTAGACGTTTGTGACACTACCATAAAAATAGGGGTGGTAGATACATATATTAGCTAAATAATTATGGCAAAAAGAATATTCTATCCAGGGAATGAGGGGGTGAAAATTCAGTATTGTCACCAACTTATGTGTGAATTCTGCACAAATAAACCTATTTTAGTATCTCTAGACGTTTGTGACACTACCATAAAAATAGGGGTGGTAGATACATATATTGGCTAAATAATTATGCTAAAACGAATATTCTATCCAGGGGATGAGGGGGTGAAAATTCAGTATTGTCACCAACTTATGTGTGAATTCTGCACAAATAAACCTATTTTAGTATCTCTAGACGTTTGTGACACTACCATAAAAATAGGGGTGGTAGATACATATATAAGCTAAATAATTATGGCAAAAAGAATATTCTATCCAGGGGATGAAGGGGTGAAAATTCCGTATTGTCACCAACTTATGTGTGAATTCTGCACAAATAAACCTATTTTAGTATCTCTAGACGTTTGTGACACTACCATAAAAATAGGGGTGGTAGATACATATATTGGCTAAATAATTATGCTAAAACGAATATTCTATCCAGGGGATGAGGGGGTGAAAATTCAGTATTGTCACCAACTTATGTGTGAATTCTGCACAAATAAACCTATTTTAGTATCTCTAGACGTTTGTGACACTACCATAAAAATAGGGGTGGTAGATACATATATTAGCTAAATAATTATGGCAAAAAGAATATTCTATCCAGGGAATGAGGGGGTGAAAATTCAGTATTGTCACCAACTTATGTGTGAATTCTGCACAAATAAACCTATTTTAGTATCTCTAGACGTTTGTGACACTACCATAAAAATAGGTGGTAGATACATATATTGGCTAAATAATTATGCTAAAACGAATATTCTATCCAGGGGATGAGGGGGTGAAAATTCAGTATTGTCACCAACTTATGTGTGAATTCTGCACAAATAAACCTATTTTAGTATCTCTAGACGTTTGTGACACTACCATAAAAATAGGGGTGGTAGATACATATATTGGCTAAATAATTATGCTAAAACGAATATTCTATCCAGGGGATGAGGGGGTGAAAATTCAGTATTGTCACCAACTTATGTGTGAATTCTGCACAAATAAACCTATTTTAGTATCTCTAGACGTTTGTGACACTACCATAAAAATAGGGGTGGTAGATACATATATTGGCTAAATAATTATGGTAAAACGAATATTCTATCCAGGGGATGAGGGGGTGAAAATTCAGTATTGTCACCAACTTATGTGTGAATTCTGCACAAATAAACCTATTTTAGTATCCTCTAGACGTTTGTGACACTACCATAAAAATAGGGGTGGTAGATACATATATTAGCTAAATAATTATGGCAAAAAGAATATTCTATCCAGGGGATGAGGGGGTGAAAATTCAGTATTGTCACCAACTTATGTGTGAATTCTGCACAAATAAACCTATTTTAGTATCTCTAGACGTTTGTGACACTACCATAAAAATAGGGGTGGTAGATACATATATTAGCTAAATAATTATGGCAAAAAGAATATTCTATCCAGGGGATGAGGGGGTGAAAATTCAGTATTGTCACCAACTTATGTGTGAATTCTGCACAAATAAACCTATTTTAGTATCTCTAGACGTTTGTGACACTACCATAAAAATAGGGGTGGTAGATACATATATTGGCTAAATAATTATGCTAAAACGAATATTCTATCCAGGGGATGAGGGGGTGAAAATTCAGTATTGTCACCAACTTATGTGTGAATTCTGCACAAATAAACCTATTTTAGTATCTCTAGACGTTTGTGACACTACCATAAAAATAGGGGTGGTAGATACATA
Source organism: Nebria salina (assembly GCA_944039245.1). Lineage (NCBI taxonomy): Eukaryota > Metazoa > Arthropoda > Insecta > Coleoptera > Carabidae > Nebria > Nebria salina. The sequence continues at coordinate 10,791,186 of OX063288.1, forward strand.
TATTAGCTAAATAATTATGGCAAAAAGAATATTCTATCCAGGGGTTGAGGGGGTGAAAATTCAGTATTGTCACCAACTTATGTGTGAATTCTGCACAAATAAACCTATTTTAGTATCTCTAGACGTTTGTGACACTACCATAAAAATAGGGGTGGTAGATACATATATTGGCTAAATAATTATGCTAAAACGAATATTCTATCCAGGGGATGAGGGGGTGAAAATTCAGTATTGTCACCAACTTATGTGTGAATTCTGCACAAATAAACCTATTTTAGTATCTCTAGACGTTTGTGACACTACCATAAAAATAGGGGTGGTAGATACATATATTGGCTAAATAATTATGCTAAAACGAATATTCTATCCAGGGGATGAGGGGGTGAAAATTCAGTATTGTCACCAACTTATGTGTGAATTCTGCACAAATAAACCTATTTTAGTATCTCTAGACGTTTGTGACACTACCATAAAAATAGGGGTGGTAGATACACATATTAGCTAAATAATTATGGCAAAAAGAATATTCTATCCAGGGGATGAGGGGGTGAAAATTCAGTATTGTCACCAACTTTTGTGTGAATTCTGCACAAATAAACCTATTTTAGTATCTCTAGACGTTTGTGACACTACCATAAAAATAGGGGTGGTAGATACATATATTGGCTAAATAATTATGCTAAAACGAATATTCTATCCAGGGGATGAGGGGGTGAAAATTCAGTATTGTCACCAACTTATGTGTGAATTCTGCACAAATAAACCTATTTTAGTATCTCTAGACGTTTGTGACACTACCATAAAAATAGGGCTGGTAGATACATATATTAGCTAAATAATTATGGCAAAAAGAATATTCTATCCAGGGGATGAGGGGGTGAAAATTCAGTATTGTCACCAACTTATGTGTGAATTCTGCACAAATAAACCTATTTTAGTATCTCTAGACGTTTGTGACACTACCATAAAAATAGGGGTGGTAGATACATATATTAGCTAAATAATTATGGCAAAAAGAATATTCTATCCAGGGGATGAGGGGGTGAAAATTCAGTATTGTCACCAACTTATGTGTGAATTCTGCACAAATAAACCTATTTTAGTATCTCTAGACGTTTGTGACACTACCATAAAAATAGGGGTGGTAGATACATATATTGGCTAAATAATTATGCTAAAACGAATATTCTATCCAGGGGATGAGGGGGTGAAAATTCAGTATTGTCACCAACTTATGTGTGAATTCTGCACAAATAAACCTATTTTAGTATCTCTAGACGTTTGTGACACTACCATAAAAATAGGGGTGGTAGATACATATATTGGCTAAATAATTATGCTAAAACGAATATTCTATCCAGGGGATGAGGGGGTGAAAATTCAGTATTGTCACCAACTTATGTGTGAATTCTGCACAAATAAACCTATTTTAGTATCTCTAGACGTTTGTGACACTACCATAAAAATAGGGGTGGTAGATACATATATTAGCTAAATAATTATGGCAAAAAGAATATTCTATCCAGGGGATGAGGGGGTGAAAATTCAGTATTGTCACCAACTTATGTGTGAATTCTGCACAAATAAACCTATTTTAGTATCTCTAGACGTTTGTGACACTACCATAAAAATAGGGGTGGTAGATACATATATTGGCTAAATAATTATGCTAAAACGAATATTCTATCCAGGGGATGAGGGGGTGAAAATTCAGTATTGTCACCAACTTATGTGTGAATTCTGCACAAATAAACCTATTTTAGTATCTCTAGACGTTTGTGACACTACCATAAAAATAGGGGTGGTAGATACATATATTGGCTAAATAATTATGCTAAAACGAATATTCTATCCTGGGGATGAGGGGGTGAAAATTCAGTATTGTCACCAACTTATGTGTGAATTCTGCACAAATAAACCTATTTTAGTATCTCTAGACGTTTGTGACACTTTCATAAAAATAGGGGTGGTAGCTACATATATTGGCTAAATAATTATGCTAAAACGAATATTCTATCCAGGGGATGAGGGGGTGAAAATTCAGTATTGTCACCAACTTATGTGTGAATTCTGCACAAATAAACCTATTTTAGTATCTCTAGACGTTTGTGACACTACCATAAAAATAGGGGTGGTAGATACATATATTGGCTAAATAATTATGCTAAAACGAATATTCTATCCAGGGGATGAGGGGGTGAAAATTCAGTATTGTCACCAACTTATGTGTGAATTCTGCACAAATAAACCTATTTTAGTATCTCTAGACATTTGTGACACTACCATAAAAATAGGGGTGGTAGATACATATATTAGCTAAATAATTATGGCAAAAAGAATATTCTATCCAGGGGTTGAGGGGGTGAAAATTCAGTATTGTCACCAACTTATGTGTGAATTCTGCACAAATAAACCTATTTTAGTATCTCTAGACGTTTGTGACACTACCATAAAATTAGGGGTGGTAGATACATATATTGGCTAAATAATTATGCTAAAACGAATATTCTATCCAGGGGATGAGGGGGTGAAAATTCAGTATTGTCACCAACTTATGTGTGAATTCTGCACAAATAAACCTATTTTAGTATCTCTAGACGTTTGTGACGCTACCATAAAAATAGGGGTGGTAGATACATATATTAGCTAAATAATTATGGCAAAAAGAATATTCTATCCAGGGGATGAGGGGGTGAAAATTCAGTATTGTCACCAACTTATGTGTGAATTCTGCACAAATAAACCTATTTTAGTATCTCTAGACGTTTGTGACACTACCATAAAAATAGGGGTGGTAGATACATATATTGGCTAAATAATTATGCTAAAACGAATATTCTATCCAGGGGATGAGGGGGTGAAAATTCAGTATTGTCACCAACTTATGTGTGAATTCTGCACAAATAAACCTATTTTAGTATCTCTAGACGTTTGTGACACTACCATAAAAATAGGGGTGGTAGATACATATATTGGCTAAATAATTATGCTAAAACGAATATTCTATCCAGGGGATGAGGGGGTGAAAATTCAGTATTGTCACCAACTTATGTGTGAATTCTGCACAAATAAACCTATTTTAGTATCTCTAGACGTTTGTGACACTACCATAAAAATAGGGGTGGTAGATACATATATTGGCTAAATAATTATGCTAAAACGAATATTCTATCCAGTGGATGAGGGGGTGAAAATTCAGTATTGTCACCAACTTATGTGTGAATTCTGCACAAATAAACCTATTTTAGTATCTCTAGACGTTTGTGACATTACCATAAAAATAGGTGGTAGATACATATATTGGCTAAATAATTATGCTAAAACGAATATTCTATCCAGGGGATGAGGGGGTGAAAATTCAGTATTGTCACCAACTTATGTGTGAATTCTGCACAAATAAACCTATTTTAGTATCTCTAGACGTTTGTGACACTACCATAAAAATAGGGGTGGTAGATACATATATTGGCTAAATAATTATGCTAAAACGAATATTCTATCCAGGGGATGAGGGGGTGAAAATTCAGTATTGTCACCAACTTATGTGTGAATTCTGCACAAATAAACCTATTTTAGTATCTCTAGACGTTTGTGACACTACCATAAAAATAGGGGTGGTAGATACATATATTAGCTAAATAATTATGGCAAAAAGAATATTCTATCCAGGGGATGAGGGGGTGAAAATTCAGTATTGTCACCAACTTATGTGTGAATTCTGCACAAATAAACCTATTTTAGTATCTCTAGACGTTTGTGACACTACCATAAAAATAGGGGTGGTAGATACATATATTGGCTAAATAATTATGCTAAAACGAATATTCTATCCAGGGGATGAGGGGGTGAAAATTCAGTATTGTCACCAACTTATGTGTGAATTCTGCACAAATAAACCTATTTTAGTATCTCTAGACGTTTGTGACACTACCATAAAAATAGGGGTGGTAGATACATATATTGGCTAAATAATTATGCTAAAACGAATATTCTATCCAGTGGATGAGGGGGTGAAAATTCAGTATTGTCACCAACTTATGTGTGAATTCTGCACAAATAAACCTATTTTAGTATCTCTAGACGTTTGTGACATTACCATAAAAATAGGTGGTAGATACATATATTGGCTAAATAATTATGCTAAAACGAATATTCTATCCAGGGGATGAGGGGGTGAAAATTCAGTATTGTCACCAACTTATGTGTGAATTCTGCACAAATAAACCTATTTTAGTATCTCTAGACGTTTGTGACACTACCATAAAAATAAGGGTGGTAGATACATATATTGGCTAAATAATTATGCTAAAACGAATATTCTATCCAGGGGATGAGGGGGTGAAAATTCAGTATTGTCACCAACTTATGTGTGAATTCTGCACAAATAAACCTATTTTAGTATCTCTAGACGTTTGTGACACTACCATAAAAATAGGGGTGGTAGATACATATATTGGCTAAATAATTATGCTAAAACGAATATTCTATCCAGGGGTTGAGGGGGTGAAAATTCAGTATTGTCACCAACTTATGTGTGAATTCTGCACAAATAAACCTATTTTAGTATCTCTAGACGTTTGTGACACTACCATAAAAATAGGGGTGGTAGATACATATATTGGCTAAATAATTATGCTAAAACGAATATTCTATCCAGGGGATGAGGGGGTGAAAATTCAGTATTGTCACCAACTTATGTGTGAATTCTGCACAAATAAACCTATTTTAGTATCTCTAGACGTTTGTGACACTACCATAAAAATAGGGGTGGTAGATACATATATTGGCTAAATAATTATGCTAAAACGAATATTCTATCCAGGGGATGAGGGGGTGAAAATTCAGTATTGTCACCAACTTATGTGTGAATTCTGCACAAATAAACCTATTTTAGTATCTCTAGACGTTTGTGACACTACCATAAAAATAGGGGTGGTAGATACATATATTGGCTAAATAATTATGCTAAAACGAATATTCTATCCAGGGGATGAGGGGGTGAAAATTCAGTATTGTCACCAACTTATGTGTGAATTCTGCACAAATAAACCTATTTTAGTATCTCTAGACGTTTGTGACACTACCATAAAAATAGGGGTGGTAGATACATATATTGGCTAAATAATTATGCTAAAACGAATATTCTATCCAGGGGATGAGGGGGTGAAAATTCAGTATTGTCACCAACTTATGTGTGAATTCTGCACAAATAAACCTAATTTAGTATCTCTAGACGTTTGTGACACTACCATAAAAATAGGGGTGGTAGATACATATATTGGCTAAATAATTATGCTAAAACGAATATTCTATCCAGGGGATGAGGGGGTGAAAATTCAGTATTGTCACCAACTTATGTGTGAATTCTGCACAAATAAACCTATTTTAATATCTCTAGACGTTTGTGACACTACCATAAAAATAGGGGTGGTAGATACATATATTGGCTAAATAATTATGCTAAAACGAATATTCTATCCAGGGGATGAGGGGGTGAAAATTCAGTATTGTCACCAACTTATGTGTGAATTCTGCACAAATAAACCTATTTTAGTATCTCTAGACGTTTGTGACACTACCATAAAAATAGGGGTGGTAGATACATATATTAGCTAAATAATTATGGCAAAAAGAATATTCTATCCAGGGGTTGAGGGGGTGAAAATTCAGTATTGTCACCAACTTATGTGTGAATTCTGCACAAATAAACCTATTTTAGTATCTCTAGACGTTTGTGACACTACCATAAAAATAGGGGTGGTAGATACATATATTGGCTAAATAATTATGCTAAAACGAATATTCTATCCAGGGGATGAGGGGGTGAAAATTCAGTATTGTCACCAACTTATGTGTGAATTCTGCACAAATAAACCTATTTTAGTATCTCTAGACGTTTGTGACACTACCATAAAAATAGGGGTGGTAGATACATATATTGGCTAAATAATTATGCTAAAACGAATATTCTATCCAGGGGATGAGGGGGTGAAAATTTAGTATTGTCACCAACTTATGTGTGAATTCTGCACAAATAAACCTATTTTAGTATCTCTAGACGTTTGTGACACTACCATAAAAATAGGGGTGGTAGATACATATATTGGCTAAATAATTATGCTAAAACGAATATTCTATCCAGGGGATGAGGGGGTGAAAATTCAGTATTGTCACCAACTTATGTGTGAATTCTGCACAAATAAACCTATTTTAGTATCTCTAGACGTTTGTGACACTACCATAAAAATAGGGGTGGTAGATACATATATTGGCTAAATAATTATGCTAAAACGAATATTCTATCCAGGGGATGAGGGGGTGAAAATTCAGTATTGTCACCAACTTATGTGTGAATTCTGCACAAATAAACCTATTTTAGTATCTCTAGACGTTTGTGACACTACCATAAAAATAGGGGTGGTAGATACATATATTAGCTAAATAATTATGGCAAAAAGAATATTCTATCCAGGGGATGAGGGGGTGAAAATTCAGTATTGTCACCAACTTATGTGTGAATTCTGCACAAATAAACCTATTTTAGTATCTCTAGACGTTTGTGACACTACCATAAAAATAGGGGTGGTAGATACATATATTGGCTAAATAATTATGCTAAAACGAATATTCTATCCAGGGGATGAGGGGGTGAAAATTCAGTATTGTCACCAACTTATGTGTGAATTCTGCACAAATAAACCTATTTTAGTATCTCTAGACGTTTGTGACACTACCATAAAAATAGGGGTGGTAGATACATATATTAGCTAAATAATTATGGCAAAAAGAATATTCTATCCAGGGGATGAGGGGGTGAAAATTCAGTATTGTCACCAACTTATGTGTGAATTCTGCACAAATAAACCTATTTTAGTATCTCTAGACGTTTGTGACACTACCATAAAAATAGGGGTGGTAGATACATATATTGGCTAAATAATTATGCTAAAACGAATATTCTATCCAGGGGATGAGGGGGTGAAAATTCAGTATTGTCACCAACTTATGTGTGAATTCTGCACAAATAAACCTATTTTAGTATCTCTAGACGTTTGTGACACTACCATAAAAATAGGGGTGGTAGATACATATATTGGCTAAATAATTATGCTAAAACGAATATTCTATCCAGGGGATGAGGGGGTGAAAATTCAGTATTGTCACCAACTTATGTGTGAATTCTGCACAAATAAACCTATTTTAGTATCTCTAGACGTTTGTGACACTACCATAAAAATAGGGGTGGTAGATACATATATTAGCTAAATAATTATGGCAAAAAGAATATTCTATCCAGGGAATGAGGGGGTGAAAATTCAGTATTGTCACCAACTTATGTGTGAATTCTGCACAAATAAACCTATTTTAGTATCTCTAGACGTTTGTGACACTACCATAAAAATAGGGGTGGTAGATACATATATTGGCTAAATAATTATGCTAAAACGAATATTCTATCCAGGGGATGAGGGGGTGAAAATTCAGTATTGTCACCAACTTATGTGTGAATTCTGCACAAATAAACCTATTTTAGTATCTCTAGACGTTTGTGACACTACCATAAAAATAGGGGTGGTAGATACATATATAAGCTAAATAATTATGGCAAAAAGAATATTCTATCCAGGGGATGAAGGGGTGAAAATTCCGTATTGTCACCAACTTATGTGTGAATTCTGCACAAATAAACCTATTTTAGTATCTCTAGACGTTTGTGACACTACCATAAAAATAGGGGTGGTAGATACATATATTGGCTAAATAATTATGCTAAAACGAATATTCTATCCAGGGGATGAGGGGGTGAAAATTCAGTATTGTCACCAACTTATGTGTGAATTCTGCACAAATAAACCTATTTTAGTATCTCTAGACGTTTGTGACACTACCATAAAAATAGGGGTGGTAGATACATATATTAGCTAAATAATTATGGCAAAAAGAATATTCTATCCAGGGAATGAGGGGGTGAAAATTCAGTATTGTCACCAACTTATGTGTGAATTCTGCACAAATAAACCTATTTTAGTATCTCTAGACGTTTGTGACACTACCATAAAAATAGGTGGTAGATACATATATTGGCTAAATAATTATGCTAAAACGAATATTCTATCCAGGGGATGAGAGGGTGAAAATTCAGTATTGTCACCAACTTATGTGTGAATTCTGCACAAATAAACCTATTTTAGTATCTCTAGACGTTTGTGACACTACCATAAAAATAGGGGTGGTAGATACATATATTGGCTAAATAATTATGCTAAAACGAATATTCTATCCAGGGGATGAGGGGGTGAAAATTCAGTATTGTCACCAACTTATGTGTGAATTCTGCACAAATAAACCTATTTTAGTATCTCTAGACGTTTGTGACACTACCATAAAAATAGGGGTGGTAGATACATATATTGGCTAAATAATTATGCTAAAACGAATATTCTATCCAGGGGATGAGGGGGTGAAAATTCAGTATTGTCACCAACTTATGTGTGAATTCTGCACAAATAAACCTATTTTAGTATCCTCTAGACGTTTGTGACACTACCATAAAAATAGGGGTGGTAGATACATATATTAGCTAAATAATTATGGCAAAAAGAATATTCTATCCAGGGGATGAGGGGGTGAAAATTCAGTATTGTCACCAACTTATGTGTGAATTCTGCACAAATAAACCTATTTTAGTATCTCTAGACGTTTGTGACACTACCATAAAAATAGGGGTGGTAGATACATATATTAGCTAAATAATTATGGCAAAAAGAATATTCTATCCAGGGGATGAGGGGGTGAAAATTCAGTATTGTCACCAACTTATGTGTGAATTCTGCACAAATAAACCTATTTTAGTATCTCTAGACGTTTGTGACACTACCATAAAAATAGGGGTGGTAGATACATATATTGGCTAAATAATTATGCTAAAACGAATATTCTATCCAGGGGATGAGGGGGTGAAAATTCAGTATTGTCACCAACTTATGTGTGAATTCTGCACAAATAAACCTATTTTAGTATCTCTAGACGTTTGTGACACTACCATAAAAATAGGGGTGGTAGATACATATATTAGCTAAATAATTATGGCAAAAAGAATATTCTATCCAGGGGTTGAGGGGGTGAAAATTCAGTATTGTCACCAACTTATGTGTGAATTCTGCACAAATAAACCTATTTTAGTATCTCTAGACGTTTGTGACACTACCATAAAAATAGGGGTGGTAGATACATATATTGGCTAAATAATTATGCTAAAACGAATATTCTATCCAGGGGATGAGGGGGTGAAAATTCAGTATTGTCACCAACTTATGTGTGAATTCTGCACAAATAAACCTATTTTAGTATCTCTAGACGTTTGTGACACTACCATAAAAATAGGGGTGGTAGATACATATATTGGCTATATAATTATGCTAAAACGAATATTCTATCCAGGGGATGAGGGGGTGAAAAGTCAGTATTGTCACCAACTTATGTGTGAATTCTGCACAAATAAACCTATTTTAGTATCTCTAGACGTTTGTGACACTACCATAAAAATAGGGGTGGTAGATACATATATTGGCTAAATAATTATGCTAAAACGAATATTCTATCCAGGGGATGAGGGGGTGAAAATTCAGTATTGTCACCAACTTATGTGTGAATTCTGCACAAATAAACCTATTTTAGTATCTCTAGACGTTTGTGACACTACCATAAAAATAGGGGTGGTAGATACATATATTGGCTAAATAATTATGCTAAAACGAATATTCTATCCAGGGGATGAGGGGGTGAAAATTCAGTATTGTCACCAACTTATGTGTGAATTCTGCACAAATAAACCTATTTTAGTATCTCTAGACGTTTGTGACACTACCATAAAAATAGGGGTGGTAGATACATATATTGGCTAAATAATTATGCTAAAACGAATATTCTATCCAGGGGATGAGGGGGTGAAAATTCAGTATTGTCACCAACTTATGTGTGAATTCTGCACAAATAAACCTATTTTAGTATCTCTAGACGTTTGTGACACTACCATAAAAATAGGGGTGGTAGATACATATATTGGCTAAATAATTATGCTAAAACGAATATTCTATCCAGGGGATGAGGGGGTGAAAATTCAGTATTGTCACCAACTTATGTGTGAATTCTGCACAAATAAACCTATTTTAGTATCTCTAGACGTTTGTGACACTACCATAAAAATAGGGGTGGTAGATACATATATTAGCTAAATAATTATGGCAAAAAGAATATTCTATCCAGGGGATGAGGGGGTGAAAATTCAGTATTGTCACCAACTTATGTGTGAATTCTGCACAAATAAACCTATTTTAGTATCTCTAGACGTTTGTGACACTACCATAAAAATAGGGGTGGTAGATACATATATTGGCTAAATAATTATGCTAAAACGAATATTCTATCCAGGGGATGAGGGGGTGAAAATTCAGTATTGTCACCAACTTATGTGTGAATTCTGCACAAATAAACCTATTTTAGTATCTCTAGACGTTTGTGACACTACCATAAAAATAGGGGTGGTAGATACATATATTGGCTAAATAATTATGCTAAAACGAATATTCTATCCAGGGGATGAGGGGGTGAAAATTCAGTATTGTCACCAACTTATGTGTGAATTCTGCACAAATAAACCTATTTTAGTATCTCTAGACGTTTGTGACACTACCATAAAAATAGGGGTGGTAGATACATATATTAGCTAAATAATTATGGCAAAAAGAATATTCTATCCAGGGGATGAGGGGGTGAAAATTCAGTATTGTCACCAACTTATGTGTGAATTCTGCACAAATAAACCTATTTTAGTATCTCTAGACGTTTGTGACACTACCATAAAAATAGGGGTGGTAGATACATATATTGGCTAAATAATTATGCTAAAACGAATATTCTATCCAGGGGATGAGGGGGTGAAAATTCAGTATTGTCACCAACTTATGTGTGAATTCTGCACAAATAAACCTATTTTAGTATCTCTAGACGTTTGTGACACTACCATAAAAATAGGGGTGGTAGATACATATATTGGCTAAATAATTATGCTAAAACGAATATTCTATCCAGGGGATGAGGGGGTGAAAATTCAGTATTGTCACCAACTTATGTGTGAATTCTGCACAAATAAACCTATTTTAGTATCTCTAGACGTTTGTGACACTACCATAAAAATAGGGGTGGTAGATACATATATTGGCTAAATAATTATGCTAAAACGAATATTCTATCCAGGGGATGAGGGGGTGAAAATTCAGTATTGTCACCAACTTATGTGTGAATTCTGCACAAATAAACCTATTTTAGTATCTCTAGACGTTTGTGACACTACCATAAAAATAGGGGTGGTAGATACATATATTGGCTAAATAATTATGCTAAAACGAATATTCTATCCAGGGGATGAAGGGGTGAAAATCCAGTATTGTCACCAACTTATGTGTGAATTCTGCACAAATAAACCTATTTTAGTATCTCTAGACATTTGTGACACTACCATAAAAATAGGGGTGGTAGATACATATATTAGCTAAATAATTATGGCAAAAAGAATATTCTATCCAGGGGTTGAGGTGGTGAAAATTCAGTATTGTCACCAACTTATGTGTGAATTCTGCACAAATAAACCTATTTTAGTATCTCTAGACGTTTGTGACACTACCATAAAATTAGGGGTGGTAGATACATATATTGGCTAAATAATTATGCTAAAACGAATATTCTATCCAGGGGATGAGGGGGTGAAAATTCAGTATTGTCACCAACTTATGTGTGAATTCTGCACAAATAAACCTATTTTAGTATCTCTAGACGTTTGTGACACTACCATAAAAATAGGGGTGGTAGATACATATATTAGCTAAATAATTATGGCAAAAAGAATATTCTATCCAGGGGTTGAGGGGGTGAAAATTCAGTATTGTCACCAACTTATGTGTGAATTCTGCACAAATAAACCTATTTTAGTATCTCTAGACGTTTGTGACACTACCATAAAAATAGGGGTGGTAGATACATATATTGGCTAAATAATTATGCTAAAACGAATATTCTATCCAGGGGATGAGGGGGTGAAAATTCAGTATTGTCACCAACTTATGTGTGAATTCTGCACAAATAAACCTATTTTAGTATCTCTAGACGTTTGTGACACTACCATAAAAATAGGGGTGGTAGATACATATATTAGCTAAATAATTATGGCAAAAAGAATATTCTATCCAGGGAATGAGGGGGTGAAAATTCAGTATTGTCACCAACTTATGTGTGAATTCTGCACAAATAAACCTATTTTAGTATCTCTAGACGTTTGTGACACTACCATAAAAATAGGGGTGGTAGATACATATATTGGCTAAATAATTATGCTAAAACGAATATTCTATCCAGGGGATGAGGGGGTGAAAATTCAGTATTGTCACCAACTTATGTGTGAATTCTGCACAAATAAACCTATTTTAGTATCTCTAGACGTTTGTGACACTACCATAAAAATAGGGGTGGTAGATACATATATTGGCTAAATAATTATGCTAAAACGAATATTCTATCCAGGGGATGAGGGGGTGAAAATTCAGTATTGTCACCAACTTATGTGTGAATTCTGCACAAATAAACCTATTTTAGTATCTCTAGACGTTTGTGACACTACCATAAAAATAGGGGTGGTAGATACATATATTAGCTAAATAATTATGGCAAAAAGAATATTCTATCCAGGGGATGAGGGGGTGAAAATTCAGTATTGTCACCAACTTATGTGTGAATTCTGCACAAATAAACCTATTTTAGTATCTCTAGACGTTTGTGACACTACCATAAAAATAGGGGTGGTAGATACATATATTGGCTAAATAATTATGCTAAAACGAATATTCTATCCAGGGGATGAGGGGGTGAAAATTCAGTATTGTCACCAACTTATGTGTGAATTCTGCACAAATAAACCTATTTTAGTATCTCTAGACGTTTGTGACACTACCATAAAAATAGGGGTGGTAGATACATATATTAGCTAAATAATTATGCCAAAACGAATATTCTATCCAGGGGATGAGGGGGTGAAAATTCAGTATTGTCACCAACTTATGTGTGAATTCTGCACAAATAAACCTATTTTAGTATCCTCTAGACGTTTGTGACACTACCATAAAAATAGGGGTGGTAGATACATATATTAGCTAAATAATTATGGCAAAAAGAATATTCTATCCAGGGGATGAGGGGGTGAAAATTCAGTATTGTCACCAACTTATGTGTGAATTCTGCACAAATAAACCTATTTTAGTATCTCTAGACGTTTGTGACACTACCATAAAAATAGGGGTGGTAGATATATATATTAGCTAAATAATTATGGCAAAAAGAATATTCTATCCAGGGGATGAGGGGGTGAAAATTCAGTATTGTCACCAACTTATGTGTGAATTCTGCACAAATAAACCTATTTTAGTATCTCTAGACGTTTGTGACACTACCATAAAAATAGGGGTGGTAGATACATATATTGGCTAAATAATTATGCTAAAACGAATATTCTATCCAGGGGATGAGGGGGTGAAAATTCAGTATTGTCACCAACTTATGTGTGAATTCTGCACAAATAAACCTATTTTAGTATCTCTAGACGTTTGTGACACTACCATAAAAATAGGGGTGGTAGATACATATATTAGCTAAATAATTATGGCAAAAAGAATATTCTATCCAGGGGTTGAGGGGGTGAAAATTCAGTATTGTCACCAACTTATGTGTGAATTCTGCACAAATAAACCTATTTTAGTATCTCTAGACGTTTGTGACACTACCATAAAAATAGGGGTGGTAGATACATATATTGGCTATATAATTATGCTAAAACGAATATTCTATCCAGGGGATGAGGGGGTGAAAATTCAGTATTGTCACCAACTTATGTGTGAATTCTGCACAAATAAACCTATTTTAGTATCTCTAGACGTTTGTGACACTACCATAAAAATAGGGGTGGTAGATACATATATTGGCTAAATAATTATGCTAAAACGAATATTCTATCCAGGGGATGAGGGGGTGAAAATTCAGTATTGTCACCAACTTATGTGTGAATTCTGCACAAATAAACCTATTTTAGTATCTCTAGACGTTTGTGACACTACCATAAAAATAGGGGTGGTAGATACATATATTGGCTAAATAATTATGCTAAAACGAATATTCTATCCAGGGGATGAGGGGGTGAAAATTCAGTATTGTCACCAACTTATGTGTGAATTCTGCACAAATAAACCTATTTTAGTATCTCTAGACGTTTGTGACACTACCATAAAAATAGGGGTGGTAGATACATATATTAGCTAAATAATTATGGCAAAAAGAATATTCTATCCAGGGGATGAGGGGGTGAAAATTCAGTATTGTCACCAACTTATGTGTGAATTCTGCACAAATAAACCTATTTTAGTATCTCTAGACGTTTGTGACACTACCATAAAAATAGGGGTGGTAGATACATATATTGGCTAAATAATTATGCTAAAACGAATATTCTATCCAGGGGATGAGGGGGTGAAAATTCAGTATTGTCACCAACTTATGTGTGAATTCTGCACAAATAAACCTATTTTAGTATCTCTAGACGTTTGTGACACTACCATAAAAATAGGGGTGGTAGATACATATATTGGCTAAATAATTATGCTAAAACGAATATTCTATCCAGGGGATGAGGGGGTGAAAATTCAGTATTGTCACCAACTTATGTGTGAATTCTGCACAAATAAACCTATTTTAGTATCTCTAGACGTTTGTGACACTACCATAAAAATAGGGGTGGTAGATACATATATTAGCTAAATAATTATGGCAAAAAGAATATTCTATCCAGGGGATGAGGGGGTGAAAATTCAGTATTGTCACCAACTTATGTGTGAATTCTGCACAAATAAACCTATTTTAGTATCTCTAGACGTTTGTGACACTACCACAAAAATAGGGGTGGTAGATACATATATTGGCTAAATAATTATGCTAAAACGAATATTCTAGCCAGGGGATGAGGGGGTGAAAATTCAGTATTGTCACCAACTTATGTGTGAATTCTGCACAAATAAACCTATTTTAGTATCTCTAGACGTTTGTGACACTACCATAAAAATAGGGGTGGTAGATACATATATTGGCTAAATAATTATGCTAAAACGAATATTCTATCCAGGGGATGAGGGGGTGAAAATTCAGTATTGTCACCAACTTATGTGTGAATTCTGCACAAATAAACCTATTTTAGTATCTCTAGACGTTTGTGACACTACCATAAAAATAGGGGTGGTAGATACATATATTGGCTAAATAATTATGCTAAAACGAATATTCTATCCAGGGGATGAAGGGGTGAAAATTCAGTATTGTCACCAACTTATGTGTGAATTCTGCACAAATAAACCTATTTTAGTATCTCTAGACGTTTGTGACACTACCATAAAAATAGGGGTGGTAGATACATATATTGGCTAAATAATTATGCTAAAACGAATATTCTATCCAGGGGATGAGGGGGTGAAAATTCAGTATTGTCACCAACTTATGTGTGAATTCTGCACAAATAAACCTATTTTAGTATCTCTAGACATTTGTGACACTACCATAAAAATAGGGGTGGTAGATACATATATTAGCTAAATAATTATGGCAAAAAGAATATTCTATCCAGGGGTTGAGGTGGTGAAAATTCAGTATTGTCACCAACTTATGTGTGAATTCTGCACAAATAAACCTATTTTAGTATCTCTAGACGTTTGTGACACTACCATAAAATTAGGGGTGGTAGATACATATATTGGCTAAATAATTATGCTAAAACGAATATTCTATCCAGGGGATGAGGGGGTGAAAATTCAGTATTGTCACCAACTTATGTGTGAATTCTGCACAAATAAACCTATTTTAGTATCTCTAGACGTTTGTGACACTACCATAAAAATAGGGGTGGTAGATACATATATTAGCTAAATAATTATGGCAAAAAGAATATTCTATCCAGGGGATGAGGGGGTGAAAATTCAGTATTGTCACCAACTTATGTGTGAATTCTGCACAAATAAACCTATTTTAGTATCTCTAGACGTTTGTGACACTACCATAAAAATAGGGGTGGTAGATACATATATTGGCTAAATAATTATGCTAAAACGAATATTCTATCCAGGGGATGAGGGGGTGAAAATTCAGTATTGTCACCAACTTATGTGTGAATTCTGCACAAATAAACCTATTTTAGTATCTCTAGACGTTTGTGACACTACCATAAAAATAGGGGTGGTAGATACATATATTGGCTAAATAATTATGCTAAAACGAATATTCTATCCAGGGGATGAGGGGGTGAAAATTCAGTATTGTCACCAACTTATGTGTGAATTCTGCACAAATAAACCTATTTTAGTATCTCTAGACGTTTGTGACACTACCATAAAAATAGGGGTGGTAGATACATATATTAGCTAAATAATTATGGCAAAAAGAATATTCTATCCAGGGGATGAGGGGGTGAAAATTCAGTATTGTCACCAACTTATGTGTGAATTCTGCACAAATAAACCTATTTTAGTATCTCTAGACGTTTGTGACACTACCATAAAAATAGGGGTGGTAGATACATATATTGGCTAAATAATTATGCTAAAACGAATATTCTATCCAGGGGATGAGGGGGTGAAAATTCAGTATTGTCACCAACTTATGTGTGAATTCTGCACAAATAAACCTATTTTAGTATCTCTAGACGTTTGTGACACTACCATAAAAATAGGGGTGGTAGATACATATATTGGCTAAATAATTATGCTAAAACGAATATTCTATCCAGGGGATGAGGGGGTGAAAATTCAGTATTGTCACCAACTTATGTGTGAATTCTGCACAAATAAACCTATTTTAGTATCTCTAGACGTTTGTGACACTACCATAAAAATAGGGGTGGTAGATACATATATTAGCTAAATAATTATGGCAAAAAGAATATTCTATCCAGGGGTTGAGGTGGTGAAAATTCAGTATTGTCACCAACTTATGTGTGAATTCTGCACAAATAAACCTATTTTAGTATCTCTAGATGTTTGTGACACTACCATAAAAATAGGGGTGGTAGATACATATATTAGCTAAATAATTATGGCAAAAAGAATATTCTATCCAGGGGATGAGGGGGTGAAAATTCAGTATTGTCACCAACTTATGTGTGAATTCTGCACAAATAAACCTATTTTAGTATCTCTAGACGTTTGTGACACTACCATAAAAATAGGGGTGGTAGATACATATATTGGCTAAATAATTATGTTAAAACGAATATTCTATCCAGGGGATGAGGGGGTGAAAATTCAGTATTGTCACCAACTTATGTGTGAATTCTGCACAAATAAACCTATTTTAGTATCTCTAGACGTTTGTGACACTACCATAAAAATAGGTGGTAGATACATATATTGGCTAAATAATTATGCTAAAACGAATATTCTATCCAGGGGTTGAGGGGGTGAAAATTCAGTATTGTCACCAACTTATGTGTGAATTCTGCACAAATAAACCTATTTTAGTATCTCTAGACGTTTGTGACACTACCATAAAAATAGGGGTGGTAGATACATATATTGGCTAAATAATTATGCTAAAACGAATATTCTATCCAGGGGATGAGGGGGTGAAAATTCAGTATTGTCACCAACTTATGTGTGAATTCTGCACAAATAAACCTATTTTAGTATCTCTAGACGTTTGTGACACTACCATAAAAATAGGGGTGGTAGATACATATATTGGCTAAATAATTATGCTAAAACGAATATTCTATCCAGGGGATGAGGGGGTGAAAATTCAGTATTGTCACCAACTTATGTGTGAATTCTGCACAAATAAACCTATTTTAGTATCCTCTAGACGTTTGTGACACTACCATAAAAATAGGGGTGGTAGATACATATATTAGCTAAATAATTATGGCAAAAAGAATATTCTATCCAGGGGATGAGGGGGTGAAAATTCAGTATTGTCACCAACTTATGTGTGAATTCTGCACAAATAAACCTATTTTAGTATCTCTTGACGTTTGTGACACTACCATAAAAATAGGGGTGGTAGATACATATATTGGCTAAATAATTATGCTAAATCGAATATTCTATCCAGGGGATGAGGGGGTGAAAATTCAGTATTGTCACCAACTTATGTGTGAATTCTGCACAAATAAACCTATTTTAGTATCTCTAGACGTTTGTGACACTACCATAAAAATAGGGGTGGTAGATACATATATTAGCTAAATAATTATGGCAAAAAGAAAATTCTATCCAGGGGATGAGGGGGTGAAAATTCAGTATTGTCACCAACTTATGTGTGAATTCTGCACAAATAAACCTATTTTAGTATCTCTAGACGTTTGTGACACTACCATAAAAATAGGGGTGGTAGATACATATATTGGCTAAATAATTATGCTAAAACGAATATTCTATCCAGGGGATGAGGGGGTGAAAATTCAGTATTGTCACCAACTTATGTGTGAATTCTGCACAAATAAACCTATTTTAATATCTCTAGACGTTTGTGACACTACCATAAAAATAGGGGTGGTAGATACATATATTGGCTAAATAATTATGCTAAAACGAATATTCTATCCAGGGGATGAGGGGGTGAAAATTCAGTATTGTCACCAACTTATGTGTGAATTCTGCACAAATAAACCTATTTTAGTATCTCTAGACGTTTGTGACACTACCATAAAAATAGGGGTGGTAGATACATATATTGGCTAAATAATAATGCTAAAACGAATATTCTATCCAGGGGATGAGGGGGGTGAAAATTCAGTATTGTCACCAACTTATGTGTGAATTCTGCACAAATAAACCTATTTTAGTATCTCTAGACGTTTGTGACACTACCATAAAAATAGGGGTGGTAGATACATATATTGGCTAAATAATTATGCTAAAACGAATATTCTATCCAGGGGATGAGGGGGTGAAAATTCAGTATTGTCACCAACTTATGTGTGAATTCTGCACAAATAAACCTATTTTAGTATCTCTAGACGTTTGTGACACTACCATAAAAATAGGTGGTAGATACATATATTGGCTAAATAATTATGCTAAAACGAATATTCTATCCAGGGGATGAGGGGGTGAAAATTCAGTATTGTCACCAACTTATGTGTGAATTCTGCACAAATAAACCTATTTTAGTATCTCTAGACGTTTGTGACACTACCATAAAAATAGGGGTGGTAGATACATATATTAGCTAAATAATTATGGCAAAAAGAATATTCTATCCAGGGGATGAGGGGGTGAAAATTCAGTATTGTCACCAACTTATGTGTGAATTCTGCACAAATAAACCTATTTAGTATCTCTAGACGTTTGTGACACTACCATAAAAATAGGGGTGGTAGATACATATATTGGCTAAATAATTATGCTAAAACGAATATTCTATCCAGGGGATGAGGGGGTGAAAATTCAGTATTGTCACCAACTTATGTGTGAATTCTGCACAAATAAACCTATTTTAGTATCTCTAGACGTTTGTGACACTACCATAAAAATAGGGGTGGTAGATACACATATTAGCTAAATAATTATGGCAAAAAGAATATTCTATCCAGGGGATGAGGGGGTGAAAATTCAGTATTGTCACCAACTTTTGTGTGAATTCTGCACAAATAAACCTATTTTAGTATCTCTAGACGTTTGTGACACTACCATAAAAATAGGGGTGGTAGATACATATATTGGCTAAATAATTATGCTAAAACGAATATTCTATCCAGGGGATGAGGGGGTGAAAATTCAGTATTGTCACCAACTTATGTGTGAATTCTGCACAAATAAACCTATTTTAGTATCTCTAGACGTTTGTGACACTACCATAAAAATAGGGCTGGTAGATACATATATTAGCTAAATAATTATGGCAAAAAGAATATTCTATCCAGGGGATGAGGGGGTGAAAATTCAGTATTGTCACCAACTTATGTGTGAATTCTGCACAAATAAACCTATTTTAGTATCTCTAGACGTTTGTGACACTACCATAAAAATAGGGGTGGTAGATACATATATTGGCTAAATAATTATGCTAAAACGAATATTCTATCCAGGGGATGAGGGGGTGAAAATTCAGTATTGTCACCAACTTATGTGTGAATTCTGCACAAATAAACCTATTTTAATATCTCTAGACGTTTGTGACACTACCATAAAAATAGGGGTGGTAGATACATATATTGGCTAAATAATTATGCTAAAACGAATATTCTATCCAGGAGATGAGGGGGTGAAAATTCAGTATTGTCACCAACTTATGTGTGAATTCTGCACAAATAA
This sequence comes from Nebria salina, assembly GCA_944039245.1. Lineage (NCBI taxonomy): Eukaryota > Metazoa > Arthropoda > Insecta > Coleoptera > Carabidae > Nebria > Nebria salina. Next base: position 10,811,576 of record OX063288.1, read on the forward strand.
ACCTATTTTAGTATCTCTAGACGTTTGTGACACTACCATAAAAATAGGTGGTAGATACATATATTGGCTAAATAATTATGCTAAAACGAATATTCTATCCAGGGGATGAGGAGGTGAAAATTCAGTATTGTCACCAACTTATGTGTGAATTCTGCACAAATAAACCTATTTTAGTATCTCTAGACGTTTGTGACACTACCATAAAAATAGGGGTGGTAGATACATATATTGGCTAAATAATTATGCTAAAACGAATATTCTATCCAGGGGATGAGGGGGTGAAAATTCAGTATTGTCACCAACTTATGTGTGAATTCTGCACAAATAAACCTATTTTAGTATCTCTAGACGTTTGTGACACTACCATAAAAATAGGTGGTAGATACATATATTGGCTAAATAATTATGCTAAAACGAATATTCTATCCAGGGGTTGAGGGGGTGAAAATTCAGTATTGTCACCAACTTATGTGTGAATTCTGCACAAATAAACCTATTTTAGTATCGCTAGACGTTTGTGACACTACCATAAAAATAGGGGTGGTAGATACATATATTGGCTAAATAATTATGCTAAAACGAATATTCTATCCAGGGGATGAGGGGGTGAAAATTCAGTATTGTCACCAACTTATGTGTGAATTCTGCACAAATAAACCTATTTTAGTATCTCTAGACGTTTGTGACACTACCATAAAAATAGGGGTGGTAGATACATATATTGGCTAAATAATTATGCTAAAACGAATATTCTATCCAGGGGATGAGGGGGTGAAAATTCAGTATTGTCACCAACTTATGTGTGAATTCTGCACAAATAAACCTATTTTAGTATCTCTAGACGTTTGTGACACTACCATAAAAATAGGGGTGGTAGATACACATATTAGCTAAATAATTATGGCAAAAAGAATATTCTATCCAGGGGATGAGGGGGTGAAAATTCAGTATTGTCACCAACTTTTGTGTGAATTCTGCACAAATAAACCTATTTTAGTATCTCTAGACGTTTGTGACACTACCATAAAAATAGGGGTGGTAGATACATATATTGGCTAAATAATTATGCTAAAACGAATATTCTATCCAGGGGATGAGGGGGTGAAAATTCAGTATTGTCACCAACTTATGTGTGAATTCTGCACAAATAAACCTATTTTAGTATCTCTAGACGTTTGTGACACTACCATAAAAATAGGGCTGGTAGATACATATATTAGCTAAATAATTATGGCAAAAAGAATATTCTATCCAGGGGATGAGGGGGTGAAAATTCAGTATTGTCACCAACTTATGTGTGAATTCTGCACAAATAAACCTATTTTAGTATCTCTAGACGTTTGTGACACTACCATAAAAATAGGGGTGGTAGATACATATATTGGCTAAATAATTATGCTAAAACGAATATTCTATCCAGGGGATGAGGGGGTGAAAATTCAGTATTGTCACCAACTTATGTGTGAATTCTGCACAAATAAACCTATTTTAATATCTCTAGACGTTTGTGACACTACCATAAAAATAGGGGTGGTAGATACATATATTGGCTAAATAATTATGCTAAAACGAATATTCTATCCAGGAGATGAGGGGGTGAAAATTCAGTATTGTCACCAACTTATGTGTGAATTCTGCACAAATAAACCTATTTTAGTATCTCTAGACGTTTGTGACACTACCATAAAAATAGGTGGTAGATACATATATTGGCTAAATAATTATGCTAAAACGAATATTCTATCCAGGGGATGAGGAGGTGAAAATTCAGTATTGTCACCAACTTATGTGTGAATTCTGCACAAATAAACCTATTTTAGTATCTCTAGACGTTTGTGACACTACCATAAAAATAGGGGTGGTAGATACATATATTGGCTAAATAATTATGCTAAAACGAATATTCTATCCAGGGGATGAGGGGGTGAAAATTCAGTATTGTCACCAACTTATGTGTGAATTCTGCACAAATAAACCTATTTTAGTATCTCTAGACGTTTGTGACACTACCATAAAAATAGGTGGTAGATACATATATTGGCTAAATAATTATGCTAAAACGAATATTCTATCCAGGGGTTGAGGGGGTGAAAATTCAGTATTGTCACCAACTTATGTGTGAATTCTGCACAAATAAACCTATTTTAGTATCGCTAGACGTTTGTGACACTACCATAAAAATAGGGGTGGTAGATACATATATTGGCTAAATAATTATGCTAAAACGAATATTCTATCCAGGGGATGAGGGGGTGAAAATTCAGTATTGTCACCAACTTATGTGTGAATTCTGCACAAATAAACCTATTTTAGTATCTCTAGACGTTTGTGACACTACCATAAAAATAGGGGTGGTAGATACATATATTGGCTAAATAATTATGCTAAAACGAATATTCTATCCAGGGGATGAGGGGGTGAAAATTCAGTATTGTCACCAACTTATGTGTGAATTCTGCACAAATAAACCTATTTTAGTATCTCTAGACGTTTGTGACACTACCATAAAAATAGGGGTGGTAGATACATATATTAGCTAAATAATTATGGCAAAAAGAATATTCTATCCAGGGGTTGAGGTGGTGAAAATTCAGTATTGTCACCAACTTATGTGTGAATTCTGCACAAATAAACCTATTTTAGTATCTCTAGATGTTTGTGACACTACCATAAAAATAGGGGTGGTAGATACATATATTAGCTAAATAATTATGGCAAAAAGAATATTCTATCCAGGGGATGAGGGGGTGAAAATTCAGTATTGTCACCAACTTATGTGTGAATTCTGCACAAATAAACCTATTTTAGTATCTCTAGACGTTTGTGACACTACCATAAAAATAGGGGTGGTAGATACATATATTGGCTAAATAATTATGCTAAAAAGAATATTCTATCCAGGGGATGAGGGGGTGAAAATTCAGTATTGTCACCAACTTATGTGTGAATTCTGCACAAATAAACCTATTTTAGTATCTCTAGACGTTTGTGACACTACCATAAAAATAGGTGGTAGATACATATA